>CM046443.1:49248347-49848347 GCA_025506515.1 Flaveria trinervia | reverse complement strand
GTAGTCGTCTAACATTATAAGCTTCGAGGGTTTATTGTGAATTCCCACTTCGTTCTCCAACAACAATAGATTCTGGATGCGAGTATCTCTACTTGCTGTGTATGCTGAAAACTGGTCCTCCATTTCACTTAACTTTACTATTTAACACAAACTGCTGATGTATGCGAATGAAGCTATGCGATTGGACTTATTCGGGAGATTGAACAAATGCGGATTGTTCAATCGTGTGACTAAGCAAATGCGGATGAGTCAGTCGGCGAATGAACTAATGCGGTTGAACAGTCCGAATGAGGTTCTCAATCGTACGAATGAGCCAATCGTGTGACTGAACTTGCTGAAGTTTGATAATTCGTAGCTTAAACGTGTTTTGGCCGTAAAAACTCGAATTTTACCAAACCCTAATCGCCATATGCCGAAAAAAAGTAAACTTTTAGGTTAGGAAACATCTAAGACTCTGTGACACACAAAAAGATTGCGTTTTTGATGAAGAAACACAACTTTTGTATTAAAACTATTGAATCAACACGTAATCAAGAGCCAAAGCTCCGATACCACTTGTTAGGATCTGGTATTTGAATGAAACACCAATTCATTAATGTGTTAAAGCAAACCAATAGTGCGGAATCCTATTTGATTAGCGATCTAATCAGTGAGAACGCACGTAGAGACAATAATGAGTTGAATCTAACGTCAAGAATCGATTAGGAATTGATCTACAGCGTTCTATGAACTTGGAATACGAACTTAGAGACTTCTTGACGGCTAGGGTACGTCTGGAGTCGATGTGAATCGAATGGTTCTCAATCATTTTATTTTTCCATGAATTAAGTGGTTTTATAGGTTAGGGTTGCTCATTCGGGCGACTAAACCATAAGCATGGTTCATTCGTGTGATTGAGCCATGCGGTTGATCCATTCGTACGACTGAATGTTCAGTCGTGCGACTGAGTCAGACGCATGAAGCTTTTCAGGCGTATGGACTATTTAGGTGCATGGACACTCAGTCGCATGGCCATTCCGATGCATGATCACTGTTTGGGCGCATGGTCCAGTCGGACGCATGTGAACTTTACTTAACCAAAGTTTGAATGTATTCTTATTATAACATTATGTATATCAATTCAAACAATCACAAGCCTATATAATTTAGTCAATAGGTGTTATCCGACTCATTAGTGAAATATTAAACATTATGAATCATAACCAAACATTATCATTTCATTAAGTACCCAATATTACATAAGTGCAAGACATTCAAGACATATTACATTGAGATCATGATCTAGGTACATAAGTGTATCAACACAATACTATGTGTGAAGGAGCTATCAGATAAGATCTCAGTCCCTACTTATTATCATAACAAACTTTTGCATGCAAGGATAAGATATCATGTTCTTGAAGGTCTCTTCTTCAAGAACACATTTTTCTGCCCTAGTTTTGCTGATCACAAGCTTAACCTAGCATTCAGCCAACTTGGCTATGAGATACTTGATCTGAGTCATATAATTTGTGTGCTCCTGTTTAAGAACTGAAATGGATTTCTCTAAGTCCTCTATCTTTAACATATAATCATTTTCAGCCTTTTTGAAGTCAGATTTTAGGATATTCAAGGACTTAAGATCAGATCCCATCTCTAAGTTGTAGGACATGTATGTAATAACTTTAGCAATACATTCGGGAGTGCAAAGATGTTCCAATACCTTTGCTTCATCATGGTCATCCATGAGTGCTTGGTTTGGAGATGCTTCTTCCACCTGAAAGCCCGAGTCAAATCTTCCTTCTTCAATAGCATCAACAGCTTGCTGCTTTGGCTTCTCATTCTAGGGAGCTCTTTGAGTGTGGTTTGGTCTGGCTTGAGTCTAGCCACCATTTGTTCATGGTGCCTTGCACTCTCTTGCAAAGTATCCCATCTGGTTATAGTTGTAACACTTTACCTTGCTTTTATCCAGCCTAAAATTTCCACTGGCTGCATTATTAGGAAACTTCCTTCTTCTCCTCTTGTATAACTTCATGGCTTTGTGAGTGAGACGGGCCATGTGCTGAACTAACTCCATATACTCCAGATTATCTGGATGGATACAATCCAAGTCTTCAATGGTGAAGAGAAAGTTGGTTGTGGATTCATCAGCAGAAATAAAAGCCTAAGAAGAACTTGTCTCTTGGAAGGGACTTCCTTGAGTGTAGCTTTCTCTTGGAGTCTGTGGGAAGGTGATGAATGGAACTTTTTGTGAATTGTCTGGGTAGCATATGAGAAGATGTTAAGGTTCTATGCTATCCCTTTCAGTCACATGAAGGGTTGAACCCATTTGATTACTAGAGTTACTAGATGAGTTTTGCATGTTCATCTTCATCTGGTATCCAATGAGAATACCATACAACTCAGTCAGAGTAAGAATCAAGTAACACCCCAAAAATTTAAAACGAGTCATCGAGGATAATAGGCTTAATTAGTGGGTATTTAATAAAGAAAGGAAATGGTTATGAGCTAATTAGGCTTATGATAAGAGCCTAAGTGATTTAAGGCCCATAATCAGCCCCTTAACCCATCTAATCGCCACCATCTTCCTCATTCCAACCCTAGCCACCAAAATTCATATAGAGAGAAAGTAGAGAGAGAAACTGAAGAAAACTCAAGATTTGGAGCTTCAAAGGTTAAGGGATTGAAGATCGGAATGGTTGAGCATCAAACCATAAGAAAGGAGCAACAAATCCAGGTAATTGACCTGTAAACCCTTCTGTAGATCAAACCCGAATTCTAGGGTTTTGGGTTTTGAGAAGCTGCAAAGAATCGCATAAAGGTCACATTTTTACGTATGAAAACATGTAAAAAGCTTAGTATAGCCTCATGGATGATTAACTAAGATATTGGACGTAAAAAGTTGCGATTTTGGGTTAAAACGGCCTGGTTCGTAACTTTTATGCGATCTACGAAACAGTGTAAGCATCCAGCGAAATTGCATATTCAAGCTGTAAAACTGTGGGTTTTGTGCGAAACTATTATTTCGCAGATAATTTCACACCCATGGGATTCCAAAGAAAGTTGGGGGGGAAACTGCCATGTGAAAGTGGCAGCGAAACTGTCGCGAAACTGTCTGCGAAACTGTCAGTGAAACTGTCTGCGAAACTGTCAGCGAAGCTGTCAACGAAGCTGTGTGCGAAGCTGTGTGCGAAGCTGTGTGCGAAGCTGTCTGCGAAGCTGTCTGCGAAGCTGTCTGCGAAGCTGTCAGCGAAGCTGTCTACGAAGCTGTCTGCGAAGCTGTCTGCGAAGCTGTCTGCGAAGCTGTCTGCGAAGCTGTCAGCGAATCTGTCAGCGAATCTGTCAGCGAAGCTGTGAGCGAAGCTGTGAGCGAAGCTGTGAGCGAAGCTGTGAGCGAAGCTGTGAGCGAAGCTGGCAGCGAAACTGGCAGTGAAATTAACAGCGAATTTAATTAACCCCTTTAAGTGTCAACTTATTTGCAGGCTATAGTGTGATCCTAGCCTTGTAAGCTTAGTTTAGAAGTTAGTCTTGGTATCCATGTGATTCTAGATCCCCTTATTTGTATGTTTTTCCATGTTTTGGGGTTATTATGCATACTAAATATACGTTTTTAAATGACCAAGTTTTTATGAGGTTTTAACGGGAAAATCGATTTTTCTATAAAGAAATGTGTTATATAAATACATAAAATTAAAAAAATTTCACGCTGACCTCGCAGCCCGGCCCCAGCCAGGGGCGTTGCCCCTTGGACCCCACTAGGGGCTGCCGCCCCCGAACTCCTGTTGTCCCGTGGAGGGTTGGTTAAGTTTAATGATTACTAGTACTTGGCATGTTGTGTACCCAATAAGTTAAGTATTATATATGTTAAGGAGATGATATTAGAAAAGGAAACATAATGAATGTTACCCCCGGCCCGTTTGATGATGAAAAGTCTTGCAAACACTATGATATAATTCACTTATATGTCTTATGTATAATGACTAATCGCTATTCATGAGCAGGCTATGCGCCTTGCAGTGTGGATCAACTGTCGGGTGTTAGCTACCATGACGATGTGTACCGATAGGGATTGACATTCGTTGTCGATCAACATGGAGCTCTTGCTTTTGTGCGATCTTGTTTATGATCAAGTGAAAGATATGAAAGAATGAAAGATAATGAACATGCTTATTAAGATGAAAATGTTATGTATTATGTATGCGTGGTCATATATGATGGATAAAGTTATATTTTCTTATTTACCTCAAACTAGAACTCACTCAGCAAAGCTGACTTTTATGCATAATAGTTGGCTGGTAAATGTTTATACTGAGGATGGCACAACAAAGCTACTTGGGGAGCTATGGATGGCATTCCTGTTTATGTAATCTTTAATTGTAATTTAAGAACAAGTACTATGTTTTTTTAAAATTAAAGGACAAATGTATGAGTACAATATGTTTCTAAGTTTTAAATGAATGTCGAATTATTTCCGCTGAAATGTTTTTGTTACTAAACTGATTTTAGTTATGATTAACCACTGTGAGGCTTCCCGGGAATGGGGCCTTTCAAATCTTAAGGTTCTAAGTCCACTTGATAACAACACAGTAATGTGTCCATTGTCTAGGAAGAGAGGACATAAACTTCCTCATAATGTGTATGTTCTCAAGAGTTACTCCAACATCCATTAGAGTATCAACAATCTCAACAACAAAACAACACAATTTGAGGAGAGTTCTTTAGAACACATAACATATCAAATAGGGAACTGGTTAAGTAGAGTAAAAGGTGGTAAGAACACAAGTAATGAGAGATAAAACAAGATAGAAAAGCAACAAAAGTATTTGGTTTCAAGAATGCAGTGTATTCCTTCTTATGTTCTATTACAAATGTTACAAAAGCATAATGGAAAGTTAGAAGCACTTGAGATACATATACTATATCCTACAGCCGACCATACTTTGAAGGCCAGCTAGATACATAAGACTAGACAATATAATCAAATATAGAGTCAAAAGGCCTTTTGACTTGTGACTATGACATGCTATAGCTCACATCCTAATATATTACAAAAGGTTAAGTACATAAAGTAGAAATCTCAGATTTAAGACCTCAATATACAGTTTAACAAAAGCATGGGACCATTTCACCAACTTCTGAAAGTTGTGAGTTAAACAGAGTTGCAGCAGAAAGATTGTCTAGCTTTATGGAAGAGTACATCGGATAAAAGCATGTTCATAAAACTCTTCAGAAGAAATCTATCTTCATAATCTGGCTTCGGAAGACTTTGTTTGTGAAGCTTCGAAAGACATCATATTTGGCTTTGGAAGATATTGGTCTTAGCTTCAGAAGATTTTACACTTGTAATATTTCTTGTGTAAGATGCAAAACTTTCAAAGCATTTCTATTTCAATACTTTAGTGCATGAATGCATAGAGACTTTGGATGCTTTGAATGTTTTGACTACATCATACTTATTGATCCTTACATTTATGTACATGCATATAAACATAAATAATGAGATCATATTATGACACTAAACTTCTTCCGGATTGAATTGGTTGTTGAAAAGTGACCTGAGTCTAGTCCTGATTGCAAGTATGTTTGTCCATTTAAATTCGAACAAGAGTATTGTAGCAACTAGACATGTTGTTTATCATGTGTTAATGTTTATTAGTGATAACTATTATGCGCTCCACATTCAATTCACATTAGAGTTTGTCCTCTGTTTGTGAGTCAATTCATCACTTTTTCACACTTAGAAACATGAACATTAAGTTATAAATTCTCTCTTGATACAAATTCGATGTCTCATTAGTGCATTGTTACTAAAGCTCTTTAGATAATTTACAATTGATAAGAATGGATTCTTTTGAGAGCTTAGATATAATCATCATCATCAAGTCACCCAGGTCTTTACTTTCATAAAACAAAGGTGCCTTTAACCTAGGTCTTTGTTTACACAAAATAGAGAGATGATATGGATCATACTTTATACACCAAACTGGTACATAGGTACACCAAGGTGTTTATAATCCCAGGTCTTTGTTTACATAATAGAGAGAAAATGATTTGCAAAGATAGAAGTTAAATTTTTTTACATAGTGTGCTTAGCTGAGTGAATTGATCACATCAAATAAGACTTACTGCTTGATCCTCAAAACGTAGTTTCCCACAAACAATCACCTTATCATTATGTTAAGCATGCTCTTAGTATAAACTTCACTTAAATGGAATCGAGTCACGTATTAAAGAACTTTTGATCAGTTTTTAAAGAAATTTAAGAACTCGGGAAGTAAGCAAGGCATAGTGTACTATCATTTCCTAAATAAGTCATGCATAATATAATAAATAATAAAGAAAGGCAATATTTTTGTATTTTGTATGTTTTTCTAAAGGTTTTTGGGTTTTCTTTCATTACAATTTACAAGGACAGTCACATGAATGTACCTCCTAGCATGTTTGATGATGAAAAGTCTTGCAAGCACAATGATAGACTTCACTTTATGCGAGTCTTTTGTATGATGATTGTTTTGTATTCATGAGCGGGCTATGTGCCTTGCAGTGTGGATCAGATGTCGGGGGTTAGCTACAATGATGATGTGTACCGACAAGGACCGACATTCGTTGTCGATCAACATGGAGCTCTTGCTTTATGCAATCTCCTTTATGATGAAGTGAAAGATATGAAAGAATGAAAGACAATAAACATGCTAATTAAGATGAAAATGTTATGTATTATGTATGCGTGGTCATTATATAATAGATAAGTTATATTTTCTTATTTCCTGAAACTAGAATCACTCAGCAAAGCTGAGTTTATGCATAATAGTTAGTAGGTAAATGCTGATGTTGAGGATGACACCACGGAGCTACCTGCGAAGCTATGGATGGCATTCCTATTTATGAAATATTTTATTGTAATTTAATAACAAGTACTATAGTTTTGTTTACAATTAAAGGACAAATGTATGAGTACAATATGCTTTCTAAGTTTTAAATGAATGTCTAATATTTCCGCTGTAATGTTTTTGTTTTTAAACTGATTTTATGCTATGATTAACCAACTATGAGAGTTCCCGGGAACGGGCCCTTACACGTTCGTATCAGAGCCAAAGTTTAAGAGAACTGGGTAAGTAATTTTGAAAACCTAAACTTGAACTGAAAATGGGACCGAATGAAGGATGCCAATCCAAGTAGCTACGTGCCATTAGGTAAGGTTTTGAAGTAAATTGGGATTATGTGTGGGTGTGCTACGTGTTCTATATGCTTCTAGATTTGAATACTGACATTTGTTAGGATAGTGATTGCTTGGGATAGAAGGGTTAGGTAAGTAGTTATCACACTTGGCCACTGTAATAAGGACATACCATACTTATAATGATTTGAGCAATTTTCTTGAATAACCGTTTTGGTGTTCGAATTTTATGGGAATCAGTTATGGCTGGTAGAAAATTAGGGAAGGCAACTTGAGGAGGTGCTCGTGGCGGACGTACTACTGAGCCACGTGTCACCCGAAGCAAAGCTAAGGCTCCCCCGACTGTTCACGAGGAGTCAGATCTCCATAGTCCCCGGAGGGTGAAGATCAGCCACCCTCCAATCCCGTGTGAAGGAGGCTATCACTGACGAGTCTACAATGTCATGCAAAATGTCTTACCATCAGTGGTGACTGAGGTGATCAAAGCAGTCAAGGATGGAGAGTAAGCTGGTAAGAAGGGGAAGGAAAATAAGAAGAATTCTAGAAGGTCAACCGGGAGGATGGAGGAATCTGAAGAGGATCCATCAAACTCTAAGGTGGTAGTCCATGTTGACGACAGTAATGAGGTGTCTCAGAGAGAGACGATTAGGTGATGCAACTATGGGGCATTTCAAAGGTACAAGCCCCCGACTTTTGACGGTAACGGCAATGCTACTGCTGCTCATCATTGGGTCAGAGAGATGGAAGCGTTACTAGAGATTAGTGAGTTCCGGGAAGACAAGAAAGTTAAGTTTGCCACTCACTCTTTCGTTGAGTCAGCATTGTGCTGGTGGGACAATATTGTCAAGGCTGAAAGAAAGCGATCGATAGCCAAAATGAAGTGGTCTGAGTTGAAGGAGTTGGTGCGGGAGGAGTGTTGTCCCAATCGGGAATTAGACAAGATTAAGAAGGAGTTCTTGTATTTGGAGGTTGGGAACATGGCACTTCAAGAGTATACCTCCAAATTCAATGAATTTGCAAGACTTGTGCAAGACATGGTAACAACTGCATCCAAGAAGATCAAGAGATACATGCAGGGTTTGCCCATGGATATCAGGAGGCACATGATTACGGCTAGACCAGACACGTTTAGGTCTGTGGTGGATTTAGCTAGGAGCTTGTACGATGAGAGCGACCCAATGCATATGCAAAAGAAGGTGGAGAAATGGAATGGGAACAAGAATGGAAATTGGAAGTGGTTCGGAGGTGATAACTTCAGGAGTGGAGAGAAGAGGATGAGGGTTGAGGATCATTCAGGGAGACGGGGAAATACTAGTGAAGGAGGTGCTTGTAGAAAATGTGGAAAAGGTCATTTGGGGGAGTGTAGAGTTGGGACTAGACAATGTTTTAAATGTGGGGGCGAGGGCCACTATGCTAGGGATTACAAGGTGGTGAAGTGTTACCAGTGTGGCGAGATGGGACATGTGGAGAGGGACTGCAAGAATGGAAAATCAAGAGGATCAAGAACAGTTAAAGCTGGAGATAAGGGAAAGGGTGACGTTTTGAAGGTGAAAGCGAGGGCATTCAACATAAGTTGTGAGGAGGCCAGGGCAGATCCAAAAGTAGTTTCAAGTATGTTTCTAGTAGACCACAAATATGCTTCTGTGCTCTTTGATTCCAGTGCTAGTAGGAGTTTTGTGTCTGTTGCCTTTTTTCGTTTGTTTCATGTTAAAAGTAGAACGTTAGATAAGCCTTTCTATGTTGAAATAGCCATTGGTATGTACACTAAGGGAACGGAGGTGGTTGAGGATTGCCTGCTTGAGTTATAAGATTGTAAGTTCCCCACTAGGTTGCATGTTATGGCCTTAGGAGGTTTCGATGTGGTGTTAGGACTGGATTGGTTAGCTAGCTATGAAGCCAATATAGTATGTAGCAAGAAGGTAATTCGTCTAATAGCGCCCGATGGTAGATATTCTACAGTTTGTGGGGATAAGGTGTGCTGTGTACGGAAGGTCATGTCGATGATCACAGCTAAAAAGTACATGAGACGTGGGTGTAGCGCTTACTTGGCCTATGTAAAAGGTGTGGATGCGCCAGAGCCACAATTATCAGACGTACCGGTAGTGTGCGAGTTTCATGTGGTCTTTCTGGAAGACCTTACTGGTTTGCCTCCTGACCGTGTTATCGAATTCCAGAATGATTTGCTATGGGGAGCACAACCCGTCGCTAAAGCACCATATCGAATAGCTCCTTCAGAGATGGTAGAACTAAGGGACCAGTTGCAAGATTTATTAGATTAGGGCTTCATTCGACCTGGTATCTCTCCATTGGGTGCTCCAATTTTATTCGTCAAGAAGAAAGACGGTAGCATGCGGATGTGCATTGACTATCGCGAGCTCAATAAACTGACCGTAAAGAACTGGTATCCATTACCAAGGATTGACGACCTGTTCTATCAATTTCTGGGTGCCAGCTGGTTTTCAAGGATAGACCTGCGGTCTGGTTACCACCAATGAAGGTGAAAGAACAAGACATTCTTAAGACAGCGTTCGTACGCGTTATGGACACTACAAATTTCTCGTCATTTCCTTTGATTAACCAACGCGCCAGCTGCCTCTATGGACCTTATAAATCAGGTATGTCGACCGATGTTGGATAAATCAGTAATAGTGTTCATCGATGACATCTTGTTTTATTCAAAAAGTGAAGAAGAACATGCTGATCATATTCGAGAAGTATTGGAGACGCTCATAAGCGATAAGCTATATGCTAGGTTATCTAAATGCGCATTTTGCTTTGGGAAGTTCAATTTATGGGTCATGTAGTTAATCCCAAGGGGATCAGGGTGGACCCTGCAAAGGGTGAAGTGGTGATGCAATGGGAACCTCCAAAGACGCCATCTGAGATTCGTAATTTCTTAGGCCTGGCAGGTTACTCTACGAGGTTTATCCAAGACTTCTCCAAGATAGCTTCTCCTTTGACTAAGCTGACCAGGAAGGACGTGAAGAATGAAGAGGGTACTCATTAGGAGAACGTCTTCCTAGAACTAAAGATGAGGTTAACTCCAGCCCCTACCTTGATGTTACATGAAGGGAACGAGGATCTAGTAGTCTACTCAGATGCCTCGTATACAGGATTGGGTTGCGTGTTGATGTGACGAGGGAAGGTGATAGCCTATGCTTCTACACAATTAAAGGTCCACGTGGGCAATTATCCAACCCATGATTTGGAATTGGTTGTGGTGGTGTTTGCATTGAAGATTTGGAGGCACTACCTGTATGGGGTGAAGTGCACCATCTTCACTTATCATAAAAGTCTAAAGTATTTCTTTGAACAAAAGGAAGTCAACATGAGGAAGAGGAGGAGGTTGGAACTAATCAAGGATTATGATTGCGAAATTCATTATCATCCAGGCAAAGCCAATGTGGTTGCTCATGCCCTTAGCCGGAAGGAACGACCAGAACCAATTCGGGTGAGGGCTTGCCAGATAATCATGACACCTGATGTCATGACACAAGTAAGGGAGATTCAGGATGAGGCATTGAGAGAGGACAAAGTCAACTCTAAAAGGATGAAAGGACAAGTTGCAGATTGGGGGAAACACCTTGGGTGTTAGAACCCGATTTGGGAAATGTGGATCCCTCTCTATGGGGATCTGAGGGAGAAGATCATGGATGAGGCTCACCAAACACGATATTCCATTCACCCCGGTACCACAAAATGTATCAGGATCTAAAGAAAGATTACCCGTGGCCGGGAATGAAGCGAGACGTGGCTAAGTACGTGAGCAAGTGCCTGACTTGTGTGCAAGTGAAGGCAGAGCACCAAAAGCCATATGGAAAGATCCAGCCTTTTCCCTAAGTGGAAATGGGAACACATAACCATGGACTTCATCACAAAGATACCTTGCACAGCAAGAGGAAGCGATGAGATCTGGGTGATTTAACCGGCTAACAAAGAGCACCCATTCCCTTCCAATTTGTGACACGTTTTCCACTGAGAGGTTAGCAGAGCTATTTATGAAGGAGATCGTGGCTCGTCACAGCATGCCAGTGTCTATCGTTTCACATGGGGATACACGGTTTACTTTTAACACCCGGTTATTTTAAAGTCAAGAAAGAAGAATAAAGTGAGAGAAAAGAAGGAAAAGAAATAAAACCCAAGTCTAGGCGTAAAAAGTGTCCAAAAGGAATAATGTCTGAAAAGTTGGTGATAAAGGTGACACGATCGCCCATCACCATTTCTACACACAAATTTTCGTATTTTAGAGAGAGAGAGCAACAGGAAGCAGAGAAACTCTCGGTTGGAAGAGAAAGAAGAAGTTAAGTGCGAATTCAAGGTAAGAATTCATGTTTTATGGTAGTCTTAACCGGTTAGGTCCTAGGGTTTGCGCTTATGTGTGTTTGTTTGTGTTCGGGTATGTTTTTGTGGGTTTCTAGGTGGTTGAATTCAATTTGCATACTAGTTTGGAGAAGCTATACTCAAAAACTGCAAAGGTGAGTTCTAGAACCCCTCTTCTCTATGTTTTTAACCGATTTTTAGGGCTGGAAATGCATGAATGTATGTTTTCATTAAACTGGGTTTCGGACCCGTATGCTTGATTGTGTGTATGTTGATGTTATGATGTGATGTGTGACCATGTTCATGCTTGTGGATGTATGATGGGATTTCAAGGCTTAGAGGGTAAGATTTAAGTTTAGAACATGATGAATGGTGTATGGGGATTTAATCTGATGTTTTAGGCTCATATGTTAGTTTTAGAATCTGTGATAGGATCAAATGAATATATCTGTGATGATTTGTAACACAATTCAATGAAATTCACACAAAGTAATCAAATCAAAACAAGATATCAATAAAATTCAAGTTTTCATTCATATCAAGCTAAGACAATTACATGTATGAAAAGCATATTCGAATATCTTGTGTATTCGTTACTATCTACCTACAAATCTAAGCTATTTATACTGAAAACACAAAGTAAGGAACTAACAATTACAGAAATAGTCGTACTATTACAAAATATCAAAAGACAAATAAAGACCACATGTTAATCTCTCTTAGAGCACTTAACAATACTCCCCCTAATATTGGCATGGTCTTCAGTCTTCAAAATGTCTCTGTGTTATAAAACCACCTGAGAATTGGCTTTGAGTTTTGATTACCGTCAATCACTTTTAGTCCAGGAGTTGTAACTTTTTCAAAATATTTATCACAGAATTCTATCAACGAATGTTCTTCTTCTCATTGAACTCCCTAAGTTTCTTGTTTTTCTTCAAAGTAACAAAATACTCCTTGTCTTCTTGATCACATCTTGTGCTAAGAAAATTACTTGATCTATCCAATCCACGTCTTAATAATTCCACAAACATCTTCCCATGCTTTGAATCAGTATGATTGATCAGAGGTAATCTATTAAGCTCTTTAAGTCTTGCACAGGAAGTTTTATGATACTGGAGTAAAAATGATAAACATCACATACAACATTTACTCTCTTTATCAAGAAGGCATCAAACACTTCATCATACTTCCATGCAATGATGTTTACTTGGTTTGTAAAATCTGGAGCAATCATTGCATTCAACAGTTCAGCAACTGATTGTCCTTTTTGCAATATATTTCTTACCAATCTCCGGTTGTTCTTGAACTATCGAGAATATGCCTTTGATCAGTTGATGCTTTATAAGTATGTCTTTCTGAATTAGCAAACATTTCCATTAATTCTTTTCTATGAGCATGAGCATCATCAAATCTTGACATTTGTTTTATTTCTTGAGGTTTTAACATTCTTGTTCTTTTTGTTATCTCAACATACTGAGGGTTATCTGTATCAAGCATTATCATTTTCTTCATTTGTTTCTCAGTTTCTTGAAAGCTTCTTACAAGATTTCTCAGAGATACAAATTGTAATCTCTTCAGCTTCCTCCAAGGGTAATTTCTAGCTTGCAACCATGATCTAAGAGCGGGAATACTCATATCATGAGGATCAGGATGGTGTAGCTCAGACTAGACAGTTCTTCTACATTTATAACTCCTTTGTTCTTATCCATTCACCATGCTCAACCACTATCTCATTTGGATCTATTGAAGCAACTGACTCAGCATAGATGCATTTCTCGTATTCATCATTAATTTGAGAAACAGTAAGTCCATCCAAATACACTCGATTGTATTTCATGTTCACAAGATAGTTATATTTTTCTTCAAAATCCTGTGGTACTTCATCTTGTTCTTGTATATGTTCTGTGAAGAGAAATGTGACACAAATTCAGCTTCATCAATATCTTCATTCTCAAGAACTTCATCATACCAATCATCATTATATATTTTTTCAATATCATCTAAAGCATCAATCTATTCTTGAACATTTTGCTCTTCAACCAATTCTTCAGTTCTTTGAAATTTAGACGAGGATTCAGTTTGATCAACATCTTCTAATTTATTTTCCTTTTGCTTTTTTTTTTCTTTGCTCAAGATTTTCTTTAATATGCACCTCAGTACTAATCACATGTACTAGAGATATAGTTTTCTAAGCTTCTCTTTCCTTTATCAATTTAGCTTTAAGATTTTCATTTTCTTTAGATAACTTCTTCAATTTCTCCTCAAGACTATCATAATCTTTAATCATAGATTCAAAGTTCTTTATCACATCTTCTTTATCTTGGGCAAAACTAACAATCTTTTCATCTTTTAAACATTTTCTTCAGACAACTTTAAATTTTCATCTTTGAGCTTTTGAATTTATTTTCACATGAACTGATTATCTCTTTCATTCTTTCATTTTCAACTTTCAACTCTTCAAACTCTTTTTCTTTGTTTATATTTTCTTCTTTCAGTCTTTCAATCTCATCAAGTTCAACTATTTCCTCTCTTTGTATAGACACATTATGTGACATACTAACAGGGATTTCTTCTGCTCCTTCATTTGTATCAATTTCAAATATTTGATTGAATGAAATATCATTGATAAAATGAGAATTAGATGTTTGATTTTGAGAATTCCTTTCTGTTACAGCTTTCTCAACATTTTTTTCTTCATAATAGCCTGTGGCTCATTTTCAGTATCTTCAACATTCCCTCTTCATTTCTTTCTTTTACTTGAGTGATATCATTATGTCATCATCATCATCATCACTTTCTTCACTTGATGAAACTTCGGACATATCATCATCACTTTCTTCATCAACTTCTACATCTTCAATCAGATCATTTGGATCTATTGGTTCTTCTTCACTTAGATGGAAGTGTGGCTGAGTAATATCAACGTCATCCATTGATACATTCGTAATATAATCAAAAACTGGAATGTTTTGAGCACCAGTGATCATTGCCAGTCTTTTGTACACACTCTCTGACATGTGCTCTAGCTGAATCTTATCACCAATAACTTCTTCAGCATATAAATCTGGATTTGCATCATTAATGAGAAGTTGAACAAATATTGGGTACATCAGATACTTATGCCTTACTCCTCTTTCCAAATTAAAAATGAATCCATTCATTATCCACTTAACCATATTAAGTCTTATGTTTGTGGATAAGGCTACAATTGGAGATGCAATGTCAACAGGGAATGAATCCCAACCCCCACTTCGTTTTGACATGCAATGTTGAAAGATATAGCATAAAAGCTTCCAATGCTTAAATACACGAGCTCTGAAAAATTGTTTCTTAGGGACATGATCAGGATGACCCATCTGTAGAAAAAACTTCTCTACACTCATTAATGTATATTCAGATAAAACTTCAAGAACATTATCTCCCAGTCTTAAAGCTTGTCTAATTGCTTCTTCAGAAACTTCAAGCATTCTTTCTGAAGTGATAAAGGCTCTTAAGACTTTATTTCCTTGATCATCTCTTTCAACTTGAGCAGTTCTCCAGAATTTTTTAATCATTCTTCTATTTATCATGGGCCTTGCACACATGGCATACACATATTTTCTTCTTAGTAAGAATCTGATAATATCTTCGTATCATGTAGCTTCTCTGTTTTCATCATCTAAGAAAGCAGCTACATTGTGTTTTGGCTCAAATTTTAATTCTGCCATCTGCAAAACACAACAAAAGAATTATGAGAACATTGAATATTGATTTAATGAAATTTATTTCTATATATGACTTTTATTTTTTTTAACCTTTGAATTTGACCTTTTTATTTTTACTTTTATTTTTACTATTGAATTAAGATTTCAGTTTGTATTACTTTTGAATTTGTATTATTTGACTTTTGAAATTTATCTTAATTCATTTTGAATTAATTATTTAACATTTCAATTTTGATTTAACTTTAATTTTTTTTTATTTTTGTTCAAAAATTGATTGTCTGTTCATCTTCTTCTTCTTCGACTATGCAAAGTCGACTGATTTCATCAAAAAAAAATTCACTTTAACATGAAAACAATACATCAACAGACTCGCAAATGTGTTCTCATCACTAATCCAGTATCAATTTTTGATATAATACTTATTTGATCTGTTTAAACTTGGATTATATTGGTTCGAACGCCCAACTAGCATTCAACCGTCTCTTACAAAACACTGATTTAATCCAAAATTTATGTATTTGAATCACAAACTTACGTTTATATATTCAAATGCAATGTATACTCAAAGGATTTGATTGATTTAAGATGAAATAAGGTTGTGTTTATGCTCGACAACGTAGTTCAAGGGTTTTGGTTGTGAGAATTTGAAGTGTGAATGAAAAATACGCACAAGTGTTCAATATATATAAGTGAAATTTTAGGCGCATGAGCCCTGTTCAGACGTATGGTCCCTGTTTGGGCGTATGAAAACCTAGAATTCACTTATTTTGTTAGACGCATGAGCACTGGTGTGCCTTTTAAGTCAGACGCATGAGAACTGTTTAGACACATAAGCACTGTTTAGGCGACTTTGCACTGTTAAGTCGCATGGACTTTGTAAAACGTCTAACACTTAAAATTTTGAAACTATGCAGACGCATGAGACATCACATACGTCTAACACACTATTTAGACGCATGGGATTATCACAAACGCTCAACCCTTGTAATTTTCAGACGTATTACAACTGATTAGATGCATGGGAATGAATCAAACATTTGTAATTTACCATTTAGATCCCCAAATTTTGAACTTTTTGCATTTTCTACTTTCAATTTAAAATTTTTTTTGTTTATATTTATTTTTTTTATTTTTTTCTTTTTGAATTTCTTTTGTCCCTTCATTTTAGACTCAACATAAAATCAAATATCATCTAATTTTCAACTTAAAAATCATTTATTTGCAAAGATTATGTATATTCATATTGTAATTTTCAAACACATTCTTTTTTCAGTTTACACAAATACTTTGAACATAAAGCATCATCCTTTCAATTCAACATTTCAATTTTTGATTATGATTATTTAATATTTTCTGAGAACAACTCTTTCATTTATTACTCCCCCTAAACTTTTAAGTTTGAAAAACTTATAAGTTTCTTATGAAAGAGGATAAGATCGCACAACACATTGTGACATTGCCTTCACACACAAAGACATGCATAAAAGGAAAATGAATATAGAATTAAAATCTAAAAATTAAACATAGAACAAATGTCTGCAGAGAGATCATATTAATGAAGATCAGCACATTAAAATAAAATAAATGTGGAGAGTCATAGACAATGAATAAATCCTGATCATGTGTGTTCCAGGTTAGTGATGTCACAGCAAAGGAGACACAAGATCTAAGGACAGACAATGAGTGTTTTTGACACAACTATCAACTCACTTACTTTTCAATTCTTGGATTGATTAGTGTTGATTTAGATATGACATGATGTAAGCATACAAAGACTAAGAGAATTCAACTATCATCATGAAATGTAAGAAAGAACACATGCTCAACTTATTACCTGAAACATAGATATCACCAGAGTTCATGTTACTTAGTTATAGAGTATGATCATCGATAACCATTTGATGAGCTCTGACTATTCATTTGAATATGTTGTGCACATTGGCATCTCTTTGCATCAAAAAGAGAATCCAGGTTCGTAATGACTTACAACAAAGGATATCTCAGTACTTCAGGTCTATGATGACTCATAATAGAGAAGTGAAATGATGCTTTGTAACAGATCTCATGATTTCACATAGTTTCAATAGGTGTGAGAGATGTATCTTAACAAACATTCATTCTGATAAGCTAAAGCAACTCAAAAGTACTCAGATGAATACACACAAGCATGTATGTTTAGTTTGATCACAAGAATTTACTTTTTCTGTATAATAGTTAGATATTGTCTACACATCATATCTGATCATGTCTAGACTTTATTAATGAGTGAAGTATGCAACTGATCTCACTAAGGTACTATCATTTCTCACATGTTGCAGAACATAATCCTTTCTAAAAGAAAAACTCTATTTTTGTATTTTATATATATAGTTTTGAATTTGATTTTTCTATGAAAAACATAAATTCACACACACACAAATATAATGGCAATTAACAATGAGAGTATCACTTATTATGATCTTTTGATCGAGGAAGATGCCATATGATTTATAACACCAATTGATTCTACTAAATACTCAAACCGTCCTGGTAGGAAGGCTTTAGTAAATAGATCTGCCAATTGTTTTTCCGTTGCAATTTGAATCAATATGATTAATCCTTTTTTAGAGTTATCTCTAAGAAAATGATATCGAATTTGATATGTTTTGTTTTTGAGTGTTGAACAGGATTAGCTGTTATGAACATAGCAGCTGTGTTATCAATATAATTGGTGTTTTAAGAAAGTTGAATCCATAATCTAGTAATTGATTTTGCAACCAAAGGATTTGGGAACATCCTGCTGAGGCAGCAATGTACTCAGCTTCTACAGTTGAAACAGAGATATTTGTTTGTTTCTTGCATTGCCATGAGACTAATCTGAGACCAAGAAATTGACACCCACCCGAAGTAGATTTTCTATCTTGACAACATCCACCATAATCACTATTAGTATGTCCATATAATTCAAAATTTCCCTGGTAAGGATACCAAAGCCCTAAGGCTAGTTTACCTTTGAGATACCTCAATATTCTTTTGACAGCAATTAAGTGAGATTCTTTCGGGTCTGATTGATACCTGGCACATACACAAATAGCATACATAATGTCTGGTCTAGATGCAGTAAGATACATCAAAGATCCAATCATTGATATGTATAACGTTTGGTCAATGGATTTTCCTTTTGGATCAGGTTCAATCTTGGTGTTAACATCTGCTGGAGTTCGTATGGACTGAAAGTGTCTTGCAACTTAAATTTCTTTAAGAGCTTGTCAACAAACTTTTCTTGATTGATGAAGATTCCATCTGTAGTTTGCTTGACTTGAAGTCCTAGAAAGAATTAATCTCTCCCATAGAACTCATTTGAAATCGAGATTTCATTATTTCTTCAAATTCATTGCACAATTTTGGACATGTAGAACCAAATATGATATCATCAACATACACTTGTACACATAAAAGATCATTATTATCCTTCTTTATGAATAAAGTTGGATCAGTTTTCCCTCGTGTGTATCCATGTTGGATTAAGTGTTTTGATAACGTCTCATACCAAATTCTAGGGGCTTGATGAAGTCCATATAAAGCTTTACTCAGTTTATATACTCGATGTGGAAATTGTGCATCCTCAAAGCCTGGAGGTTGCTTCACAAATACATCATCAGTAATTGGACCATATAAAAATGCACCCTTTACATCCATTTGATACACCTTAAATTTCATGAATGAAGCATAAGCGAGAAAAACTCGAATAGATTCAAGTCTTGCAACTGGTGCAAACACTTCATCATAATCTATACATTCTTCCTGTGTGTATCCTTGTGCAACATGTCTTGCTTTGTTCCTTATTACAACACCACGATCATCAGAGATCCACCAAATTCCACACTTCTTGTTTGCGGAATTGAAGTAATTCTTCTAGCATGGCTTCTATCCAACCATTGTCCTTTAATGCTTCGGTAACATTTTTAGGAACAATTTGATAAAGAAAACAAGAGTATAAGCATACGTTTGCTTGTCTGATTTACTCCTTGTTGTTCTCTCATTCAATGAACCAAAAATCTCAGAAATTGGATGATTCTTGTGAATGCGAGATGTAGTAATCTCATCACATTGAACATTAACATCCAGATTTTTTGATTCAAGTTGGAAAACTCATGTATCAAAGTAGAAGAATGTGGATTGAAATTTGGAACTTGAGTAGGTGAGTTGACAAAGTAATCAAAGTTACATGTATCAACTACATCACCTGAAATGGATGATGTTCCAGACTCAAGTATCACAAACTCATTACCATCATTAGGAATATTTTGTGATTCTTCCTTATTAATTGACTCTAATGATCTGAAACTGTATTTTCATGGTATTGAATTGTTGAATCCTTGACAAATGATAAAAATGGGTAGTCTGAGTTTGAATCATCTGGGTCATCAGAATCTGAATCTTCACTGAAAGATCCAAGATCTCCTTTTGAGTTCTTCTTATCTGTAGAATTAACAATTTGATTGATCAAATAAATTGGATTGAAAAGAGTTTGATAATGAATCTAGATCAAATAACCATGCAGGACCATTTGAAACTGATGGAAAAGAATTTCCATAAATTTAACGTTGAATGTTTCAAGGATTACATTTGTCCTAGAGTTGTAGACTCGATAGGCTTTTGAAACTGATGAATATCCAACGAAAAATCCATTATCAGATTTTGCATCAAATTTCCTAATTGATCACTTGAATTAAGAATCATAACAGGACAACCAAATGATTTTAAAAAACTTATGTTCGGTTTTCTGCCAAACATTAACTCATATGGAGTTTTTAGTTTATCTTTGACAATTAAGATTCGATTCTTAATGAAACATGCAGTTGATATTGCTTCATCCCAAAAAGTGATAGGTATTTTTGCATCAGCTAACATAGATCAAGCAGCTTCAATCAGTGTTCTATTCTTCCTTTGAGCAACTCGATTTTGTTGACGAGTTCTGGGAGCATTGAACTAATGAGCTATCCCTTTCTATGCACAAAACATTTCAATGTTATCATTTTTGAATTCTGTTCCATTATCACTTCTTATTATTTTCACTTTGTTATCTAATTGATTTTCAACTTTAATGATAAATCCTTTTAATAATTCAGCTGTTTTAGATTTGGCATAAAGAAAGAAAACCCATGAAAATCTTGTAAAGTCATCAATGATAACTAAACAATATGATTTTCGTCCAATACTTTTGACGTTTGTTGGTCCAAAAAGGTCCATATGTAACATCTGAAGAGGTTTGGATGTTGAGTTTATAGGCTTGGACTTATAAGACGCTCTGTGTTGCCTTCCCTTCAAACATGTTGAGTAGTGATCATTGGTTGCAAACTTCTTGGATGGAAGTCCAATGACATGATTTCCTGCTACAAGCTTGTTCATGTTCTTGAAATTTGAATGACCGAGACGTCTATGCCAAAGCTGGCTTTCATCATTTGATGCCTTTGCAATTAGGCATGTTGTTTCAGTTGAAGGATCAACTTGAGACATATCCAATTTGTATACATCTCTGTCTCTCTCAGCTGTAACAATCACCCAATCTTTGCTTATCTTGAAACCTGATTTCAAAACATAACAGAATGAATTATCAAACAGAACAGAATAAGATTTGTTACATATTTGAGATACGCTTAAAACATTAAAGTTCAACTGTGAACAAAAGTTGACTTTATCAAAGCTTATTATCCCATTGGATACTGTTCCTTCTCCAGTTATTTTTCCTCCAGCATCACCACCAAAGGCAACGTGAGTTCCATCTTTTGACTTAAAATCTTGTAACAAGGCAGTATTGCCTGTCATGTGCCGACTACACCCACTATCCACATACCATGATTGATTGGTCTTTTTGGGCGTACCTGCACTACACAAGAAAGTTAAGTTGAAATATCTACCCAAGCCGAAATGGTCTTGGGCTTTCCAAATTATCAACAATTGTAAATTGTTTATAATGGAGATTATTCAAATACGTTTATTTTTGATGAATTTACCAATTTTATTCTGAAATTGTTTGATTTATTTTTGTGAACAATCATACCATTCGATTGATCATCTTTTGAAATGTATTGATGTCTAACATTTTTATTAGTCATCCTTAGAGATCTTGGTATAATGTTTTCTTGCATATTATGTTTTGAGCTCATATAGTTGTTCTTAGGAAAAGATCTCAAACTTACATTAGGTTGATTAATGTCTCTTTGAAATCCATTAGTTTGATTTCTCAAATACTGTGGATTAGCAAATCCTTTACTTATGATTGATTTTGCAAAGTTTCTAGTGAGAGATCTATTTTTAAAGTAACAATCTGCAGTGTTGTGATTCTTTTCATCACAATAAGTACAATATTTGTTATAGTAACAATCTGTTGTCGAATGATTTCTCATGTCACATATGTGACAGTACTTGTTGAAGTAGCACTCAGCAGTATTGTGATTTTTCATATCAAAAATTTCACAGTACTTTGTGGTGTTAAAAAAAACTTTTTGTTAACTTTTGACAATGACATAATGTTTGATTTTGATGTCATATAGTTAAGCTGTTGTCTTTCATTTTTCACAGTTTGATTTTGTGTCAGATTATTGTTCAATTGTTTAACATGAACTTCCTTCTTGAATGTATTAGAAACAAATCTTTTTGCTACAGCGGAAGTCTTTGAATCTGAACTAGATTTCAGATCAGAGTTTGATTTGTTTATAACATTTGCTTTATTATTTGAAAGAGAATTCATATTTAACATACCTGCTGACACAAATTTAATTGGTTTTATTTTTGTTGTTTGAATTGTTGCTTTAATCAAATTTTCTGAACTTTTGTTTTGGTCAGATGTTGCTTTTGTAGATTTCGTTCTTCTTCTTTGATTTAGAAGAGCTTGGTTTATTTTCAGATTGAACATTATCAGAAGAAGATTCTTTTCTGATTGAAATTGTTTCATATTGATTGTGTTTGAATCTTCTGATGTTCCTATCTGTTGTTTATCCTTGTTTTGAATTCTGACTTCTTCTATTACGTTATGAATTTGACGAGAAGAGATATTTTGTTTGGGTTGTTTTGGTTCATATGATTTTATCTTGATTGGATGTCCATTTTTGATTTTTTCTTGATCTTTTTCAACAAACACTTGGACTTTTTCTTTTTCTTCTTCTGCATTCTTGGTTTTGATCTGAAAGGCTTTAAGCTTTGCTTTATTTTCAGGTGAATGATCATGAGTATTGAAATCTCTGGTAGTGTGTTTGTGATAGATTCAGGCATAGGTTCATGAGTGAAACCTAATCCTGCTTTTTGTTTATCTTTCCTTTTACTGATTAGTTTTCTACTATCATTTTTGAGCTCTTTACTTTTGCTAGATCGACTTGAGTAGCAGCATGTGCTATTTTCTCTTGTTCAAGATTCTTAGTCATCTCTTCTAGTTGTTTTGTAACAATTTCTAAATCTTTGATTGTTTTGTTCCATGACTTTTGAAGAGAGATAATCTTTTGATCTGCAGTTTTATGATCAGATTTAAGTTGATTATGCATAGATTCTTCTTGTTTTAGCTTTTCACAGATTTTGAATGAATAGTTTTTGTAGCGTTCAATATGTTCAAAGCATGATTTGGTGCAAAGCTTTTCTCTTACTTCTGATGGTATTTCAGGAAATTTTGGAACTGTGCTTTCAGATGATAGAGTAGAAGATTTAACCTTTGGTTGATCAGACTGAACCATTAGAGCTACTTCCTCTGTATCCTCTTTAGGGTCAGACTTGTCACTCCAATCATAGTTATCTTCCTCTTCATCACTTTCCACTTTTGAGTCATTGTTTTCTGACCAATCTTCCTCTTGAATTTCTGCAATAAGAGACAAACTTGATGTTAAGTCATTTGTAAATTGATCTGCATATGCACTCCAATCATATCCATCTTTTATGTTGACTACTAGTGCTTTCTTTGTTTCATGAGATGATTTGGTTTCATCTTTAAGCTCTGGCATAGGAAGACTTTGATAAGGCTTTTGAAAAGTCTTTTGAGCTTGTTGAAACCTTTGATTATTTGTGCTTGAATGAGCACTTCCTCCATTATTCCTTGGAGCTTTGCATTCTCTTGAAAAGTGTCCATAACTATTGCAGTTGAAACATCTAGCTTTTGAGTTGTCAAATCCAACAGTCTTGTTTGCACTAGGCTTGTATTTCTTGTTGACATAAGAATGTTTTTGAGTCCTGTAGGCAATCATCACCATCTGCCAGTTCAGGTCCATCTCTTCAACATCTTCAGGATCCATCTCAAATAAATCCTGTAAAACAAAATCTAGTTGAGTTAAATGGCTACCTTGATATGCTTGAAAGCTAGCCATAAAAGCAGTAAATGCAGTCTTGGACTCTTCATCCTCTAATAGGATGTTAATCACATCTTTAACTTTGCTAGATTTAGCAGAGTTAGATCATGAAGAAGTCTCTGTCTGAATATTTGATGATTGTGACTGTGGTTTTGGAGCAGATTGAGAATGAGACTGAGTTGTATATGCAGATGCACTAGTAATTGATGAGTCAGTGAAAAATCCTGCTCCTACAAACAAGTCTCCTTCTTCTTCAGGACTTTTCTCACTCTTTGCCATGAATGCATTTTCTATGGTGGTTGTAGGTGAAGCAACAAACTGATATTGAGACATTGATGATGCTCTATCATTGTTCCTTGAGCTTTCATCAATCTCCACTGATTCTATTTTTGCAATAAGAAGATCTAGATCCATTGGAAACTTCTCAGTATGCTTTAGTAGTGTTACAGTTTGTTTCCATGAAGATGGTAAAGCATTGAGTAGTCTGAGATTTAAATCTTCAAGATCAGGTTTGATACCAGCTGTTGACATCTCAGTTATGAGTTGAACAAATCTATTCATCATTTGATTTATTGTCTCTCCAGACAAATGTTGAAATAATTCTAATTGTCTTTTAAGCTTTTATTTCTTTAAATTTTGAATCTCTTTACCTCCTTCACAAATGATGTTCAATGCTTTATATAGTGTATATCCAGTTTGATATGCATAAAGCCTTGTAAGAACTTCCAAAGGTAGTCCTTTACACATCAATGAATAGGCTTTAATATCATTCTTAACTCTTTTCAGATCATCTCCTTGAAGATCATCTTCTAGATAAGGTTCTTGAGAATCTTTAGTATACACAAATCCTCTGTCTGGTCCATCAGTTATTATAGGAATGTATGGTCCTTTTTCTATAGATTTCCAGAGATCAGTGTCAATGGAATTAAAATGATGTTTTAATCTAAGAGACCAATTTTTGAAATCAGCTCTATTTTTAAGTTTTGGAACTCTGTTTTCAGAATCTTCTGATTTTACCATTCTTATATTTTTGTTGATTTCTTATATTTTGAATTTTTTTTAAAAAAATTTTGAAAAAGTTTTTCAAAGAATTTTCTTTAAAAAAAATTCTAAGTATCAAGGTTAAAACGTCTGAACAGTATTCAAACATCTCAACAGTTGATGCGTCTAAGTTGATAAACGTCTAAGGGAATGCCTTAGAAAAATTTTCCAAAAACGTCTAAAATTGATGCGTCTGAACAGTTGTAATGCCTATACACAGTGTTGATGCGTCTACACAGTGTTGATGCGCCTACACAGTTATCAAACGTCTAAACAGTTCAAAAACTTCTCAACAATCATACATGTGGACACTCGAACAGTGATCAAACGTCTGAACTGAAAACGTCTACACAGTGTTGTTACGACTAAACAGTAGTCAAACGCTTAACACTTAGACAATTTTTCAGCAAACTTCAACCCTAATGCGTCACATTCATCATGTTCATATGAATATAACAGACTCAAATCATCTACATTCTTCAAATGTTGATGAATTCCATTGAAACTTTTCAATTAAGCAAGTTTTATGTCGATAAACATTCTTCTTAATATCAATTTCCTCAATTTCAACGACAAATCACTCAATTTTTGAAATTTCAGTTCGAAACTTCAAGCCATTTTCGAACAACAAATTCAACAATTTACTTGAATTTGATGAATTGATCTGCTAATTGTGTTTCAAATCATGTTTCTGATGATGAAACACAACTGAAATTCACAAATTTTCACTTGAATTGTATCTCAATCACAGATTCAATGAGATTTTAGGTTTTCAAGTTCGATAAACTTAAATGGAAAATCAATCACTAACAGCTTACCAACGGCTCTGATACCATTTGATAGGATCAAATTATATATCTGTGATGATTTGTAACACAATTCAATGAAATTCACACAAAGTAATCAAATCAAAACAAGATATCAATAAAATTCAAGTTTTCATTCATATCAAGCTAAGACAATTACAAGTATGAAAAGCAGATTTGAAGACCTTGTGTATTCGTTACTATCTACCTGCAAATCTAAGCTATTTATACTGAAAACACAAAGTAAAGGAACTAACAAATTACAGAAATAGTCCCTATACTATTACAAAATATCAAAAGACAAATAAAGACCACATGTTAATCTTTCTTAGAGCACTTAACAATCTGCCAAAGTGTTGGAGAGTAAATGCGGATGAGTAATGGAAAGAAATGAGGATGAACAATTAATGCGGATGAGCATTGACTTAAGTATGGGAAATGCGGATGGCTAATGCGGATGAGTAAGGTCAATGCGGATGAGCATTGACTTAAGTATGGAAATGTAGATGGCTAATGTGGATGAGTAAGGTCATTGCGAATGACCATTGACTTAAGTATGAGAAATGTGGATGGATAATGCGGATAAGTAAGGTCAATCCGGATGAGCATTGACTTATCTATAGGAAATGCGGATGGCTAATGCAGATGAGAAAGTCTAAGTGTGATCAAATGTGGATGACTAATGCGGATGAAGCGTGGGGAAATGCGGATGAAGCATGGGAAACGCGGATGAACAAAAGGCAAATGCGGATGAACTATAGCAAATGCGGATGAACATTTAGACTATTTTCTAAGTTCTTGGAAAAAGGTTGAAATGTAGGCTTTGACATGGGAGGTTCCCGGGGCAATGTAGGTTGACTGTTTGAGGTCCTAGTTGTTATGATGGGCATGTTATGATGCATGATTGGTGCATATGCATGATCATGATGATGTATGATGTTGTATGTTTATGCTTGATGTATGCTGTGTATGTATGATGCCCTGTATGATGATGACTGTGTATGATGATGTTCCTTATTTTGTATGTTTATGTTTCGTGTGACCTTACATTGAATGCTAATGAATGAATGAAAGTTTTATATAAAGTAAAGTGGAAGATAATGAAAAAAGGAACAAAATGACGAATCCATGCATTAATGAACGAATGAAAGTATGAAAGGCTTGCAAGCAAACGTAAGGAGGTTCACACCCAATGAATGGTGTTAGCTCAACCGTGTGCGGGTTAGCTACCCCAGAAGGATGTACACTAGGCTTGATCCGTGTGATTAAGCAGATGTATGGAGGTTCACACCCAATGAAGGGTGTTAGCTCAACTGTGTGGGGGTTAAATACCCTAGACAGATGCACACTGGGGTTCAATCCTCATGATTGACCATATGTATGGGACCCTTGCCGCTCACCCTTGGAACTGGAGTCAGCTTCGTGCACAATGTTTGGGGTCTTTGAAAGACCTCAGGCCCAGTACCGGCTTTATGCATACGGTGGGGTGGAGCACATGGCATTGGTCCGAATGAAAGTAAAGATGTAATGATGAATGTACGAAGTGAACGAACGAATGATGAAGATAATAATGATATTACCTATGTCTATGTATGATGTGTGATCACATGTTAAAGAAATGAGCAGTTTAATGAAAGTAAAAGTATGTTTTAGTGTAAAACTAGAACTCACTCAGCAACGCTGACATTTTATGCATTGCTGAGGATAGCGCGGGGTAGCTATTTGGCACTGAGATGGCATTCTTTTGTTAATATTTTTTCATGATAATATGAACAAATGAAATTGTGTAATGAATATTGTATTATTTTGCTAAAGCATTGTTAATGAAAATGTTGTTTTAAATGTTTCCCCTGCAATGTTTATTTCACGTTAATTTAATTATATGTTTTATGAGAAATGATTGGCTAGCTATAAGCATCCTAAGAACGGGGCCTTACATTGCGTCCAAGTTCTGGAAGAGGTTTCATGACTCAATGGGCACTAAACTGCATATTAGTACGACTTACCACCCTCAGACGGATGGCAGTTAGAAAGAACACTTCAGACACTAGGAGACATGCTATGAGTATATGTAATCGAACTTGGAGGAAGTTGGGGTGACATCGGGCAAAAGGAATTGGGAAGTCTCATATAGTAATAGTTACCATGCTAGCATTGGTATGCCACCTTATGAGATGCTATATGGTAGGAAGTGCCGAACCTCGTGTGTTGGGGTGACATCGGGCAAAAGGAATTGGGAAGTCTTGAAGTGATTGAGGTCACAACCAAGAAGTTAGATAAGATTAAGGCATTCATGAAAGCTGCAAAGGATACTGAAAGTCTTATGTTGATAAGAGGCGTAGACCGATAGAGTTTGAGGTTGGTGACAAGGTTATGCTCAAGGTATCACCCTGGAAAGGGATCATCAGGTTTCAAAAAGGGGAAAGTTAAGCCCAAGATTCATAGGGCCATTCCGTATTATCGTGAGGGTAGGGGAAGTGGCCTAGAGACTAGAATTACCCGATGAGTTGAGTGGAAATCACCCTACGTTCCATGTATCTCATCTTAGGAAATGTCTAGCAGAAAATGATGCATTTGTACCATTAGATGAAATTGAAGTCAATGAACGAGTGAACTATGTAGAGCAGCCGGTGGCCATCCTTGATTGGAAAGAGAAGCACTTACGTAATAAAGTGGTTCCGCTGGTACGAGTACAGTGGAGACACAAAAAAGGATCAGAATCTACGTGGGAGACAGAGGAGGAGATGTGGACATTTTATCCTCAATTGTTTGATGACTGACAGGTTTCGAGGATGAAACCTAAGTATGTGGGGGAGACTTCTAACACCCCAAAATTTTAAAACGAATCATCAAGGATAATGTGCTTAATTAGTGGGTATTTAATAAAGAAAGCAAATGGGTTATGAGCTAATTAGGCTTATGGGTAAGAGCCTAAGTGATTTAGGAGCCATAATCATCCCTTTAACCCATCTAATCAGCCACCATCTTCCTTTTTCCAACCCTAGCCACCAGAATTCATAGGGAGAGAAAGTAGAGAGAGGAAGTGAAGAAAACTCAAGATTTGGAGCTTCAAAGGTGAAAGGATTGTAGATCTGAATATTTGAGCATCAAACCATAAGAAAGGAGCAACAAATCCAGGATAAACCCTTCTGCAGATCAAACCCGGATTCTAGGGTTTGGGGTTTTGAAAAGTTGTAAAGAATCGCATAAAGGTCACATTTTTATGTACGAAAACATGTAAAGAGCTTAAATATAGCCTCGTGGACGATTAACTAAGAGATTAGACGTAAAAGGTTGCGATTTTGGGTTAAAAACGGGCTGGTTCATAATTTTTCTGCGATCTGCGAAACTGTGTAAGCATCCAGCGAAATTGCATATTCAAGCTGCGAAACTGTGGGTTTTCTGCGATACTATAGTTTCGCAGGTAATTTCGTAGCCATGGAATTACAACAAAAGTTGAGGTGGAACTACCATGCGAAACTGGTAGTGAAACTGTCAGTGAAACTGTCAGCGAAACTAGCAGTGAAACTGGCAGTGAAACTGGCAGTGAAACTGTTAGCAAAACTGTCAGCGAAACTGGCAGCGAAACTGCCAGCAAAACTGCCAGCGAAACTTCTTTTCCGGCAGCGAAATTAATAGCGAATGCAAATTAACCCCTTTAAGTGTCAACTTATCTGCAGGTTGTGTAGTGTTGTCCTAGCCTTGTAACCTTAGTTTACAAGTTAGTCTCGGTATCAAGGTGAGTTCTAGATCCCCTTATTTGTAAGTTTTTCCATGTTTTGGGTTATTATGCATTCTAAATATACGTTTTTAAATGACCAAGTTTTTATAAGGTTTTAACAGGAAAATCGAGTTTTCTATAAGGAAATGTGTTATATAAATAGTTAAAAATAAAAAAATTTCACGCTGACCTGGTAGCCCGGCCCCAGCCTGGGGCGTTGCCCCATGGACCCCACTAGAGGCTACCGCCCCCGGACCCCCGCTGTCCCGCGGAGGGTCAGTTAAGTTTTATGATGACTTTTGGCATGTTTTGTACATAATAAGCTAATAATTATATATATTAAAGAAGATGATATTAATGAAAAGTGAAACTTAATGAATGTTACCCCCTGGCCCGTTTGATGAAGAAAAGTCTTGCAAGCCCTATGATAGACTTCACTTATGCGAGTCTTATGTATGATGATTGATCCGTATTTATGAGCAGGCTATGTGCCTTGCAGTGTGGATTAACTGTCGGGGGTTAGCTACCATAATGATGTGTACCAACAGGGACCGACATTCGTTGTCGATCAACATGGAGCTCTTGCTTTGTGCAATCTCATTTTTGATGAAGTGAAAGATATGAAAGAATGAAAGATAATGAACATGCTTATTAAGATGAAAATGTTATGTATTATGTATGCGTGGTCATTATATGATGGATAAAGTTATATTTTCTTATTTACCTGAAACTTGAACTCCCTCAGCAAAGCTGAATTTTATGCATAATAGTTGGCAGATAAATGAGGGATAAAACAAGATATAAAAACAACAAAAGTATTTAGGTTTCAAGAATACAGTATATTGCTTCTCAAGTTCTATTACAAAGTGTTACAAAAGCATAATGGAAAGTTAGAAGTACTTGAGATACATATACTATATCCTATAGCCAGCCATACTTTGATGGCCAGCTAGATACATAAGACTATGACAAAAGGCCTTTTGACTTGTGACTATGACATGCCATAACTCACATCCTAATATATTACAAAAAGGATTAAGTACATAAAGTAGAAAGCTCAGATTCAAGACCTTAATGTACAATTTACCAAAACCATGGACCTTTTCACCAACTTGTGAAAGTTGGTGAGTTAAATAGAGTTACAACAGAAAGATGGTCTAGCTTTATGGAAAAGTACATCACATAAAAGCATGTTCATAAAAGTATTCAGAAGAAATCTATCTTCATGAACTGGCTTCGGAAGACTTTGTCTGTGAAGCTTCGGAAGACTTCATATTTGGCTTTGGAAGACATGGCTTAGCTTCAGAAGATTTTACACTTGGAATATTTCTTGTGTATGATGTAAAACTTCCAAAGCATTTCTATTCAGTACTTTAGTGGATGCATGCATCGAGACATTGGATGCTTTGAATGTTTTGACTACATCATACTTATTGGAATCCTTACAATTATGTATATGCATATAAACATATACAGTGGGATCATACATGACACTAAACTTTTTCATGATTGAATTAGTTGTTGAAAAGCGACCTGAGTCTAATCCTGATTGCAAGTATGTTTGTCCACATAAATTCAAATAAGAGTATTGTATCAACTAGACATGTTGTTTATCATGTTTCAATGTTTATTAGTGATAAACTGTTATGGGCTCCACATTCAATTCACATTAGAGTTTGTCCTCCGTTTGTGAGTCAATTCATCACTTTTTCACACTTAGAAACATGAACATTAAGTTATAAATTCTATCTTAAGACAAATTTGATGTCTCATTAATGCATTATTGCTAAAGCTCTTTAGATAATATATAATTGATAACAATGGATTCTTTTGAAGGCTTAGATATGATCATCATCATCAAGTCACTAGATCTTTACTTTCACAAAACAAAGGTGCCTTTAACCCAGGTCTTTGTTTACACAAAATAGAGGGATGATGAGGATCATAGTTTATACACCAGACTGGTACAGAGGTACACCAAGGTGTTCATAATCCCAGGTCTTTTTTACATAAAAACAGAGAGAATATGATTTGCAAAGATAGAAGTTATAAAGTGTTTTACATAGTGTGCTTAGGTGAGTGAATTGATCACATTAGGATATGACTTACTTGCTTGATCCTCAAAATGTAGTTTCCGATAAACAATCACCTTATCATTATATTAAGCATGCTCTTAGTATAATCTTCACTCAATTCGAACCTACTCACGTATCGAAGAACATTTGATCAGTTTTTAAAGAAATTTAAGAACTCAAAAAGTAAGCAAAGGCATAGTGTACTATCATTTGTCATAAATAAGTCATGCAAAAATATAATACATAATAAAGAAAGGAAATATTGTATTTTGTATGTTTTTCTAAAGGGTTTTGGGTTTCCTTTTATTACTATTACAAGGACAGTCACATGAATGTTACCCCCGGGCCCATTTGATGATAAAAAGTCTTGCAAGCACTATGATAGACTTCACTTATGCGAGTGTTATGTATGATGATTGATATGTATTCATGAGCGGGCTATGTGCCTTGCAGTGTGGATCAACTGTCGGAGGTTAGCTACAATGATGATATGTACCAACAGGGATCGACATTCATTGTCGATTAACATGGAGCTCTTGCTTTGTGCAATCTCGTTTATGATGAAGTGAAAGATATGAAAGAATGAAAGATAATGAACATGCTTATTAACATGAAAATGTTATGTATTATGTATGTGTGGTCATTATATGATGAATAAAGTTATATTTTCTCATTACCTGAAACTTGAACTCACTCATCAAAGCTGAGTTTTATGCATAATAGTTGGGAGGTAAATGCTGATGGTGAGGATGGCACCACGGAGCTACTTGGGGAGCTATGGATGGCATTCCTATTTATGAAATCTTTTATTGTAATTTAAGAACAAGTACTATGTTTTGTTTACAATTAAAGGACAAATGTATGGGTACAATATGGTTTCTAAGTTTTAAATGAATGTCTAATTATTTCCGCTGTAATGTTTTTGTTATTAAACTGATTTTATGCTATGATTAACCAACTGTGAGGATTCTCGGGAACAGGGCCTTACAAGTTGGTATCAGAGCCAATATTTAAATGAATTGGGTAAGTAATTTTGAAAACCTAAACTTTAACTAAAAATGGGACCAAATGAAGGATGCCAATCCAAGTAGCTAGGTGCCATCAAGTAAAGGTTTTCAAGTAAAACTAGGATTATGTGTGTGTTATTTGTTCTATATGCTTCTAGATTTGAATACTGACATGTATTAGGATAGTGATTGCTTGGGACAGGAGGGTAAGGTAAGTAGTTAATCACACTTGGCCACTGTAAGAAAGGACTTACCGTACTTATAATGATCTAAGCAATTATCTTGAATAACCGTTTTGGTGTTTGAATCTTATAGGAATTAGTTATGGCTGGTAGAAAATCAGGGAAGGCAACTCGAGGAGGTGATCGTGGCAGGCGTACTACTGAGCCACATGTCACCCGGAGCAAAGCTAAGGCTCCCGAGACTGTTCACGAGGAGTCAGACCTCCATAGTCACCGGAGGGTGAGGGATCAGCCACCCTCAAATCCACTGTGAAGGAGGCTATCACTGACAAAGTGTACAATGTCATGCAAATTGTATTACCCTCGATGGTGACCGAGGTGATCAAAGCAGTCAAGGATGGAGAGAAAGCTGGTAAGAAGGAGAAGGAAAGTGAGAAGAATTCTGGAAGGTCAATTGGGAGGATGGAGGAATCTGAAGAGGAGCCATCAACCCCTAAGTTGGTATTCCATGATGATGATAGTGACGAGGAGTCTGAGAGAGAGACGATTAGGGGTGCAACTATGGGGCATTTCAAATGTGCAAGCCCCCGACCTTTGATGGTAACGACAATGCTACTGTTGCTCATCGTTGGGTCAGAGAGATGGAAGCGGTAATGGAGATTAATCAGTGCAAGGAAGACCAGAAAGTTAAGTTTCCCACTCACTCTTTTGTTGACTCAGCATAGTGCTGGTGGGACAATGTTGTCCAGGCTGAAGGAAAGTGATCGATAGCGAAAATGAAGTGGTCTGAGTTGAAGGAGTTGGTGCTAGAGGAGTATTCTACCCATTGGGAATTAGTCAAGATTGAGAAGGAGTTCTTTTATTTGGAGGCTGGGAACATGACTGTTCAATAGTATACCTCCAAGTTCAATGAACTTGCAAAACTTGTGCCAGACATGGTAGCACCTGCATCCAAGAAGATCAAGAGATACATGCAGGGTTTGCCCGTGGATATCAGGAGGCACATGATTGTGGCTAGACCAGGAACGTTTAGGTTTGTGGTGGATTTAGCTGGGAGGTTGTACTGTGAGAGTGACCCAATGCCTATGCAAAAGAAGGTGGAGAAATGGAATGGGAACAAGAATGGAAATGGGAAGAGGTTCGGAGGTGATAACTTAAGGAGTGAAGAGAAGAGGATGAGGGTTGAGGATTAGTCAGGGAGACGGGGAAATACCGGTGAAGGATATGCTTGTAGAAAATATGGAAAAGGTCATTGGGGGAGTGTAGAGTTGGGACTCGAAAATGCATAAAATGTGGGGGCAAGGGCCACTATGCTACGGATTGCAAGGCAGTGAATTGTTAACAGTGTCGCGAGATAGGACATCTGGAGAGGGACTGCAAGAAAGGAAAATCAGGAGGATGAGGAATAGTTAAAGCTGGAGATAAGGGAAAGGGTGATGGTTTGAAGGTGAAGGCGATGGCATTCAAGATAACTCATGAGGAGCCAGGGAAGATCCGAAGGTAGTTTCAGGTATGTTTCTGGTAGACCATGAATATGCTTCTGTGCTCTTTGATTCGGTACTAGTAGGAGTTTTGTGTCTGCTGCCTTTTGCCATTTCTTGCATGTTAAGAGTAGAACATTAAATGAGACTTTCTATGTAGAAACAACCATTCGTAAGTCCACTAAGGTAACTGAGGTGGTTGAGGATTGCCTGATTGCGTTGGAAGATTGTAAGTTCCTTGCTAGGTTGCATGTTATGGCCTTAGGAGGTTTTTATGTGGTGTTAGGCATGGATTGGTTAGCTAACTATGAAGCCAATATAGTATATAGCAAGAAGGTTAGTCGTATAATAGCGCCCGATGGTAGATATGTTACAGTTCGTTGGGATAAGGTGTTGTTGGGTTTGTTGTACCAAAACAATGTTGTTTAACAATTTTAAACAAGAAAACGCAGCGGAATAAGAACTTAATATTCTATTCAATAATCTGAAAATTAAAGTTCATAATCTTATTTCAACAAACCCAAAGTCAAAGGATCATATATATGTGAATAAACTAGTTATCAAGAAGCAAACAAAACAACCAAAATCAACACAATAAACTACCTTTTAGAAGCTGTCAAAACGTAGATATAAGTGAAGATGGGGCTGCTATTTGATGACCAAAACATCAAGAATAGATGTCCTCAAGTGTTCATACCCACAAGCCTTCAAGAAAACACCCATTTGCTAGGATTTGAGCACCAAATCGACACAAGAAGGCTGCTGGAAACTTGTTCCAGCCGTGAACTTTCAAAGAGGATTCTAAATCCTTTGTTCCAGCCATGACATCCTTCTTCCAAAAGAAAGATTATGTTCTTGTGACTCTTTTGCATTAGAGAGAGAGAGATCGGAAGTAGAGTGTGTGTATGTGTGTATCTTGAGAGCCATATCTCCAAAACACACACAAAAGGGAAGAACAAAAGGGGCTGCCACAAGGGGGCGGCCGAAACCCCTTTGTTACATTTGGGTTATACCCTAAAACTCTCCTTTTAAAATATTTCAAGAGTTTTTAGATATTATACATAATTAACCCTTTAATTATATAAAATATGCACACACACACTTTTATTATTTGATGTTGCTTAACTAATTTAAACAACATAACAAATAATATCTATGAACAAAATATCCTCATAATTTGTTCTTTCTCACATACAATTTATTTAGAAAACTCATTTTCTAAATTGGTGTAATTATTTAATTCCATGATCATATCATCAATTAAATATTAATTGGTGTTTGCTAAGCTTGTTATTGGGTATGACCCGACTTGGATCACAACGTACTAACCACATCAATGTTCTATGTGTCTTGGGCATACAGAATCCAGCAATCTCCCACTTGCACAAGATACATAGAAGATTGATGTAAGCAGTAAATACCGCCTAACAACGGTTTACTACCCTTAATACGCGTGACTTAAAGCCATTCAATAACATCATCCCCTTCAAGTATCCAACTTGAAATGATTTAGGTGAATCAATCATCTATCCTTTTGTTACAGATGTCATGTAAATCCAAGGACATAGAATGATCATTCCTTGTTGATTTAACTTAATCAGGCCTTAGACATCATGCTCTCAACGAATAAGAGGAACAAATTCCATCTTGACTACATACGTTTCTCACAATCACCTTATGTTGTACCTAAACATAGCCTTATGTACTGACCATTATTTCAGAGCAGCGAAGAACTAGCTCAAGGTATAACACTTGGTGAATATCAAAACCCAATATGTATCTCAGGTCAGAGGATACCAAATGATATTCGCCTTTACTCAAATTTACTTATGATCAATCTAGAAGATTCCATGTAGTAAAATGAGATGCGGGTCAGTCCAATATTTGCATCCCACAAATATCTATGAACCTTGGTAGCAACCAATTGCTCTATATTCATACCTTATGAATATCTACCAATCCATGTTCATAATAGTCTTACATTCATATTTGTTCCCACAAATATGACCGACTACGGACATTTAGAATAATAAACATATTCATGGATGTAAACATGCTAAAAAGGGAACACGACTCAAAAGGTCAAAATTACAATTGTTCCATACCTCAAATACTAAACAGACCAATTTCAATTACTAGAATATCGAAGTCCTAAGGCACAAGTATGACCCTCATACCTTGCCCTCACAAGGAGCTTCGTGAGTGGATCCGTAATGTTTTGATCTTTTATGAACTTTATGAATACATATCTTTACCCTTTTCAACTCCATCCCTTATGATGTTGAATCTCCGCTCAAGGTGCTTAGTCTTTGATGAGTACGGGGTTCCTTGATTTGAGCAATCCCACCCACGTAATTACCAAAGATCTTTAGGGAGTCTTGAATGGTAGAGACCACCCCTAGATAAGCAATGGACAAGCTTATCCATGCAGCTTCCAAAGCTGCCAATGAAGCGGCTATGTATTCGGATTTTAGACTGAATAATGCTACCGTGTCCTGCTTTGAACACTTCAAGGATACCACACCTCCATTCATAATGGAAGTACACCTGATTATGATCGAGAGTTGTATCGATCTGTTTTGGAAGTCCTTATCTGTGCAACCCTTTACACAGATTTTCACTTCAACAGATCCGTATATTAGAAACATATCCTTAGTCTTACTAAGGTGCATCAACATACTTTTAACAACCATTCAATGGTTATTTCTATTGGTATCTACTTTGTCATACCTGATAAGCATGACTCGTCCGGTTTAGTGCATATCATGAGACAAATGACGGATCCTATAGCAGATGCGTATGGGATATCCTTCATTTGATTTTGCTCATCCTATGAGCTTGGACATTGAGACGTAGTCAACATGGTCTCTCTTTGAAAGGGTATCATACCTTTCTAAGAGATTTCCATCTTGAACCTTTTCAAGATTTTATATATGCACTTTGGTTTGACCCTATCAACCACCACGATCTATCCTTATAGATCCTTATTCTAAAATATGGGTGATTTCAAAGAGATCCTTTTTATGAAAAACATCTTCCAAGCAAGGTTTTAACACCTTCCAAGGTTGGAATATATTTTTCAAATAGCAGTGTGTCATCAGCATACAACACTGAGAGTATACTTCTGCTCCCACTAGCTTTCATATATACACACCCTTTTGATGCTTGTTTCAATTCATAGATCTATCACTTTAACTTGTATACTTTATTGGGATGTCGCGGATCGACAAAACCTTCATGCTGAACTATGTGGACAGTCTCTACGAGATGTCCATTAAGGAAAGCGGTTTTGAGATCCATTAGCCAAAACTCATATTCAAAATATGTAGTTATGGCACTTAACATCCTAATCGACCTTAGCATTGCCACGGGCGTAAGACTTTCATCATAATCAACCAATTGAGTTTGATGAAAACCTTATGCTATAAGTCTTGACTTATAAGTATTCAAGTCTCCATGTATATTTGTTTTCATCCAGAAAACCCACTTGTATCCAACCGATTTGGAGTTTAAGTGGAGGTTCAACCAATTGCCAAACTTGGTTGTTATACATGAATTGCATCCTTACGTTCATGGCTTCTAGCCATTTGTCCCAATCCAAATTGGACATAACATCTTGGTGTATGGTTAGCCTACAGGGTATAACCACATAGCATCCATTCATGAAATATCCTTATCTTTCAGATGGAATACTAACTCTACCAGATTTGTGAACGTTTTGTGTGTGTTGATCAACCTCTTGATCTTTATCAACAACCTCCTGCTGATTTCTAGTGTCAATCAAATGTGTATCGCCTTGTGGATTTTGATCCTTATCAAGTTCCACAGTTCTATACGTCATTCCTTCCATAAAGGACTTGGTTTCAAGAACCATAGACTTTGGAGCAATAAATACTTCTGATTCGTTGAGTCAAAGAAACGGTATCTTATACAGTCTCTTGGATTCTAAATGAATACACACTTTCTTTGTCCGGGTCATATTCATAATATGAGCCTTAGAGAGTGATGCGAAAACCCAAAATGATAAAGGTGGTAAGTTCATAGCCATAATAAATTGAACCATATCCAAATAGGGTTCAGTTCTCCTTTATCTGAATGAAGAGCATAGATAACTATACGGAGCTGATTTTCTACTTCATTATTGAAGATTTTGAACATTTCAAAAGCTTCATACTTATGTGTCATCAAGTGCACACAATAATAGCGACTGCAATCGTCGTTAACATTAATGAAGTATCTTTCACGAGTCATAGACATTGTCTTAAAAGGATCATATGCATCCAAATGCATCATTCCTAATTAGTCTTTGGTTCATACTTATCAAATGAAACATTTTCATTTGTTTCCAAAAGACCATTCTTTTGAAGTGTTTGAATCTAATTCTGGTTAATGTGACCAAGGCGACAATGTCAAAGATAGTAATAACTTAAACCCATTTTAAGTTTCTTTATGCTAAATGTGTATCAACGAGTTATAATAGGATGATCTATCATGAACCAATTCATGGATGTCATTAAAAGCATATCCTTAAAATGATATACATCATTCAAAACTCAATACCATTATTTACAAATTTTGAATCATGATCATATTGTTTTAAAAGGAAACATTAATCATGTTCCTAGTCAAACTAGGTGCATACAAAAATGTTTTGAGAACAACTTCCAAACCATTTGAAGGTCTCAAAATAGAGTTTCACTTCTTGAAGCGGACATTTCTTTTGAACCCTTTTGCAACAATTGCAAGTATGAGTCTCACATCCGGTATCCAATACCCATGTGATTGAAGAAATGGCTTTTAAAACAGCGTATGAATCATGGAATTGTATTTGAGGTTTGCCCAAAACCCTTCTTGTGTTTCAACTCCTTGAGATAGAAGGGACAATACCCTTTTCATAGTCCTATCTCTCCATGCTCAAAGCATGGATCGTTCTCCGTTACCTTAGGCTTCATAAGCTTAGGTTTTGAGGTTTCGCTATAACCTTTGCTTTGACGTATTCCTTTCCTTTAGCAATAATTGCTTTAGGATCGGGATTGGCCACTTCTTATAGCCTCCGTTATTGATTGAGAGAATAGGTAGAACCTCTCTACTTATCCCCGCCTCGGTTGCTTTGAGCATTGCATGAGGTTCACCGATGCTCTTGTCCATCCGTTCATATTATAGTTTATTATGAATGTCTCAAACCTTTAGTTAGGCAATCAAGGATCAAATCCTTGGCCAACTACTTTGAGACAAGACAGCAAAGCATCTTGAGGCTATCAATATGGCTTTTATCTTAAGGATATATAAGATGATATTGATTGGGTCTTTTCATGTGACATGTATAAAGTGCTTGAACCGTTTCAAAGCAATCTTATTAAAGTTTGTGGAAGGAACATTTCCCTTTTAGATTAACATGTCATGTGCCCCATGAGGCTCCAAACCCTTTTGGAGTCTGGGAATCATATTCCCAACATGAGATCGGATGCTTGCACAGAATCCTAAGTGTGCTTAACTCAATCGTCAAAAGGCCATAACATCAACAGCGTGGGTTGGTGAGGTATGGGATCGTCAAGGACATAGACCTTTACTCATTCTTGAGAACGATTCTCAAGTTTCAAAATGAGTCCATAAGATAATTATGGTTAGGACTATCCCTCTCGAGAATAGGTCTCAGTGATAGGGAAGGGACGATCGGGGTGGTAGCATTATAGTTAGAGGTCATCATTACAAAATTGATAAAGTTCATATTAGTATTTCTCATAAAATTATTTTAATCGTTAATACCCTTAAATGTCTCATAGACAATTAACAATTAAAATCTAGAATCCAACGTTACATTTAAATGATGGTTAGGTGACCTTTATCCCATTATTTAAATTAACAAGGTAGTCAACAGTTGACAATTGCAACCTATTGCAACTTCTAGTCTTATGGGATCGGTTAAACATCATATGTTTAGTCGGCATGTTTAATCCCATCAACACCATTGTACGCCATGCTTCGGTGACCCTAAGCACATGGTTTCCAATTCAAGTCGTCCTACTTACACACACGTGTGAGTTTTTACATATAAGCGGTTAGGTGACCTTTATCCCACAGTATGTTAGACTCACCTCAAGGACACAAGTTCCCTACAAGTGGTTAGGTGACCTTTATCCCACAAGTAGTTCCCAAGTGATTCGAGTGTCGTGTAAAAGGATGGTGTTAGACTTGTTACCAAAAGGGTTTTAGGTTCCCATTAATTTTAGACTTGAAAAACCTATGTACCTTGTAATTGCACGCTATCAAATACATGGTACCCTATGGTTCTCTTTTAATAAAACCTCTTTTATTTTGAAATCATTAATCCTCTTAATAACCTTTTATTAATTACTTAATGATTTAGAACCATAAAATTCAGCTTGTTATCATAATTTATTTAGATTGTTAAGCATATTCATATATCAAACAATCAACATAAAACAAACAAGCATAATCATACAAACATATGTGCATAACCATAGCCACTAAGTTGACTACACTTGTTTGCCATCACAAGTGTTGTCATAAGGTCTTTTCCTAAGGGTTCAACACAATACAATGATGAGATCTCCAAAGACCCCCACTTGAACTTGCATCCAAATGCTTCAAGTCCATCCTTTGTGTCTTCCTTTTGTGCTTCCTTCCCGAGCATCTTCTTTTACAAAATATATACATCCTAATACATATTTTCTAGTAAAGGAAAAAATGCTCCTAATCTATTTATTACATTCCCAAATGAATAAATAAATTACAAACCAAATGGAAACACAAAAGAAATTACTACAACCCATAAAGAAAGAATACAATCAACATGACAATTCCATAATCAACCAACCCAAAACAACCATGGTCAAGGCTATGTTATGCACTAAAATTATGTATCCATATACATCATACAAAGAACCAAAATGAACCCCATTGACCTAATTTTCAGCCAACATAAACCAAAATTCTAGGGTCTTTTGTCCAAACAAAACACAATCAACCAAATTGATATCTTTTCTTTCAAGGTTTAATCACTAGCATGTTTGATATAACCTTGAAAGATTGGGGTATCATCAAATCAATACAAAAACAGCCCTTAAATGGTTGTTAAACCATATATAACCAATTATACAAGAACACATGAAACTAATCATCCACATAACCGGCTCTTGATGCCAATGTTGGGTTTGTTGTACCAAAACAATGTTGTTTAACAATTTTAAACAAGAAAACGCAGCGGAATAAGAACTTAATATTCTATTCAATAATCTGAAAATTAAAGTTCATAATCTTATTTCAACAAACCCAAAGTCAAAGGATCATATATATGTGAATAAACTAGTTATCAAGAAGCAAACAAAACAACCAAAATCAACACAATAAACTACCTTTTAGAAGCTGTCAAAACGTAGATATAAGTGAAGATGGGGCTGCTATTTGATGACCAAAACATCAAGAATAGATGTCCTCAAGTGTTCATACCCACAAGCCTTCAAGAAAAAACCCATTTGCTAGGATTTGAGCACCAAATCGACACAAGAAGGCTGCTGGAAACTTGTTCCAGCCGTGAACTTTCAAAGAGGATTCTAAATCCTTTGTTCCAGCCATGACATTCTTCTTCCAAAAGAAAGATTATGTTCTTGTGACTCTTTTGCATTAGAGAGAGAGAGATCTGAAGTAGAGTGTGTGTATGTGTGTATCTTGAGAGCCATATCTCCAAAACACACACAAAAGGGAAGAACAAAAGGGGCTGCCACAAGGGGGCGGCCGAAACCCCTTTGTTCCATTTTGGGTTATACCCTAAAACTCTCCTTTTAAAATATTTCAAGAGTTTTTAGATATTATACATAATTAACCATTTAATTATATAAAATATGCACACACACACTTTTATTATTTGATGTTGCTTAACTAATTTAAACAACATAACAAATAATATCTATGAACAAAATATCCTCATAATTTGTTCTTTCTCACATACAATTTATTTAGAAAACCCATTTTCTAAATTGGTGTAATTATTTAATTCCATGATCATATCATCAATTAAATATTAATTGGTGTTTGCTAAGCTTGTTATTGGGTATGACCCGACTTGGATCACAACGTACTAACCACATCAATGTTCTATGTGTCTTGGGCATACAGAATCCAGCAGGTGTGCTGTGTACCGAAGGTCGTGTCGATGATCATAGCAAAAAAGTACTTGAGACGTGGGTGTAGCGCATACTTGGCATATGTAAAAGATGTGGATGCTCTAGAGCCACAATTGTCAGACGTGCCGGTAGTGCGCGAGTTTCCTCACGTCTTTCCTGAAGACCTGACTGGTGTGCCGCCTCACTGCGAAATCGAATTCCAGAATGATTTGCTACCGGGAGCAGAGCCCGTCGCTAAAGCACCATATCGATTAGCTCCTTCAGAGATGGTAGAACTGAGGGACCAGTTGCAAGATTTATTAGATAAGGGCTTCATCCGACAGAGTATCTCTCGATGGGGTGCTCCGGTTTTATTCGTCAAGAAGAAAGATGGTAGTATGGGGATGTGCATTGACTATCGCGTGCTCAATAAACTGATCGTAAAGAACCGGTATCCGTTACCAAGGATCGACGACCTGTTCGATCAACTTCAGGGTGCCAGCTCGTTTTCAAGGATAGACCTGCGGTCTGGTTACCACCAGTTGAAGGTGAAAGAAAAATACATTCCCAAGACAACATTCCGTACGCGTTATGGACACTACAAATTTCTCGTCATGACCTTTAGATTAACTAATGCGCAAGCTGCCTTTATGGACCTTATGAATCGGGTATGTCGATTGAAGTTGGATAAATTTGTAATAGAGTTCATTGATGACATCTTGATTTATTCAAAAATTGAAGAAGAACATGCCGATCATATTCAAGAAGTATTGGAGACACTTAGAAGCGAGAAGCAGTATGCTAAGGTATCTAAATGCGCATTTTGGCTTCGAGAAGTTCAATTTCTGGGTCAAGTGGTTAATCTTGAGGGGATCAGGGTGGACCCTGCAAAGGTTGAAGTGGTGATGCAATGGGAACCTCCAAAGATGCCATCTGAGATTCGTAGTTTCTTTGGCCTGGCAGGTTACTATAGGAGGTTTATCCAAGATTTCTCCAAAATAGCTTCTCCATTGACTAAGCTGACCTGGAAGGACGTGAAGTATGAATAGGGTACTGATCAGGAGAGCACCTCCTATAACTAAAGATGAGGTTAACTCAAGCCCCTACCTTGACGTTACATGAAGGGAACGAGGATCTAGTAGTCTACTCGGATGCCTCGTATGCAGGATTGGGTTGCGTGTTGATGCAACGAGGGAAGGTGATAGCCTATGATTCTTGACAATTAAAGTTCCACGAGGGCAATTATCCAACCCATGATTTGGAATTGGCTGCAGTGGTGTTTGCATTGAAGATTTGGAGGCACTACCTGTATGGGGTGAAGTGCACCATCTTCACTTATCATAAAAGTGAACAAAAGGAACTCAACATGAGGCAGAGGAGGTGGTTGGAACTAATCAATCATTATGATTACGAAATTCATTATAATCCAGGCAAAGCCAATGTGGTTATTGATGCCCTGAGCGGAAGGGACAACCCGAACCAATTCGGGTGAGGGCTTGCCAGATAATCATGACGCCTAATGTTATGACACAAGTAAGGGAGTTTTAGGATAAGGCATTAAGAGAGGACAGAGTCAACTCTGAAAGGATGAAAGGACAAGTTTCAGATTTAGGGGAAAACACCTTGGGTGTTAGAGCCCGATTTAAGAGAATGTGGATCCCTCTCTGTGGGGATCTGAGGGAGAAGATCATGGATGAGGCTCACAAAATTGGATATTCCATTAACCCCTGTACCATGAAAATGTATCAGGATCTAAAGTAAGATTACTGGTGGCCGGGAATGAAGCGAGACATGGCTAAGTATGTGAGCAAGTGCCTGACTTGTCTGCAACTAAAGGCAGAGCACCAAAAGCCATATAAGAAGAACTATCCTTTGGATATCCCTTAGTGGAAATGGGAATACATCACCATGGACTTCATCACAAAGCTACCTCGCACGGCAAGAGGAAGCGACGTGATCTAGGTGATTGTTGACCGGCTAACATAGAGCTCCCATTTTCTACCAATTCGTGAGACGTTTTGCACTAAGAGGTTGGCAGATCTATTTATCAAGGAGATCGTGGCTTGTCATGGTGTGCCAGTGTCTATCATTTCGGATAGGGACACGCGGGTCATGTCCAAGTTCTGGAAGAGGTTTCATGAGTCAGTGGGCACTAGACTGCATATTAGTATGACTTACCACCCTCAGACGAATGGTTTGTCGGAAAGAACGATTCAGACGCTAGAAGACATGCTACGAGCATGTGTAATCGAATTTGGAGGAAGTTAGGATGAGCACTTACCATTGGCAGAATTCTCATATAATAATAGTTACCATGCCAGCATTGGTATGCCACCTTGTTGCACCTTGAAAGGATCATACATGCCAACTCAATGGGTGATTTAATGATTGCTCTGCTGGAATCCCTTTAAGTACAAGAAGAAATGCAGATGAAATTCTGCTAAGTAAGTACTACAAGTGTTGTCTTCCGCATTTGTCAATGCGGAAGACATAATGCAAATATGGACAAGTATTTGCTCTTCCGTGTTGACTAATGCGGAAGACTAAAAGTTAATGCGGACAAGACTTTGCTCATCCGCATTTGACAAATGTGGATGACCAAACAAATACGCATATGTACTTGTTCATCCGCATTAACCAATGCGGATGAACAACATAGTAATGCGGATGATCAAGTGAAGAAATGCTAATCAAGTTAACTCATCCGCATTTGTCAATGCGGATGAACAAGCAAAGATGCAGATGAAGACTTAGACTAGTTCTGATGTAATAGGTCAAGGGTAGTTTAGTCATTTTGTAAAAGGCATCTTCTCTGGATATAAATAGAATAGATACCTCATACATAGTGTGACGGCAGATAGAGATAGAGAATTTTTGTTGTAATTATTCTCTGTAATTCATCAACTTTCATATATACAATACAAAAGCATTTATGAGTAATTTTCTTGCATTGAATGTTCTTTGATTGTTTGTTTCCGCCATTCAATCACTGACTCGATTACCATATTCGATTCGCAGTAAGAATCTCATTGTTACTCAACCCCGGTCAATTGGTATCAGAGCTTTGGCTCTCGGTTCTCTTTCAGATCTGCGCAAGAACTGAATAGAATTGATTGATGTGGTAATCGAGTTGCTAGTAGAGTATATCATCTTCTCTACTTAGTAAACAGAAGAAAACTACTCTTGTCAACACATACTCACCAAAATACTCATAACATCAAGAAACTCAATACCATCACAGATCTGGTTCTGAAATCCATTTGAACTGTTTGGACTAATTAGACTAATCAATCCTAAAATCATCTAAATCTATATTATACCAGTTAAATACATAGTTAAAATGGATTCTAGCAGCTACTCAAAACTTGGTCATACACCTAAACCTCCTATGCTTAAACATAAATCTAAGTTTAAACAGTGAAATATCAGGTTTAGGAATTACATCACAGGTGTAGATCCTGATTTCTGGATCTCAATATGCAAGGGGCCACACATCCCTGTTACTATGTCTGCAGATCAAGCTGCAATATACAGAACTGCTAGAATACCCATTGAAGATCTGACCTTAGATGAAGAAGACTACAAGAAAATCAAGATAGACCTCAAAGCCTACTCAATTCTGACTCAAGCACTCAAGATGGATGTGCTGAAAAGATTGGAGAAGTATGGAACTACAAAAGCAATGTGGGATGCACTCAAAATCATGTGTGAAGGAAGCAGTGAGGTGGCTGAAATCAACAAGGACAAGCTTGTTGATCAGTATGAAACATTCCACCACACCAAGGGAGAATCAATATCTAAGCAACTGCACAGATTTTTACAGTTAGTAAATGACTTGGAAATCATGGTAGTCACTTACAAGATTAAAGAATTGAACACAAAGATGTTTCACAGTCTCCCTGAAAGCTGGAAACAAAATGTAACCATGCTGAAAAATACTATTGATCTTGAGAGTACTACTTTAGACTGTTGAATTCTTTATGCCCAAGACACATAGAACATTGATGTGGTTAGTACGTTATGATCCAAGTCGGGTCATACCCAATAACAAGCTTAGCAAACACCAAATAATATTTAATTGATGATATGATCACACAATTAAATATAAACACCAATTTAGAAAATGGGTTTTCTAAATAAGTTGCATATGAGATTGAACAATTTATATGGATATTTTGTTTATAGATATTGTTTGTATTGTTATTTAAGTTACTTAAATAACTTCAAACAATATGTGAGTGTGTATGAGTTATTCAATTAAAATGTTTATTATATGAATAACTTATATAATCACTTGTCAATTGTATTTTATTTTTTTGGGTGGAAAACCAAAACCCAAGTACTTTCGGCCGCCCCATTTGGTGAACCACTTCTTGGTTTTGTTTTAAGTGTCTTGGAAACACACACTTGTAAAAACATTCACTCCATCTTCTTCTCTCTCTCACATGCAAAACCACAACACAAGAAAAAGGGTTTTCTTGTTTTCTTAAAGGAATTCTCGGCTGAAAAGGTTCCAACAGTCCTATCATTCGGTTTTTGGTGTTCAATCCTACCATCATGGTGTTTGTATTAGAGCTTGGGGTATGCAAGCTTGAGAGGACCTACTTTTGGTGCCTTGGTCGTTCGTTCTTGATCCATATCATCCTCATCCATTTCGTTTTGGGCTCCTGAAAGGTAGTTTATGGCAGCATCTTTATGGATGTCCATAATGTTTGTTTGTGTTAACATAGCTAGTTTTATTCACATAAAAAGATCCTTTGTTCTTGGGTTTGTTTGTAACTTTAAAAGCTTGTTTCCGCTGCGTTTAAACAAAGTTCAAATGGTTAAACTATGAAACTTGTTCTATCAATCCCTAACATTGGTATGAGAGCTGGTTATGTGGATAGCTAGCTTATGTTGTCCTTGTTATATTTCGTTTTATGGACTTTAAAACCACTTTTAGGGGCTGCTATGTTCATGTTTTATGAATCCCCAACTTTCAAAGTTATATCACACATGCTTGTGATTAAACTTTGAAAGACATGTATGTTATATTTGTTGTTTATTTGGGCATCATAAAACCTGAAATTTCAGTTTATGTTGGCTGAAATTTAGTGGGTTTTAAGTTGGGATTCATTGTTGGTTTGGATGATATGATCATTGTTCATTATGGTACATAACCTAGCCCTTGACCTTGTGTTGTTTGGATGTTTGTAATCGTTGTATTCATTCATTCAATTGGGTTGTATCATTCATTCAATTGGGTTGTATAATCTATTGTTTGTGCTTTGTTTAAAGTGTAATTTATTTATTATTGGGCTGTAATAAATAGATTAGGTATCTTTCATATTACTAGAAATATTGTATTAGAACATAATGTCTTGTAATATTAAGATGTACGTGTTAGAAGCACAAAGGGAAGACATAAGAAATATGGAGCATTTGGATGCGGTTTCAAATGGGAGGTTCATGGAACTTTTGTGATGTGTTTTGACCCTTAGGAATGTCCTATGGTCCACACTTGTGATGGAAAACAAGTGTGGCCACTTTAGATGCTATGGTTATGCACTTAAATTTGTTTGATTCTGGTATTGTGGTTGATGACTTTACATATGATGTTGCTTAACTATCCTTTCCATGATTATAACAAACTATATAAATGGGCTTTAATCATTAAAAGGTAACAAAAGGTTATTAAAATTGTTTAATGATTTCAAAGATTAAAAGGGGTTTCAATCAATGTACCATAACGTATCTTGTTTTGAAAACATTCAAATATGTAAATATAATGTTTTCTAAACCTGTATTATAATATCTCTATATCTTTTGTAAAACTAAATAAGATCAACACCGTCCTTTTACACAACACTTGAATTGCTGGGAACTCATAGTGGGATAAAGGTCTCCTAACCATTTTGAGGGAACTTGTGACTTGAGGTGAGAATGCCATATTCATGGGATAAAGGTCCCCTATCCGCTTATTTTGGCAAACTCACATGTGTGTTAGTAGGGTGTCTTGATTTGCAAACCATGTCAAATGGATCACCTACGATATGGTTTCCAAATGGTGTTGATGGGATTAACATGCCGACTTTACATATGATGTTTCCAGTCGATCCCATACCTCTAGAAGTTGCAAATGGTTGCAATCGTCAATCGTTGACCACCTTATTAATTTAATTCGTGTGATAAAGGTCACTTAACCACCATTTAAATGTAATGTTGGATTCTAGATTTTAATATGAAAATGACCTTAAAAGGTATTAATTATTAAAATAACAATATCGAAAATACTAAAATTGATCTTTGTTAAATTTTGTAGATGGCCACCAATAATTATGATAATCACGATAATTCATCCACGTCCGCCCAATCTTTACGAGCCATTCTCCAAAAGGAACGTCTAAACCATAACAATTTTATCGATTGGTATCGAAACTTGAGAATCGTTCTCAAGCAAGAGAGACGATCATATGTTTTAGACGACCCTGTCCCCGATCAACCTAGTGAGGATGATGAGGAGGCCTATAATGATTGGATAAAGTACATTGAGGACTCTGTCCAAGTGTCTTGCCTTATGTTGGCAAGCATGACTCTGGATCTCCAAAAGGAGTATGAGCATCACCGAGCTTATGACATGATAACCCAACTGAAGGAAACGTTCCAATAGCAAGCGAGGGTTGAGCGCTTCGAAACGGTTCTAGGGCTCCATGCATGTCGTATGGATGACAACCAATCAGTTCATCTTATGTGTTTAGATGAAAAGTCACATTGACCGCCTCGAAAGGATAAACTGTCCCGTTTCAAAGGAATTGGTCACGGATTTGATCCTCAATGGCCTTACCAAAAGGTTTGAGACGTTCGTGTTGAACTACAACATGAATGCTTGGGACAAAAGCATTGGTGAGCTTCACTCTATGCTCAAAACGGCCGAGGCGGCCATGGGTAAAAGGGTTTTACCCGTTCTCACCATCCACGAAGGTGGGAACAAGAAAAGGCCTCATCCCACACCCAAGGCACGAGTTACCAAGGGTAAGGGACCCGTAATGGGAAAAGGGAAAGGGGTGGCAAGGGTGCCACCTAAAGCATAGGAGAAAAGGCAAAAGATTGCTTCTAATGACCCATGCTTCAAGTGTGGGGAGATTGGACACTGGGCAAGAAATTGTCCTGTCTATCTCCAAGAGTTGAAAGCAAAGAGGGATGTCGGGCAGACCTCAGGTACTACATACATGATCCATATTGATTTAAACTTAATATCCTCCAACACACGGGTATTAGACACCAGATGTGGAACTCATATTTGCAATTTGTTGCAGGGGTTCAAAAGAAGTAGCAACTTCAACAAAGGGGATGTTAGCCTCTATATGGGCAATGGGGCTAAAGTTCAAGTTGAAGCCCGTGGTGACTACATCTTGAAACTTCCAAATGGTTTGGAAGTAATTTTGTACAATGTTGTGTATGCTCCTAGTTTGACTAGGAACATTATTTACGTAGCCCTGTTAAAACATTTTGGATATGCATTATCATTTATTGGAAATGAAATCCATGTTACTTTGAATGACATGTTTTACTTTAAAGCTATTCCCATTAATGGTATCTATGAATTGGTTCGTGAAAATACATTGAATGATAGCTTATTGTACCAAACTAGTACCAAGAAACTCAAATCGAATTTGAGTAATACTTATCTTTGGCATTGTCGTCTTGGTCATATAAACAAGAAAAGAATACAAACATTACAAAAGAATGGTCTTTTAAAAACAAATGAATGTGATTCATTTGATGTATGTGAGTCTTGTTTACAAGGTAAAATGACCAAGGCACCTTTTAGTGGCAAAGCCGAAAGGGCAAAGGATTTATTAGGAATCATACATTTGGATGTATGTGGTCCATTTAAACCTATGACAAGGTACAATGAAAGATACTTCATTAACTTTACTCATGACTATAGTCGATATGGGTATGTGTACTTGTTAAGACACAAAGATGAAGCTTTTGAAATGTTCAAGATCTTTCAAAATGAGGTACAAAATCAACTCAATAAGTCAATTAAAATTCTCCGCACCGATAGAGGAGGTGAATACCTGAATGATGCTTTTAGCGACCATCTTAGAAGTTGTGGGATTGTCTCACAACTATCTCCATCGGAAACACCACAACATAATGGCGTGTCCGAGCGGAGAAATCGAACTCTATTGGATATGGTTCGATCTATGATGGCTAGAAGCTCATTACCTCTATCATTTTGGGGTTTTGCTCTGCTCTCTGCGGCCCGTCTTTTGAATATGGCCCCAACCAAGAAAGTGGAAAGGACACCTTATGAAATATGGCATGGAAGGGTTCCATCATTTTCATATTTGAGGGTGTGGGGGTGTGAGGCTTATGTGAAGACTCCCACCTCGAACAAGTTAGAAAGCCGCTCCACTAAGTGTATCTTTATTGGATATCCAAGAGATTCTACGGGATATTATTTCTATGATCCAATACAACAAAAGGAGTTTATTCCCAAAAAGGGTGAGTTCTTGGAAACCAAATTCCTTATGGAAGGAACTGGTAGTAGAACTGTGGATCTTGAAGAGGATCAAGAACCGCAACTCGATACGTGTTTCGTTGACACTAGCACTCAACATGAGGATGTTGAAAGTGATCAAATAGTTGATCAATACACAAAACATGTTTGTAGATCTGGTAGAACTAGTAATCCACCTAAAAGATATGGATTTTTCACTGATGGATGCTATGTGATAGATTCTGATGAACCAATCACATACCATGATCCATTGTCCAATTCGGGTTGTGACAAATGGCTTGAAGCCATGAACGTTGAGATGCAATCCATGTATGACAATCAAGTATGGGACTTGGTTACACCACCTCTTAACACTAAAGTAATTGGATGTAAGTGGGTTTCCAAAAGGAAAACCGATATGCATGGAAATCTTGATACTTATAAAGCAAGACTTGTAGCAAATGGTTTCACTCAAACTCAAGGGATTGATTATGATGAAACTTTCTCACCTGTTGTAATGCTAAAGTCTATTAGGATATTGTGTGCCATAGCTGCTCATTATAATTATGAGATTTGGCAACTGGATGTCAAAACGGCTTTCCTAAATGGATATCTTGAGGAAGATGTCTATATGTTCAGCCTGAAGGTTTTGCCGATCCAAAACATCCTAACAAAGTATGCAAGTTAAAAAATCAATCTATGGATTGAAACAAGCATCGAGAACTTGAAATCAACGTTTTGATGAAGAAGTAATTAAATTTGGATTCATCAAGAATGCTGATGAAGCTTGTGTATATAAGAAAGCTAGTGAGAGCATCATTACTTTCCTAGTATTGTATGTTGATGACATACTACTATTTGGAAATGACATTCCAACCTTGGATGGTGTAAAGACCTGGCTTGGAAGTTGTTTTTCCATCAAGGATCTTGGTGAGGCCGCCTATATTCTGGGAATAAAGATCTATAGGGATAGATCAAGGCGGTTGATTGGTTTAAAACAAAGTGCATACAATGATAAGATCTTGAAAAGGTTCAAGATGGAGAACTCTAAGAAAGGTATGGTACCTATTCAAAATGGGACAATATTGAGTACGACTCAATGTCCAAGCTCAAAGGATGAGCAAGATAAAATGAAGGGAATCCCATACGCATCTGCTATTGGATCCATCATGTATGCAATGATATGCACTCGGCTGGACGTTTCATGCGCCTTAAGCATGACAAGTCGTTACCAGCAAAATCCTGGAAGCAGTCATTGGATGGTTGTTAAGAACATACTTAAGTACCTAAGGAGGACTAAAGATATGTTTCTAATCTATGGATCTGGTGATGAGAAACTCGTTGTAAAAGGTTACACGGATGCGAGTTTCCAAACCGATCGTGATGATTCACGATCACAATCTAGATACATTTTCATTCTGAATGGAGGAGCTGTCTGTTGGAAGAGCTCTAAACAGGATGTGGTGGCTTTATCAACTATAGAATTAGAATACATCACCGCCTGATTGGCAGCTCAAGAAGTGCATGGTTGAAGAAATTCATTGCTGATCTAGGGGTTGTCCCTTCCATTCAGGACCCCCTAGAGATCTTTTGTGATAACAAGGGTGCGATTTCTCAAATCAAGAAACCTCGTGCTCATCAAAAGACTAAGCACATTGAGTGGAGATTCAACTACATACGAGATGAAGTTGAGAAAGGAAAGACATGTATTCGCAAAGTTCACACACATCAAAATATTGTGGATCCCCTTACAAAGCTCCTAGAAAAGGCAAAGCATGAAGGTCATACTTGTGCCATGGGACTTCGATATTCTAGTGATTGGATTTGATTTGTGATTTCGTATTTGAATATTTGGAACCATCTTACTACTTGAATAAAATTATTTGGTTATAATATTTCAGTAAATGTTCCAATTTAGCATGTTTAATCCATGGGTAAATTGTTTACTCTAAATGTCCGTAATCGTTCATACTTGTGGGAGCAAGTATGATGGTAAGATTATTATGAATTTGGATTGGTGGATATTCATAAGGAATGTATATAGAGCAATTGGTTGCCGCCAAAGTTCATAGATATTTGTGGGATACAAATATTAGGCTGACGCGCATCTCAAATTTTACTACATGGAATCTTCTTGATTGATCATAAGTAAATTTGAGTAAAGGCGAATATCATTTGGTATCCTCAGACCTGAGATACATATTGGGTTTTGATATTCATAAAGTGTTATACCTTGAGCTAGTTCTTCACTGCCCTGAAATAATGGACAGCACGTAAGGCTATGTTCAGGCGTGACACAAAGTGTTTGTGAGAAACGTATGTATTCAAGATGGAATTTGTTCCTCTTATTCATTGAGAGCAAGATGTCTAAGGCCTGATTAAGTTAAATCAACAAGGAATGATCATTCTATGTCCTTGGATTTAACATGCCATCTGTAACAAAAGGATAAATGATTGATTCACCTAAATCATTTCAAGTTGGATACTTGAAGGGGATGATGTTATTGAATGGCTTTAAGTCATGCGTATTAAGGGTAGTAAACTATTGTTAGGCGGTATTTACTGCTTGCATCAATCTTCTATGAATCTTGTGCAAGTGGGAGATTGTTGAATTCTTTATACCCAAGACAGATAGAACATTGATGTGGTTAGTACGCTATGATCCAAGTCGGGTCATACCCAACAACAAGCTTAGCAAACACCAAATAATATTTAATTGATGATATGATCATACAATTAAATATAAACACAAATTTAGAAAATGGGTTTTCTAAATAAGTTGCATATGAGATTGAACAATTTATATGGATATTTTGTTTATAGATATTGTTTGTAATGTTATTTAAGTTACTTAAATAACTTCAAACAATAAGTGAGTGTGTATGAGTTATTCAATTAAAATGTTAATTATATGAATAACTTATATAATCACTTGTCAATTGTGTTTTATTTTTTTGGGGGGAAAACCAAAACCCAAGTAGTTTCGGCCGCCCCATTTGGGTGAACCACTTCTTGGTTTTGTTTTAAGTGTCTTGGAAACACACACTTGTAAAAACATTCACTCCATCTTCTTCTCTCTCTCACATGCAAAACCACAACACAAGAAAAAGGGTTTTCTAGTTTTGTTAAAGGAATTCTTGGCTAAAAAGGTCCGAGCAGTCCTATCATTCGGTTTTTGGTGTTCAATCCTAGCATCAAGGTGTTTGTATTAGAGCTTGGGGTATGCAAGCTTGAGAGGACCTTCTTTTGGTGCCTTGGTCGTTCGTTCTTGATCCATATCATCCTCATCCATTTCGTTTTGGGCTCCTGAAAGGTAGTTTATGGCAGCATCTTTATGGCTGTCCATAATGTTTGTTTGTGTTAACATAGCTAGTTTTATTCACATAAAAAGGTCCTTTGTTCTTGGGTTTGTTTGTAACTTTAAAATCTAGATGCAACCTGTAATTTCAGTTTACAAACCATGTAATAAAAGCTTGTTTCCGTTGCGTTTAGACAAAGTTCAAATGGTTAAACTATGAAACTTGTTCTATCAAACCCTAACATAGACATCATGATAGCCAAAAGTGAAGCCTTAGAACTTGATGAAAGAAGAAGAAATCTTGGTGGACCAAGAGTGATTGAGGCTTACAAATTTCCATCGGAATCTCATTCTATGGAAAATGCCTTCCTCACTGAGGAAGATGACTTCATCTTATCAAGAGATCAAATAAACAACACTGGATTCATTGTAACTCCACCAATCAATCGTCCTTCAACCTCATCTCAAACACCTAGAGTCACTGCTGCTCCTCAAACTTCCAGAGTCACTGCTGCTCCTCAAACTACTCCTGAAGACTCAAGATTAGAAGAACAAAAGGCTACTTACCATGCATTTGTTGCAAGCTTTGAAGCCTACTTGAGAGGAAGACTCACTTTTGCTCATCTAATTCATGAAGATTTGGAGGAAATGGATCCAGATGATGTGGAAGAAATGGATCTACAATGGCAAATGGCCATGATTGCAATGAGAGTTAAGAAATTCTTCAGAAAAGGAAGAATGCTGAGCCTGAATGAAAATACAAAACTTGGATATGATAAATCCAAGGTGAAATGCTTCAACTGTGGCATCGCTGGCCATTTCTCAAGAGAGTGCAATGCCCCTAAGGGAAACAACTATCAAAGGAACTCTCCGGGCCAATCATCCTCATAGCCTAACTCAAGCTTTCACTCACACAACCAATACCACAACCATCACCACAACCAACACCACAACCATCACCACAACCAACACCACAACCATCACCACAACCAACACCACAACCATCACCACAACCAACACCACAACCATCAGCACAACCAAGACCACAACCATCACCAATATCACCTTATCATCACTCTCCAATATCACCACCTCATCAATCACCTATATCACCATACCAACCTTTTCCATCCCATGATTACCCTGCTAAAGTTGAAGGATCAACTAGTGCTTCTAAAACATCTAAATCATCCTCTGCTGAGGAGGATCATCATACTCAAATGCTTGCAAAAAGAGCAACTTCTGAGACTGCTCCCACAGAGAGCTTTGCTGAATCAAATGTAAATAGGCCTGATGAAAAAGATTAGTTGATATCTGAACTGTTGCAAAAGGTTGAAAGAATGGAGAGAATACTATATAAGAGGGCTAGAATAATTGATGATCAAATTCTAGATTGATGAAAAGGAGCAAGAGCTGAAAGATCTGAAAGAAAAACATGAAGTTGAAAAGAAGGAAAAAGAAAAAGAAATTGAAACTTTAAAAGCTGCACTCAATCATTCAATAGAAGAAGTTAGTGGCCATGTTGACACTCTTTCCATTCAAACTATAGCAATGGAAGAACAAGAGAACATTATAAAAGAACAAGCTAAAATCATCTCTAATCTTGAAAAAGAAACTAATAGCAAAAACAAAAGGATCTCAGAACTTGAGCTGATAATTGAGATTCAAAGAAGTGAAGTGGCTGATGATAAGAAAGATTAAGAAGAAAAGGTTGATGATAAGAACAAGAAAAGATTGATAATGATGAGAACAAGTTTGTTTCTTACAATGAAGAACAAGAAGGTGATACAAGTCAAACAAAGCATGAGGAACAAAGTCTAGAGATGGTGATATACTCTGGAAAAACCTATGCTGCTCATACTGCGAAAACTGAATTTGAGGAACTTTTTAGTGCTTTAGGCAGCTTCACATTTGAAGAATTCAGTGTAGATGATGACTTTTGGGAATCTGTAAACAATCAAAGGACTGATTCTGACCTATTGTATTCATCCCCAAATCTCCTGTTCCTTTGGAGAAAGAGCTGAGCATGCAAATTGTCCCTGTTGTGTCATTGACTGAAGAACAAAGGGAAAGGATAAGAGAAATGTGTGAAAAAGAAAGAGAAAAAGAGAAAGAAATAGAAAAGGAGAAGTAGGAAATAGAAGTGAATGATCAAGAACAAACCACATCCAAGAAAATGTCTGAAGTGATTGAAAATGTTGAAACTTCAAGTCCATAGCTTCAAACATATTCAAGAAAGAGAAAATATCTAGCTGAAAAGGCTATGGGTAAAAGACCAGTGATTGAAGAAGAAAGTGTTAAGAAAGAAGAAGATGATCCAAGAAGCCTGGCTGCAATTGCTGAATTTCTTGAAGAACATGAGCAGGCTGAACCTCAATTAAAGAAACAATCTGTTATCATTGACCTAGAAGAAGGAGAGATAGCAGGTGGATATGATGCTGAAAAGGATGTTCATATGGACTGTCCTATGAAATCAGAACAGGCAGTGGAAGAAATGGTTTCAAAAGTCTAAACTGATGACTTAATGATCAAAGCAATGTTTTTGATCAATCAAGGGTATGATCCAGATGAAGTATTTGGGATGACATATGAAGGAATGAAGTGTTGGACCAAAAGAACCAATGAGCCAAGATCAAAAAACCTCTAAGTCCCACATGATATCACAATAACTGCTGAAGGCTTCATCAGCAGTTCGACAAGTGCTGAAGACTTCAACAGCTGAAGATCAAGTACTGAAGACTTCAACAGCTGAAGACTATAGTGCTGAAGCTCAACAGCTGAAGAATACAAGTGCTGAAGCTGAAGACTAAAGTGCTGAAGTCCAACAGCTGAAGAACACAAGTGCTAAAGCTGAAGACCAAAGTACTGAAGGTCAATAGCTGAAGAATACAAGTGCTGAAGCTGAAGACCAAAGTACTGAAGTTCAACAGCTGAAGAATCCACAAGTGCTGAAGATCAACAACTGATGTACAAAGTCTGAAGACAAAGACTGAAGACATTAGCTGATGACATCTACTGAAGTCATCTGATGAAACGTCTGAAGTTCAAGTCTGAAGACCAAGTGCTGAAGTTTTAGTAGTTTGTCACAACAGCTGAAAGTAGTTGTGTTTATTAGTAGTTTTATGTTTTTACTTTCAGTAGTTTTGTAAAACGACTGAAGAGCTTATTCTTCAGTCGTTGTAGTTTCAGTAGTTTCTTATCAGTAGTTTTGTAATAAGTAAACACTTAGCTTCTTGTAAGAAGATGTCAGCTGCTTAACATCTTCAGTAGTTTTAGAGTTTCAGTAGTTTGTTAAATAACGGTTAGATGTCACTATCAAGTGACATCAGCCTACGTCATCTTTCCTTATATAAGGAAGAATGACCTAAATTGTAATTTTGCGAAAGCCATGCCAAAGCGTGTGATTGAATGAAATATTCCTTTTGCAGAAACTTTCTCTCTCTATAACTAATTCTGTTCATTGCTATATCTTTGGTATTCTTGCTCGATTGTGCTAGTTGGTACACTATTCCGCTGCTGAAATCATTCGAATCGATCAAACTAGATGCTGAGATCCTATCAAATGGTATCAGAGCTGGTTAATCATTGATCGATCTAACAATTGATCATTAAAACTGCTCATTTGCTCTAAGTTTGATCGAACTAGCAAATTCGCACGAATCTGTTATAGAGATTGAAGTTCTGTCACTTTTGGCTATTTTAATTGAGGTTCTTAGTAGTTTTGAGCTAAATTTGTTTTGCTTATCTTGAATTTGTCTGAATTTTAGAAAATGACTACACCTTCTAATGATCCACACAATACTGGTTCCTCAACCAAGCCTCCGATGTTGGTTAGGAATGAGTATAACATTTGGCAATGAAGAATGCTCCATCACCTATCTGTCAATAGTTCAGGTTGTTCGACATCCGTGGTACATGGACCACATAAGCCAATGGTGAATCATCCGGAAACAAATAAGTTGATTCCGAAGAAGAAGAAACAATACTCTAATGAGGACAAGAAGTTGTTTGAGATTGATGCTAAATCCCATGGAATTCTGGGCATGGCACTGCCTAATGAAATCTATTCCGGGCTTATGCATCATGAAACTGCTCATGACCTGTGGAATGCACTGAAAGAACAATTTGGTGGCACTGATGAGGTCTTAGCAAACAACAGGGAAATCCACGCCCAACAGTATGAGACTTTTGCTCATAGAAAGGGTGAGACTCTGACTTAGCAGTTTGAGCGGTTTTCATGTTTAATCTCTGAGTTGAAAATGGTTAAACATGAATATACCAAAAGCCAAATGAACCACAGATTCCTCAGATCAGTGCCTGAGAGATGGGACACATATACAATTGTCCTACGCTCCAGTGCAAATCTGGATAGTCTATCTCTCACCAAACTTCATGCGAAACTGCTTACATTCGAAAGAGAGATAGAGCAGAAAAGGAAACTGGCTTCATCTGGTAAGCTCACTGAAGACTTTGTACCAGGCAACACTGCCTTGGTTGGTCATGAGTCAGAATATGCTTCATCTGAATGCCAGTATGATGAGCATATTGATTTCTCTTCAAACACTTCTGATTCTGCATTTGTGAGTGTTGATAGTCAGTTTACTGGGTGTAATAATGACAATCTATGCTTCATCATGGATGATCTCAAGGGGATTGCTGATGATGACTTAGAAGAGATGGATATTTTGAGCCAAATGGCCTTGATAAATATCAGATCTCAGAAGTTCTACAAAAGAACTGGAAGAAAGTTCCCAGGACTCTCTGGCAAAACCAGAGTTGGTTTTGACAAGAGTAAGTTGAGGTGTCACAAATACCATAGGCTTGGACACTTTGCTAGAGAATGTAGATCATCTGGATCTAATTCTTCTACACCCTTTGTGACTTTTCCTGGCAATAGTCAACAACACAAAGGGCAACATCCTGTCAATTCTGGTCATCATTCTCAACCACAATCTCCTGTATATTTTGTTCCTCAGGGTCCAATGCCATATCCTTACCCTTGTTATTACATGCCACAAACCAGTCAGGTTCAAGCACCCATTGCTCAACAACCACATGCTCTTCCTGAGCCTCAACCATCTCAATCTCATCAACCTCCTCAACCTCAACAACACAACTTCTTCACCCCTGGAGTTGTTGAATGGAGCAGTTTACCAGATGACATGTCTGGTCATGAACAACTGTTCACAGGTGCTGGTCAACATGGTGGTGACAGTCCTTTTGGGAATCTGGCACTTATGGCTCTGGAGTCTGCAGATGGATCATCCTAAAATGCCTCGTCATCACAGGTATCACAGGTATCCTCTGAGGCTAAGGCCAAGTTATGTTCTGAAACATGCATAGCAGCGTTTGCCTCTATTAGAGAAGCAAATGTAGCTTTAATTAATAAGAACATAGAGCTAGAAAAGATCATTTCCAAAAGAAAAGCTGAGTTTGAGTCTATGCTTAAAGAGAAAAATGATGAGATTTATAAACTTAAATGCCAAATCACTGATGATAAGGCTAGGGAAAAGGTACTTTTAGAAAAGTACAAAGACCTTAAAGAAACCCTTGCAGTCACCCAAGTAGAGTGTGATCGATGGGTACAATCATGCAAAGGTTTTGAAATGCTTCTTAGTAAGCAATCAACTTCCAATGTGAAGTTTGGCATTGGTTATAATCACACTGCTCCTCCTACAGATTTTGCTTCAAGAGCAGAAGTGAAATCTGATGGAGAAAGCAATAACCAATCCACCTCATCATGTGATTCACTTTCTGATAGAGCACCATCAGAAGTTGAAGTTAGTATTATTCCCTCGTTCAACCTATCAGCTGATCTTGATGGTTCAAATACTGACACTCACATGATCAAAGAGTTGATCAACTCAGGAGTTATTTCTGGAAGTCCTGAAAGGACTGGAGAGCAAGATTTAACACCTGAAGTTCAAACTCCAACTTCTGTCAGCACTGAAGAGAAGAAAACTGTCAGTAGAAAGGGTTTGAAGACTACTAAAGAGGAAGTCAAGAAAGCAAATAGTGTTTCCAAAGTGCTGAAGAACAAGTCTTCAGTAGTTTCATTCTCTTTAGTTGATGATCAACATAAGATGAAGAAGAAACCATGTGAAATATGTGGTTTGTTCAATCATCTTACAGATGATTGTTGGTACAAAAGAGGATCCAAACTCAAACATAAAGAGGAAATTAAAGAGAAAATGGTTAAAATGAAAACTGAGTTTGAAGCCACATTTGTACCAGCAACATCAAATCCTGTAACCCTTAAGTCCAAAAAGAAATCCAAAAAGGAAGAGGTTAAATAGGTAACAGCTGAGATTGCTCAAAAGAAGAAGGTGCAACATAGGAACTTATCAAACTCCAATGCCAATGTTTTTGGAGAGCTGAAAGCTTTATCACAAAATCAGACTCAGCTGGTTATGATGGTTCAACATCTATTGGGAAGAGTTAACCAATTAGATGTTCCTATGTTGAAACCACAGAAAAGGAGGTCCAAGCCAAAGGATTCCTCTTCTTCACCATCTTCTTCCTCTCAGGCTGTTGTTTCCAACAAACCTGTTAGTTTACCATCTGTTGATGAGAACAGGCCCAAAACCAAAAAGGTTTGGGTCTCAAAATCTAACTAATTTGTTGTGTTTTGCAGGGTTCTTCAACATGCCACAGAGGCATCTGGTATGTAGAAAGTGGAGGATCCATGCATATGACAGGAAACAGATCACTTCTTAATGACTACTCTCAAGGAAGGAAGGGGTTTGTGTGATTTGGCAATATGCAAAGGGTTATATCATCGGCAAAGGCTTTGTTTCCAATGGGGAAATAAAGTTTGATGATGTTAACCATGTGGAAAATCTCAAGTACAACCTCTTGAGTGACAGTCAAATGTGTGACAAAGGCCATGTTGCTCTTTTCACCAGTCAGAACTATCGGATTCTGCCATCCAAAGTTCTAAGTTTGATTGATAAGGTATGGATGAATACACTCTCCTGAAGGCCAACAGGACAGGAAGAGTGTATGCCTTAGATCTTTCCAAGAAAATAGATCTCAAAGGTCATCCTTGCCTATTTTCAAGGGTTCCCCTCAAGAATCTACTCTATGGCATAGAAGGCTGGGTCATGTTAATCTCAAAACATAAATCAGCTGATGAACCATGGTTTAGTAAGGGGACTGCCTATGAAGGAGTTCAAATGTGAAGATAACTGCACTGCTTGTATAAAAGGAAAACAACACAAAGCTTCATTTCCCTCTATAGAAGAACCTAAGTCCACTGCCTGCTTACAGCTTCTTCACATGGATCTCTTTGGTCCTGTGAGAGTGATGAGTATGGCTAAGAAGAAATACTGTCTGGTAATTGTGGATGATTACTCCAGATTTGTATGGACTTTCTTCTTGCATTCAAAGGATGAGGCAGCTCAGAAGATTATCATCTTTGTGTTGTATGTTGAGAAGCAGTATTCCCTCTCAGTCAAGTGTATTAGAAGTGATAATGGAACAAAATTCAGAAACATACACTTGATGAGTTCTACCTCTCAAAGGGAATCAAGAGGCAGTTTAGCATTCCAAGAACTCTGAACAAAATAGAGTAGTGGAGAGAAAGAACAGGACCCTTATTGAAGCTGCAAGGTCCATGTTGGCTGATTCTCGACTGCCAATGACTTTTTGGGCTGAAGCTGTCAATACAGCTTGCTATGTACAAAATAGAGTTCTAGTAAATCAGAGTTTGATGAAGACTCCATATGAAGTTCTTCATCATTTGGCCCCTCTAATTTCATTCTTCAGAGCTTTTGGGTGTCCTTGTTTCATTCTCAACACGGGATCAACTCCAAAAATTTGATCCTAAGGTGGATGCAGGGTACTTTGTTGGTTATTCATCAACTTGCAAAGCATACAGAGTCTTCAACTGCAGAACAAAGATGGTTGAAGAGACTCTACATGTTAAGTTTAATGAATCTCCAAAGGACAAGATTCCACAAAGCCCTGTGGAGCTATTGATTTGGACATACTACAATATGTTCCTTATCAAACTCCTGCTGTTGCTCCTGTCAACAGTTCACCACCTGATGGTACTGCTGGTGTGCTGATGATGATGATGATAGTAGTACTCACCTCTTCAGGTTAGTGACCAACTGCCTGTGTCCTCTAAACCTGATGCTCCTGTAGCTTCAGTAGCTTATCCACAACAAGTGCTGATGAGATTTCTGCATCTTCAACTTCATTTGAGTTGCCACCATCTACATGGTTTCAAGAGTCTACATCAACATCTGTTGCTGCTGAAGGTTCTACAAACACTTGCACTGATCTCATTGTTTATCAAGAGCTGAAGAATCACCCAATGTCTCAAACATTGGTGATATCAATGCTGGAGTTTCAACCAGAAGTCAATTGTCAATTTCTGCTTCTATGCTCTCTTCATCAGTCAGCTAGAGCCAAAGAATTATCATGTTGCACTTAGAGACAATGGCTAGGTTGAAGCAATGCAGCTTGAGCTTCTTCAGTTCAAAAAGCAGCAAGTGTGGGAGCTTGTTCCTCTTCCCCCAGGTAATTGTGCAATAGGCACTAAATGGGGTTTAGGAATAAACAGATGAAAATGAGCTTATTGTTAAGAACAAGGCTAGACTGGTTGTTCAGGGGTTTGCACAAGAAGAAGGTATTGATTATGATGAAACCTTTGCCCCTGTAGCCAGACTGGAGGCATATAGATTGTTCTTAGCCTATGCTGCACTCCACAATCTTAAAGTTTTTCAAATGGATGTTAAAAGTGCATTTTTATATGGTAAAATAAAAGAAGAATTTTATGTGTGTCAACCACCAGGTTTTGAGGATAATAAACACCAGAATGGGTATACAAGTTTGATAAGGTTCTTTATGGGTTGAAACAAGCTCCTAGAGCCTGGTATGAGACATTATCTAACTTTCTTCTGCAATATAATTTCACTAGACGCTCCACAGATAAAACCTTATTTATTAAGAAGGTGGATCAGCATAAGCTACTTGTTCAAATTTATGTTGATGATATTATATTTGCATCCTCTGATCCCCAGTTGTGTGATGATTTTACAAAATTAATCCAAAGGAAGTTTGAAATGAGTGCAATGGGAGAATTACAGTTCTTTCTAGGCTTGCAAATCAAACAAAAAGCTGATGGAATTTTCATTCATCAGTCTAAATATACAAAAGATCTTTTAAATAAGTTTGATTTACAAAACTATAAGCCCTATTCTACTCTCATGTGCAACACCACACAATTGGATATTGATCAGAAAGGTAAAGCTGTTGATGAAACGCTTTACAGATGTATGATTGGGTCCTTGATATATTTAACAGCTTCTAGACCAGATATTATGTTTGCTACATGTGTTTGTGCTAGATTTCAGGCTGCACCTAAAGAGTCTCATCTGATTGCATTCAAGAGGATCTTTAGATGTTTGCAAGGTACACAATCTCTAGGTTTATGGTATTCCACTGGGCACTCTTGCAAATTAGTGGCTTTCTCTGATAGTGACTATGCAGGGTGTAAGTTAACCAGGAAATCAACTTCTAGTGGATGTCAATTCCTAGGCAACTGTTTGATTTCTTGGCAGAGTAAGAAACAAACATCTATTGCTACATCCACTGCTGAAGCCGAGTACATTGCTGCTGCAAGTTGTACATCCCAAGTACTCTGGCTTCAGAATCAACTTTTGGATTATGGCATTACAGAGGCTAAGACTCAGTTATTAATGGATAGTGCTTCAGCTCTTTGCATTGTCAAAAATCCGTCCAGCACTTTAGGACCAAACATATAGAAATTAGACATCATTTTATAAGAGATTGTTTTGAAAAGGGTCTAATTATCCTATGTTTGTGCCTAGTGTTGATGAGCTTGCAGACATTTTTACTAAGCCTTTGGATAGTTCAACTTTCCACAACTGGTGTTAAGGCTTGGTATGCTGCAGCTAGAATAAGTGACAACTACTGATGATCTCAGTAATAAGTACTGATGATCATTGGTAACCATGTCACATAGTACTGATGAGTTCTTTTACCCTCAGTAGTTTTTATAACTACTGAAGGCTAAATGCCTCACAAGTACTGAAGTATTTATCTGTTCTAAACTACTGATGTAGTTACAACTACTGATGTAGTACAACTACTAAAATCAGTAAAAACAGATAAGTACTGACGTCCTATGAAACACCTGAAAAGCAGATGAAAAGTCTGATGAGTAAATGTTGAGGACAGTATGAAACAGCTGAAAAGCTAAGAATTGACGAAAACAGCTGATGAGTAATTTCTCTTCAGTTGTTTACAACTGCTGTTTCTAAACAACTGAAGCAAGACCACAGTCTTCAGTAGTTTCACAACTACTAATAACTAATACCAAGTCTTCAGTTGTTTACAACAACTGATGGCAAAACCACTGTCTTCAGTAGTTTCACAACTAATGATGACAACACCAAGTCCTCAGTTGTTTACATCATATGAAGTCAAAACACGACCTTCAGTAGTTTCATAAATACTGATGGTTAACACCAAGACTTTAGTGTTTCAACGTCTGATGGTCAAAACCAAGTCTTCAGTTGTTTTATAACACCTGATGACAACACCACCACTGTCAGTCGTTTTAAACCTCTGAAGGTTAATACCACGTCATCAGTAGTTTCAAACAGCTGATGACCACACCAAAACCTTCAGTAGTTTTCTTTCAGCCTTTCCTATCCCAACCTATAAATACCTGTTTTCTCAAACGTTCCATTAGCCGTTCTTCTAACCTTCATACTCTCAAAAATGGCAACCATGAGTCTAAAACCCAGACATAATTGCGTGCCTATCTCACGAAATCGGCTTCTGGACAAAGTTTGATCACGCCATAGACCTAATGGCTGATTCTCAGTATAGTACTGCTCTGCTCTTAAACTCGACCATCTACCCAGAGTCACTAAGTCAGGTTTGGTCCAATGCCTACGTTCACACTGATGTGCCTTCTGGCCAAATTTCTATTCGGTCATTGGTCAGCCAAAAACAAGTAGAGGTTACACCTGATAGCATTCGTCGAGTGCTAAATTTACAAGATGCTACTGTTGTGACTGAGTACCGAAGGGCACGAATGTATGTCATCAAACAATGGGTACGACGGAAATCTTCGAGCTGCTACCATACTGAAGAAGAACTTCCCTGATGCTGAAAGACTGATATTTCATATGGTGAATGTTTGCTTAGCCTGAAGAAATCCTCATGGGATCAAATGTCTTCCCGGTGGCAACAGGTATTTATTCAATTCTAGAACACCAACTTTAAATTTTTCACAAATTGTGTTTCTAGAAATCAAAGATCTGGCATAGAAACCTGTGGGGAAACAGATGGCTATTATATCCTAGGTTTCTGATGGCCATAATTTTAATGAATTACAAACTGATGGCCTTGTTGGCCTTGGAGTCCTGCACCAGCTGTTCTAGCTGAGGTATACTCTAGGCATAACTCCGACCAATCTCTCAAAGAAACTACCCGTTTGCTCAAACCCAAGCAAAGGGAACCCCAGCTTCAACTACCAGATCCAAAGTCCCCACCAAACTAAAATCCAAAGCCAAACAAGCTAATCTGGGAGATGAGTCCCCTGATGATGCTCCTGTACCACCCAAACAGGATAAACCTACTGGTTCAAACCCTCCAGTAGTGTTAAAGACTTAACCAGCAACAGCCGCACAGGTATCCTCTCAAAAGGATCCTGTTGCAACCACTTCAGGGGAAACCAATTACTGAGACCTCTCTCACTTGAGGAGGTTATCATTGAAGAGCATCCCTCTCCCGGATGCAATCAGCTTCTATCCCCTCCCCATGCAATGCCCCTAAAGTCCACCATTATAATTGCTAATGTGCTGACTCAGCTGCATGCCTCCTCCTCCCCTACAACCACCAACAAAGGGGGAGAACAACAACAATTGAGGAAGAGGATACACATGCTTCTGACAACCCACAGCACCGGGGTTTTAAATGTTCTATCTCCTGGTGTGGATATGGAGATCAGAACATCTGGTGAGGCTGCCACCTCTTCTGAATCAACATATGATCACACTGAGGTTGGTAACATAACTAAGACCTCACCAGAGGCAACAGCTGATGAAGGACAAAGTCCGAGGCTGGAAGTCCCAAGTTCCAAGACAAAGGGGCACATGCTACATCTGGTCTACACCCAGTGCATGTACATCCTGCTACAAGTAGGAGGTCAGGTGATTCAGCATCTGCTGATGATGACCTGGGCTTCTTTTATGATGTTCTTGCCAAGAACATAATCCTAGAGGAGGAAGTCAGTAGGCTGCAAAAATACTTGACCAACTCTCTCAGGGGAAAGACCATCTGCAACCACATCAACCCAACAGATGGCACCTTCCTCTTAAGGTCACTTAAAAACACTGCCACTCAAAGAATCTCAGCCACCTGCCTCTGTTTCTGGCACCATTTCTCAGGACCAAAACCCCCCTGAGCAAATGGATGCTATCCCTCAAAATCCCCTATCTCTCATCACACCGCAGATAACTGAACTGTCATTAAAACTGTTGATGAGAGACTTTCTTCTGTCTTACAACCTATGGTGGAGGATGTACTGAACCAAAAGCTTTCTGCTGATCAAACCTTAAAACCAATGCACCCAAAAAGGGGAGATTCCAGCAGTGAAAGCTAAAAGAAAGAGGGTGGAGAAGGAGAAAGAGAAAGAGAAGGACAAAGAAGTGGAAATAGAGAAGGACTGTGTGTATGAGACCGAGAAAGAGAAGGAGAATGAGAATGAGAAGGGAGCTGAAAAGGAGAAAGTACATGAAAGTCAAAGGACTTTCATGTCACATATAAGAAAAAGAAAGTGCTGAAAAAGATAAAAACTTGAATGAAATGGTTAAAGAGGCTGATGATGCTGAACACAGCAGATCAATGGACAATATCATTGATCAGCTGTTTAGGCAAGGTTTCAATACTGAAAAGCTGGACTCTGAAATAAGAAGATTAGAGATCGAAGAGATTCAACAAAGATGGGCCAGCTACAACACAATGGATAGAGAAAGACTTGAGATCATGATCAGATTTATCAGCAAATACCTTGGGAGATCATTGATCGAAATAAAATCATGGACCAGGGACAGCATCTTGGCATAACCTCCAAGATCTGTTCGTCTGAGGCATATACTAAGGGATTAGTAATAGAAGCTTTGAATGAAGCAGGAGCAGGGAGCAGGACTGAGCTAGCCAAACACTTAAAAGCCACACTCACCTCCAAAATGCTAACTCAGCCTGTCAACATTCCCTCTCCAAAACACCACAAAAACCACACCCACAAAACCACTCCCTTACCCTCAAAACCAACAGCCAATGATGCACCTAAGCAGAAGAATAGAAAGGTGTTAAGGATGGAAGAAGAAGAAGATGATGATGAAGACAGGCTGCCGATCTCAGCTATTCTGCAGTTGCCTAAGGCCAAAGATCTCTCTCTTGCAATAACTCTGAGCAACAAAGAGATGCAATCAAAATGAAATTGGAAGAAGAAGAACAACACAGATTGCACGATGAAGAGTTATTGAGGAGAGTAGATAAAGCATATGCAGCCACTTCCTCCACCATAATATGAAAAACAAGCTCAGAGGATTTATACTCTTAGACATACTTTTCAGTATGTGAAAGAAAGAGTAAGAATTTGGCCTGATCCCAGGGTGGCTCATAGAATACAAAAGAAAAATATCCCTCAGAGATACAATGGGCAAGTGAAAAAGATTATAGATTAAGTGATATCCTTAGCCCTTGTAGTCTCACCCTGGGAAATCCTGGAAGATTTCAAAAAGGCCTACACCTCAAACATCCCCCACAAAAGATGCTGGAAGAACAGAATGATCAAAAGGGGCTGGTGTTATAAGAGGCTGAATGAGATCAGAAAGGATGAGTTACCATTGCTGTTAGAAGGTCATCATCCTCATGAATTTGCTTACAGAAAGATTAAAACAGTGGTACTCAAAAATGGAAAACAGGTCAAATTCATGTCTGAGTACTATTGGCCAGAAGGATTCTTCGATGGTGAGGCAGAGGAGCTCACCATGGAGGAACAAATTGTATTTTTGGAGGCCTACACCAGGGAATCCTACAAGCTCATAGTTGGGAAGTGAGTCTCATGGATGGGGAACAGCTCAGTGTCCAATTCCCCAATACAGAGCTCCCATCCATACATTGCCAACCAAATCATCAGAGACTCATTCCCAGGCTAGTGCTATATGTCATCTTCTCAACTGATCAAGAAGGAAAAAGACCAATCATTCTGCCAACAATAAGTGTGAAAATAAATCAATTAGACGTTTTGGCTGCATTGGTTCAGGGGGAGTTTTTTGGACCAAAAGAACCAATGAGCCAAGATCAGAAAACCTCTAGGTCGCACATGATATCACAACAACTGTTGAAGGCTTCATCAGCAGTTCGACAAGTGCTGAAGACTTCAACAACTGAAGATCAAGTACTGAAGACTTGAACAACTGAAGAATAAAGTGTTGAAGCTCAACAGCTAAAGAATACAAGTGCTGAAGCTGAAGACTAAAGTGCTGAAGTCCAACCAGCTGAAGAACACAAGTGCTGAAGCTGAAGACCAAAGTACTGAAGGTCAACAGCTAAAGAATACAAGTGCTGAAGCTGAAGACCAAGTACTGAAGTTCAAGAGATGAAGAGTCCACACAGTGCTGAAGATCAACAACTGATTACAAAGTCTGAAGACAAAGACTGAAGACATCAGCTGATGACATCTACTGAAGTCATCAGCTGATGAAACGTCTGAAGTTCAAGTCTGAAGACTAAGTGTTGAAGTTTCAGTAGTTTGTCACAACAGCTGAAGAGTACTTCTTCACTAGTTGTGTTTATCAGTAGTTTTATGTTTTTACTTTCAGTAGTTTGTTAAACGACTGAAGAGCTTGTTCTTCGGTCATTGTAGTTTCAGTAGTTTTGTAATAGTAACACTTAGCTTCTTGTAAGAAGATGTCAGCTGCTTGACATCTTCAGTAGTTTTAGTGTTTCAGTAGTTTGTTAAATACGGTTAGATGTCACTATCAAGTGACATCAGCCTACGTCATCTTTCCTTATATAAGGAAGAATGACCTAAATTGTAATTTTGCGAAAGCCATGCCAAAGCGGTGGATTGATGAAATATTCCTTTTGCAGAAACTTTCTCTCTATATAACTAATTCTGTTCATTGCTATATCTTTGGTATTCTTGCTCGAATTGTGCTAGTTGGTACTCTATTCCGTTGCTGAAATCATTCGAATCGATTCAAACTAGATGCTGAGATCCTATCATCAAGGAAGGGAAGATAAAGTGAAAAAGCTTTCTAGATCTAATATTGAAACAGAATATGAAAAAGCATCACCAAGATGCTCCAATGCATAAAGAGTCTTCTATGAAGAAACCAACTAGGTATGAAAGACCATTGCCAAGAAAGGTTCCCCTACCCAAGATATCTTCAATGAAGAAATCATTCCAACTCATGAACCACTATTTTTCTTGATCCTTATAGTATGACAGATAAGGAAATGAGGGATTACCTCACCAGTCAAGGCTTCACCAAAAGAAAATTGGCAAACACAAGACTAATTCACTAAAAGCTGCAACACTTAGGTTGATAAATGATAAGAAAGAAAATTTAAAGCAGTTAGAGAAGAAGTGTTTCAATAAGAAGCCAAGATCAAGATTTTTGCATATGGACATGAATCTTACTCAAAATATCAAGACTATCTTGCACCTATTATTCATAAATATCTAGAGTGGTTTCTGAACCCTCCTAACTGAAACTTCATGAAGGGTTACACTGCTGAGATATCAGAGTATCTACTCCAAAAGGCAAAACAGACTAGAAAATTATTTCCTAGAAGTATGATAGTTCATGGAATATGTTTATGGTTAAAAGGATCTCTGGTCTAGTGCAATTTTTTACAGAGTACTCTACTTTGGTAAATGCACTTGAGATTCATGATTTGAAAGAACTGACTAATCTGGAGCTTATCAACCATAATGCCATGTTTAGAGGATATGAATTTGAAAAAATACTCAAAATGTTCAAGAGAACCAACAACTTCAATCATTGAAAGCAACAGTATGATAAAAGACCAAACATTCAAGAACCCTCTAGAATGAAACAAACAAAACTAGCTGAAGATGTAGTGTTTCCAGAACTTAGAGTGAAACCTACCAAATCATTGAAAAGAAAAAGGGTAGTTGGTACACATCCTCCACACCAAACTCAAATGTTTATTATGATGAGAAGACCTATGAATTTGTGATTCAGAGGAAGTGGGAAGGCAAAGAAGGTGCTGAAATCAGATTATTCAGTGACTATGAAGTGAGACTATTGGATCAATCATACATTAAATACATATACACAAGGCACTTTAGAGAGATATCAAACAAATTGGGTCAAGAAGATCTATATTTCTTTCTAAAGTGTATCAAAATATTGAAGATGGCTTATGATCAGATTAGTGCTAAGAGGGAGAAAATTGAGAAGAAGAAGACACCTTTACAGTTAGGCAACATTGTCAAACTTAAAGTTGATGTAGATGGTTCTCTTTTGCTTCACAGGGATGTGCTATCAACAGTGTCTATTTAGGAACCAATTTCTCTAAAGAAACTACCACTTGAAGTCATTCATGATATGAGCAGAATGAAGATTCATGTACTAAGCAAGACAAAATGTCAGATGCTCAAGATCTTGTCAACATGATCAAGGCAATTTTCGATCCAAGACAAGCAGCACCTTTTACACCACCAAAAGACCCAGCTGAATCATCACAACATTAATCACCTCCCAATTGAGGAAAACTAGGCTGTATAATCCTTAGGGGGAGTATTGTTGCACCTAAAGGATCATACATGCCAACTCAATGGGTGATTTGATGATTGCTCTGATGGAATCCCTTAACTCCAAGAAGAAATGCGGATGAAATTCTACTACGTAAATATTGCAAGTGTTGTCTTCCGCATTTGTCAATGCGGAAGACATAATGCAAGTACGGACAAGTATTTGCTCTTCCGCATTGACTAATGCAGAAGACTAAAAGTTAATGTGGACAAGACTTTGCTCATCCGCATTTGACAAATGTGGATGACCAAACTATTTCGCATAAGTATTTGTTCATCTGCATTAACCAATGCGGATGACCAACTTACTAATACGGATGATCAAGTGAAGAAATGTTGATCAGTTAACTCATCCGCATTTGTCAATGCGAATGAACAAGAAAAGATGCAGATGAAGACTTAGACTAGTTCTGATGTAATAGGTCAAAGGTAGTTTAGTCATTTTGTAAAAGGCATCTTGTGTGCCTATAAATAGAATAGATACCTTGTACATGGTGTGACGGTTCATAGAGATAGAGAATTTTTGTTGTAATTATTCTTTGTAATTCATCAACTTTCATATATACAAAACAAAAGCATTTATGAGTAATTTTCTTGCATTGAATGTTGTTGATTGTTTGTTTCCGCCATTCAATCACTAACTCAATATTTGATTCATAGTAAGAGTCTCACTCTTAATCAACCCCTGTCACACCTTATGAGATCGGGCAAAGGAATTGGAAGTCTTGAAGTGATTGAGGTCACAATCAAGAAGTTAGATAAGATTAAGGCATACATGAAAGCTACAAAGGATAGCCCGAAGTCTTATGTTGATAAGACGCATTGACCGATAGACTTTGAGGTTGGTGACAAGGTTTTGCTCAAGGTATTGCCGTGGAAGGGGATCATTAGGTTTCAATAAAGGATAAAGTTAAGCACAACATTAATAGGGCCATTCCGTATTATCGCGATGGTAGGGGAAGTGGCCTACAAACTATGTTAGGATCAGTGATCTACGTTTGATTGATTAGAGAGTATTGCAGCGGAAATCAAACAATGAATTAGACAATTCACAAGAACACAATTGATATTCAGTATAAAAGTAAACGGTTATAAAGAGAGAGAATTCTACGAAAGATATTTCATTTAATATGCGCTTTCGTGGTACAAATGTCACCCGTACAATTAGGTCAACATCTCTTATATAGGAGATGTGACGTCTGCTGATGTCACTTGATAGTGACATCTAACAGAATTATTCAAACTACTGATAGTTTACACAACTACTGATGATGTCAAAAGCTGACATCTTCTTACAAAAATACTAAGTGTTAACTATCACTACAACTACTGAAAAGAACTACTGAAACTACAACGACTGAAGAACATGCTCTTTAGTCGTTTACAAGTACTAAAATAGAATAGAAAACTACTGAAAGGAAACCATCACAACAACTGAAGAATGCTTTTCAGCTGTTGTAACAAACTCCGAAGGCTTCAGTACTTCTACTTGAACTTCAGCTATTGTCATCAGCTGATGTCTTTAGCTGTTATCTTCAGTCTTTGTACTTCAGCTGTTGATCTTCAGTACTTTAGTCTTGAGCTGTTGATCTTCAGACTTTGGTCTTCAGCTGTTGAAGTCTTCAGTACTTTAGTCTTCAACTTTTGAAGTCTTCAGTACTTTAGTCTTCAGCTGTTGATCTTCAGACTTTGGTCTTCAGCTATTGAAGTCTTCAGTACTTTGTTCTTCAGTTTTTGCTCTTTAGACTTTGTCAAACAGCTGATCAAGTCTTCAGCAGTTGTTGTGATGTCTGTGGGACTTAGAGGTTTTTTTGATTAGCCTCATTGGTTCTTTTGGTCCAACAAACTCCCCCTAAACCAATGCAGCCAAAACCTCTAAACTTATTGAAGATGTCCCACTTATTATGGCAGAAAGATTGGTCTTTTTGTCTTCCAGATCAGCTCAGAAGTGACCCTTGTAAGCACAGGCCTAGGAAGAAGTCTCAATGATCTGTTTGGCAAAGGATGAATGGGAACTCTGTCTTGGGGAACTGGACACAGAGTTGTTACCCCATCCATGAGATCTACTTCCCAACTACGAGTCTGTATGACTCCCTTGTATAGGCCTCAAGGAAGGTTATTTGTTCCTCCATGGTAAGCTCTTCTGCTCCTCCTTCAAAAAGTGATTCTGGCCCATAATACTCAGATAGGTATTTGACCTGCTTCCCAATTTTGAGTTCCACAGTTGTTATTACTCTATAAGCAAATTCATCTGGGTGATTACCCTCTAAGAACAACTGGAGCTCATTCTTTCTAACTTCCTCAAGCCTGTTATACACTAACCCTTTTTTCACCATTTTATTCTCCAGTATCTTTTGTCGGGTCAGTTTAGCTTTATAGGCTTTCTTGAAGTCATCTAGGATTTCCCAGGGTGATACTACAAAGACCAGTGAGATCACTTCATCTACAATCTTCTTTACTTGGCCAATGTATCTCTGTGGAATGGTTTTCTTTTGAATCCTATGAGACACCCTGGGATCAGGCCAAATCCTCACTCTCTCCTTTTGATATTGAAAGGTATGATTGAGAGTGTATAACCTGAGAGCATGCTTCTTCATGTTGATGATTGAAGATGTGGCAGTATATGCTTTGTCAACTCTTCTCAGCAGTTCCTTATCATGTTGTTTATGAAGCTCTTCTTTTTCTAACTTCACTTTCACAGTTAGCCTTTGAGACTCAGGAGTAACTGTTGGAGGGTGACTTGTGGCCTTAGGCAACTGTATAACAGCTGAGAGTGGCAGCCTATCTTCATCTTCATCATTATCTTCTTCATCTTCTTCTAGCCTCAGTACCCTTCTCTTCCTCTTCTGGGGTACATCATCGACTATTGGTTTTGAGGGTAAGGGAATTGGTTTGGTGGGTTGTGGTTGTCATGGTTTTTGGGGTAAAGGGATTGTTTCAGTGGGTTTTGGTGTGGGAATTTTGACAGGCTGTTCTAGCATTTTGGATGTGAGTGCGGCTTTAGATTGCTTGAGTAGTTCAGTCCTGCTCCCAGCACCAGCTTCATTTAAGGCTTCAATAACCAATCCTTTGGTATATACTTCAGACGAACAGATCTTGGTGGTTATTGCCAATATGCTGTCCCTGGACCATGCCTTGATTTCAATCAATGATCTACCAAGATACTTAGCTATGAACCTGATCATGATTTCTAGCCTTTCCCTTTCCAACACATCATAACTTGCCCATCTAGCTTGGATTCTTTAATCTCCAATCTTCTGATTTCTGAGTCAAGTTTTTCAGTGTCATGACCTTGCCTAAACAACTGATCAATGATGTTATCCATTGATCGGTTGTGTTCGGCATCAGCCTCCTTCACCATTGTCTCCAAGTCAGTCTCCTTTTAATTCTTCCTTTTCTTGTATGTGACATGAAAGTCTTTAGTACTTTCAGTCACTTTCTCCATGTCAGCTTCCTTCTCCTTCTCCTTCTCAGTCTCTTTCCTATCTACAATCCTCTTTCTTTTTGCTTTCACTGACTGAATCTCCCCCTTTTTGGTTGCATTGGTTGCAAGGGTTTGATTGTCAGAAAGCCTTTTGCTCACAACATCCTCTATCAAGGGTTGTATAACTAAGGGAAGCCTCTCATCAAGGGTTGAAAGATAGCAGCTATTTGCTCAGGGGGGTTCTGTCCCTAAGAAATAGTGTCAGAAGCAGAGGCAGGTGGCTGAGTGTTTTGGAGTGGCTCTGTGTATGGGAGACCTTCAGAGGAAGGTGCCATGTGTGGGGTTTGAGGGGTAGATGGTGTTTGATCCTGAGAAATTTTGGCAAGCAGCTCTTGGAGTCTGCTCACCTCATCCTCTAGGATGGTGTTTTGGGCTAAAACATCATAAAAGAAGCCCAGGTCATCATCAGTGTTTACTGAATCACCTGACCTCCTGATAGAATCAGGATGAACATGCTCTGAGTGTAGATTAGTAGTAGCATGTGCCCCTTGGTCATGGTACTAGGGACTTCCTGCCTCAGGACCATGTCCTTCATCAGCAGTTGCCTCTGGTGAGGTCTTATGAATGTTACCAACTTCAGCCTGATCATATGCTGAAGCAGGAGAAGTGGCAGCCTGACCAGAAGTTCCAATCTCCTTTTCTACACTTGGAGATGGAACATTGTAACCCCTGTGTTGTGGGTTATCAGAAGCACTTTGGTCCTCCCCCTTAATGGTTGAGGTATGCCGAGTTGTAATTGGTTTCTGGGGAGGGGGTGAAGAGTGCAATTGACTCAACACTTGTGCAACAATAAGTGTAGGACTTCGAGGGGCGGTTTCATGTGGAGATTGGGTAGAAGCAGATTGCACCCGGGGTGAGTGGTGCGCTTCAATGGTAACCCTCTCAATTGAGATAGGTTCCAGCAATGTGGGATCCCCAATATTGGTTGCAACAGGATCCTGTTGAGAGGATACCTGTGCGGCTTTGGCAGGTTGAGTCTTTGACAAAATTGGGGGGTTAAAGCCAGTATGTGTGTCCTGTGTTTGTGGTACAGGGGCATCCTCAGGGGACTCATCTCCCTAAGTAGCCTTTTTTGGCTTTTTGGATTTGGGTTTGGTGGGGACTTTGGATTTGGAGGTGGTGCTGTGGGTTCCAGCTGCGTGGGTTTTCGCAGCTTGGCAACCTGTTTGAGTGATTGGTCTGAGTTATGCCTGGAGTATACCTCAGGCAATACAGCCATGGGAGGGACTCCAAGGCCAACAAGTCCCTCAGCTTTCAGCTGGTTCTCTATAATGGCCATGATGAATCGAGGATATAATATCCATCGGTTAGCAATAGGTTTTGAGGCCATATCCTTAAGTTCAAGAAAAATTATGTCAGAAAAATTTAAGTTTTGTTGCTCAACGATAGAGAAGAATACCTGCTGCCACCTGGTCGACATTTGATCCCAATAAGAAGTCTTAGGAGCTAAGCAAACATTCACCATATGAAAAATAAGGTGTTCTGCATCATGGAAATGCTTCTTCAGGATGGTAGAGGCGCTGAGGTTACCCTGGTATCCATGGTGGGCAAAGGATAGATCAGTGGCGCCCTTTGGATACCCAACGGGGAAAGTGGCATCATCCAGTTGTAGGGTTTGGAGAAGGATTTCCGGAGTGATGACCACCTGTCGGTTGTTGACGAACAACTGGAGAGAGTCGGTGTCATTCTCCCCAGTGATGAGGGTGACGTTCGTCCAGAACTGATGTAAGGATTCGGCATAAATAGTAGGATTTAGAAGGAAGGCCGTGTTGTAGGGAGAATGGACCATTAGATCGATGGCATTATCAAACTTTGTCCAGAAGGGTGATTTGGTAAGGTACGCAACACAGTTGTGTCTTGGTTTAAGCTTCTTGGTCGCCATTAATGTGAGAGAAGATTTGGAGGTTTTGAACGTTAGGTTTTGAGATAACGAAGCTCTGTAAGATTAGGTATTTATAGGGTAAGGGTTAGAAAACAACTGAAAGGTCAAAGGTTGAAACAACTGAAGTCTTGGTTTTAGGCATCAGTAGTTATAAAACTACTGAAAACCATGGTTTTGGCTTCACATGTTTTAAAACAACTGAAGACTTGGTTATAGTCATCAGTAGTTGTGAAACTACTGAAAACCTTGGTTTTGTCTTCAGGTGTTGTAAACAACTGATAACTTGGTTTTAGTCATTAGTAGTTGTAGAACTATTGAAGACATGGTTTTGTCATCAGTTGTTGTAAACAGCTGAGGACTGGGTGTTAGTCATCAGTAGTTGTGAAACTACTGAGGACATGGTTTTGTCATCAGCTATTTAGGGTGAAACAGCAGTTGTAGAAACAACTGAAGAGAAAGTTCTCATGAGTAGTTTTCGTCAATTCTTAGCTTTTCAGTTGTTTTATACTATCCTCAACACTTACTCATTAGTCTTTTTGATGTTTTCAGTTGTTTCATAGGACATCAGTACTTTATCTGTTTTTACCGATATGAGTAGTTATAACTACATCAGTAGTTGTAACTTGACCAGTTGTTTTAACGGAATGAGTACTATATGTGATATGGTTACTAATGATCATCAGTACTTAGTTACTGAGATCATCAGTACTGATCACTTATTCTAGCTGTAGCATACCAAGCCTTAACACTAGGTTTTGGAAAGTTGAACTATCCAAAGGCTTAGTAAAAATGTCTGCAAGCTCATCAGCACTAGGTACAAACTTTGGATCAATTAGACCTTTTTCAAAACAGTCCCTAATAAAATGATGTCTGATCTCTATATGTTTGGTCCTAGAGTGCTGGACTGGATTTTTGACAATGCTCAGAGCTGAAGCACTATCCATTAATAATGGAGTCTTAGTCTCTATAATGCAATAATCCTAAAGTTGGTTCTGAAGCCAGAGTACCTGAGAAGTACAACTTGCAGCTGCAATGTACTCTGCTTCAGCAGTAGATGTAGCAACAGATGTTTGTTTCTTACTCTGCCAAGAAATCAAACAGTTGCCTAGGAATTGACATCCACCAGAAGTTGACTTTCTGGTTAACTTACACCCTGCATAGTCACTATCTGAAAAAGCAACTAATTTGCAAGAGTGTCTAGTGGAATACCATAAACCTAGAGATTGTGTACCTTGCAAATATCTGAAGATCCTCTTGACTGCAATCAAATGAGACTCTTTAGGAGCAGCGTGAAATCTAGCACAAACACAAGTTACAAACATGATATCTAGTCTAAAAGCTATTAAGTACATCAAGGACCCAATCATACATTTGTAAAGTGTTTCATCAACAGCTTTACCTTTCTGATCTGCATCCAGTTGTGTGGTGTTGCACATGGGAGTAGAACAGGGCTTACAATTTTGTACATCAAACTTATTCAAAAGATCTTTTGTATATTTTGACTGGTGAATAAAGATTCCATCAGCCTTTTGCTGGATTTGCAAACCTAGAAAGAACTGTAATTCTCCCATTGCAGTCATTTCAAACCTTTGTTTCATTAAACATGTAAAATCATCACACAACTGGGGATGAGAGGATGCAAAAATAATATCATCAACATAAATTTGAACAAGTAGCTTATGCTGATCCACCTTTTTAATAAACAAAGTTTTATCTATGGAGCCTCTAGTGAAATTATTTTTATGAAGAAAATTTGAAAGTGTTTCATACCAGGCTCTAGGAGCTTGCTTCAACCCATAAAGAGCCTTATCAAGTTTATACACCCAATCAGGATATTTATTATCCTCAAAACCTAGTGGTTGACACACATAAACCTCTTCTTTTATTTTACCATATAAAAATGCACTTTTGACATCCATTTGAAAAACTCTAAGATTATGGAATGCAGCATAGGCTAAGAACAATCTAATTGCCTCTAGTCTGGCTACAGGGGCAAAGGTTTCATCATAATCAATACCTTCTTCTTGTGAAAACCCTTGTACAACCAGTCTAGCCTTGTTCTTAACAATAAGCCCATTTTCATCAGTTTTATTCCTAAACACCCATTTAGTGCCTATTGCACACTTACCTGGGGGTAGAGGAACCAGTTCCCACACTTGCTGTTTCTTGAACTGACGTAACTCAAGCTGCATGGCTTCAACCCATCCATTGTCTCTCAAAGCAACATGATAGTTCTTTGGCTCTAGCTGACTGATGAAGAGAGCATAGAAACAGAAGTTAGACAATTGACTTCTTGTTGAAACTCCAGCATTGATATCACCAATAATTTGAGACAATGGGTGATTCTTCAGCTCTTGATAAATAATGAGATATGTGCAAGTGTTTGTAGAACCTTCAGCAGCAGCAGATGGTGATGCAGACTCTTGAAACCAAGAATTAGATGGTAAATCAAAAGATGCAGAGGAATCAGATATCTCATCAGCATTTGTCGGGGATGGAACGGCAAAAGCTACAGTTCTGACTGGTGAAAAGAGCAACATGGCCTTTATCACAAATTTGACTTACACTCAAGAGATTGTATTTGAGATTTTCCACATGATTAACATCATCAAACTTTATTTCCCCATTGGAGACAAAGCCTTTGCCAATGATGTAACCCTTAGCATCATTGCCAAAAGAAACAAACCCCTTCTTTCCTTGATAGTAGTCATGAAGAAGAGAGTTGTTCCATGTCATATGCATAGATCCTCCACTGTCTACATACCAGATGCTACTTTGGCATGCTGAAGAACCCTGCAATCATAAACAATTAGTTAGTTTTTGAGACCCAAACCTTTTTGGTTTTGGGTCTATTCACATCAACGGATGGTAAACTAACAGATTTGCTATGAATAACAGCCTGAGGGGATGGAGATGGTGAAGAAGAAGAATCCTTTGGCATGGATTTTCTTCTCTGTGGTTTCAGCACAGGGGCATCTAATTGGTTGACTCTCCCCAATAGATGTTGAATCATCATAACAAGTTGTGTCTGATTCTGTGATAAAGCCTTCAGCTCATCAGACACATTAGTGCTTGAGATTGATGGTTTCCTATGTTGTACCATCTCCCTTTGAGCAACCTCACCTGTTGCCTGATTAACCCCTTGCTTTTTAGATTTCTTTTTGGATATTGGGGTCACAGGTTTTGATGTTGTTGGTACAAATTTGGTTTCAAACTCAGTTTTCATTTTATCCATTTGCTTTTTAATGTTCTCATTGTGTTTGAGTTTGGTGCCCTTTTTATACCAGCAATCATCAGTAAGATGATTGAATAAGCCACATATTTCACATGGCTTTTTTTTCATCTTAAGTTGATCATCTGCTGAAGATGATGAAACTACTGAAGACTTATTCTTCAGTAGTTTGCAATCAGTACTAGCAGTTTTCTTCCCTTTAGTACATGCAGTAGTTTGGGTTTGTTCTCCAGGTGTTATGACATGCTCTTTAGTACTTTTAGTACTTTGTGAAATACCATGTGGAGTGATCAACCTTTTGATCATGTGAGTGTCAGCATTTGAACCATCAACATCAGCTGATAGGTTTTGGGAGGAATTAATGCTAACTCCAACATCTGATGGTGCTGTATCAGATAGTAGATCACATGATGAAAAGGATTGGTTATTGCATTCTCAATCAGATTCTATCTCTGCTCTGGGAGTAAAATCTGTAGGAGGGGCAGTGTGATTATAACCAATGCCAAACTTCACATTGGAAGCAGACTGCTTACTGAGAAGCATTTCAAAACCCTTGCAGGAATGTACCTAGCGATCACACTTTACCTGGTTAGCTGCAAGTGTTTCTTTGAGGTCTCTGACTTCTCTAGAAGTACCTCTTCCCTAGCCTTATCATCAGTGATTTGGCATTTAAGTTTGTAAGTCTCATCATTCTTATCACTAAGCACAGACTCAAATTCAGCTTTTCTTTTGGATATTATTGTTCTAGCTCAATGTTCTTGTTAATTAAAGCTACATTTGCTTCTCTAATAGACGCAAATGCGGCTATGCATGTTTCAGAACATAGCTTGGCTTTGGCCTCAGAGGATACCTGTGATACCTGTGGTGTGGAGGCATTAGAGGATGAGGTAAACTGCTACAGTCAACAACTCCTGGGGTTAAAAAGTTGTGTTGTTGAGGTTGAGATTGTTGATGAGATTGGGAAGGTTGAGGTTCAGGTAATGCTTGTGGTTTTTGTGCCATTGGAGCTTGAACCGGATTTGGCTGAGGCATGTAATAGCAGGGATATGGATATGACATTGGACCCTGAGGGACAAAGTATGCAGGAGATATAGGGTGTGAATGATGACCAGAACTTACAGGATGTTGCCCTCTGTTTTGTGGACTAGTGCTTGGAAAAGTCACAAAGGGTGTAGAGGAGTTAGATCCATTTGATCTACACTCTCTTGCAAAGTGTCCAAGCCTTTGGCATTTGTGACACCTCAACTTACTCTTATCAAAACCAACTTTGGTTTTGCTAGAGAGTCCAGGAAATTTCCTGCCAGTTCCCTTGTAGAACTTTTGAGATCTGATATTAACTAAGGCCATTTGGCTTCGAATATCCATCTCTTCTAAATCATCATGAGCAATACCCTTTAGATCATCCATGATGAAGCATAAATTGTCACTATTACAGCTTGATTGACTATCAACACCAACAAATGCATGATGAGAACTATTTGAAGAGAAATCTATATGCTCATCATAATTTCTTTCAGATGCAGCATATTCTGACTCATGACCAACCAAGGCAGTGTTTCCTGGTACAAAGTCATCAGTGAGCTTTCCTGATGATGCCAGTTTCCTTTTCTGCTTTATCTCTCTCTCGAATGTAAGCAGTTTCCCATGATGTTGGGTGAGAGATAGGCTATCCAGATTTGCACTGGAGCGTAGGACAATAGTGTATGTGTCCCATCTCTCAGGCAGTGATCTGAGGAATCTGTTATTCATCTGGCTATTGGTGTATTCCTGTTTGACCATTTTCAGCTCAGAGATCAAACAAGAAAAATGCTCAAACTGTTGAGTCAGTGTCTCACCTTTTCTATGAGAGAATGTCTCATATTGTTGGGCAAGGATTTCTCTGTTGTTTGCTAAAACCTCATCTGTTCCACCGAATTGTTCCTTTAGTGCATTCCAGAGGTCATGAGCAGTTTCATGATGCATAAGCCCTGAATAGATTTCATTAGGCAAAGCCATGGCCAGAATACCATGCGCTTTAGCATCAATCTCAAACAGTTTCCGATCCTCATCTGAGTATTGTTCCTTCTTCTTCAGAACCATTTGGTTTGTTTCTAGATTGTTCACCCTAGGCTTATGTGGACCATGTACCACAGATGTCCAACAACCTAAACTGTTAACAAACAGGTGATGAAGCATCCTTCGTTGCCATATGTTATACTCAGTCCTAACCGGCATCGGAGGCTTGGTTGAGGAACCGGTATTGTGAGGGTCATTAGAAGGAGTAGTCATTCTCAGATTCAACCAAATTCAATTAAGCTTTAGCAGATTTAAAACAAAACACAACAAATCAAATTGAACCAAGAGAGAGCTCAAAGTGAATAAACAAAAGCAGCAGAAATTCACTAATCTACAACCAATTCTTGCAAATATGCTAATTCAATCAAACATAGATATTGAATAGTAGTTTCAATGATCCATTTTTAGATCGATCAATGATTAACCTGCTCTGATACCATTTGTTAGGATCAGTGATCTACGTTTGATTGATTAGAGAGTATTGCAGCGGAAATCAAATAATGAATTAGACAATTCACAAGAACACAATTGATATTCAATATAAAAGTAAACGGTTATAGAGAGAGAGAATTCTGCGAAAGATATTTCATTCAATATGCGCTTTCGTGGTAACAGAATGTCACCCGTACAATTAGGTCAACATCTCTTATATAGGAGATGTGACGTCTGCTGATGTCACTTGATACTGACATCTAACAGAATTATTCAAACTACTGATAGTTAACACAACTACTGATGATGTCAAAACAACTGACATCTTCGTACCAAAATACTAATTGTTAACTATCACTACAACTACTGAACAGAAACTACTGAAACTACAACGACTGAAGAACATGCTCTTCAGTCGTTTTACAAGTACTGAAATAAAATAGAAAACTACTAAAAGGAAACCATTACAACAACTGAAGAATGCTTCTTCAGCTGTTGTAACAAACTCTGAAGGCTTCAGTACTTGTACTTGAACTTCAGCTGTTGTCATCAGCTGATGTCTTCAGTTGTTGTCTTCAGTCTTTGTACTTCAGCTGTTGATCTTCAGTACTTTAGTCTTCAGCTGTTGATCTTCAGACTTTGGTCTTCAGCTATTGAAGTCTTCAGTACTTTTGTCTTCAGCTTTTGAAGTCTTCAGTACTTTAGTCTTCAACTGTTGATCTTCAGACTTTGGTCTTCAGCTGTTCAAGTCTTCAGTACTTTGTTCTTCAGCTGTTGCTCTTCAGACTTTGTCAAATAGCTGATCAAGTCTTCAGCAGTTGTTGTGATGTCTGTGGGACTTAGAGGTTTTTCTGATCAGGCTCATTGGTTCTTTTGGTCCAACAAACTAGAATTACCCCATGAGTTGAGTGGAATTCAACCTGTGTTCCATGTATCTCATCTTAGTAATTGTCTAGCAGACAATGATGCATTTGTACCATTAAAAGACATTGAAGTCGACGAACGACTAATTATGTAGAGCAGCCGGTGGCCATCCTTGATTGGAAGGACAAGCACTTACGTAATAAAGTGGTTACGTTGGTACAAGTACAGTGGAGACATAGAAAAGGATTAGAATCTACATGGGAAACCGAGGAGGAGATAAGGAAATTTTATGCTCTATTGTTTGATGACTGACAGGTTTCGAGGATGAAACCCAAATAAGTGGGGGAGACTTGTAACAGCCCGAAAATTTAAAATGAGTCATTAAGGATAGTGGGCTTAATTAGTGGGTATTTAATAAAGAAAGGAAATGGGTTATGAGCTAATTAGGCTTATGGGTAAGAGCCTAAGTGATTTAGGGCCCATTATTAGCCCTTTTACCCATCTAATCAGCCACCGTCTTCCTCATTCCAATCCTAGCCACCAAAATTCATAAAGAGAGAAAGTAGAGAGAGAAATTGAAGAAAACTCAAGATTTGGAGCTTCAAAGGTTAAGGGATTGAAGATCTGAATGGTTGAGCAACAAACCATAAGAAAGGAGCAACAAATCCAGGTAAGAATTGGCCTCTAAACCCTTCTGTAGGTCAAACCCGGATTCTAGGGTTTTGGGTTTTGAAAAGTTGCAAAGAATCACATAAAGGTCACATTTTTACTTATGAAAACATGTAAAAAGCTTAGATATACCCTCATGGATGATTAACTAAGAGATTGGATGTAAAAAGTTGTGATTTTGGGTTAAAAACGGTCTGGTTCGTAATTTTTATGCGATTTTCAAAATTGTGTAAGCATCCAGCGAAATTGCATATTCAAGCTGCGAAATTGTGGGTTTTCTGCGAAACTATAGTTTCGCAGATAATTTAGCAACCATGGAATTCCAACGAAAGTTGGGGTGAAACTTCCATGCGAAACTGGCAGTGAAAATGTCAGCAAAACTGGCAGCGAAACTACTTTTCTGGTAGCGAAATTAATAGCGAATTTAAATTAACCCCTTTAAGTGTCAACTTATCTGCATGTTGTGTAGTGTGATCCTAGCCTTGTAAGCTTAATGAATGTTAGCCCCGGGCCTGTTTGATGATGAAAAGTCTTGCAAGCACTATGATAGAATTCACTTATACGAGTCTTATGTGTGATGATTGATCAGTATTCATGAATAGGCTATGTGCCTTACAGTGTGGATCAACTATCGGGGGTTAGCTACCATGATGATGTGTACCGACAGGGATCGACAATCATTGTCGATCAACAAGGAGCTTTTGCTTTGTGCAATCTCGTTTATGATGAAGTGAAAGATATGAAAGAATGAAAGATAATTAACATGCTTTTTAAGAAGAAAATGTTATGTATTATGTATGCATGGTCATTATATGATGGATAAAGTTATATTTTCTTTTTTACTTGAAACTAGAACTCACTCAGCAAAGCTGACTTTTATGAATAATAGTTGGCAGCTAAATGCTAATGCTAAGGATGGCACCATTGAGCTACATTGGGAGCTATGGATGGCATTCCTATTTATGAAATCTTTTATTGTAATTTAAGAACAAGTACTATGTTTTGTTTACAATTAAAGGAAAAATGTATGAGTACAATATGGTTATTATGTTTTAAATGAATGTTTAATTATTTCCACTACAATGTTTTTGTTATTAAATTGATTTTATGCTATGATTAACCAACTGTGAGGCTTCCTACGAATGGGGCCTTACAAATCTTAAGGTTCTAAGTCCACTTGATAACAACACCGTAATGTGCCCATTGTCTAGGAAGAGAGGACATAAACTTCCTTATAATGTCTATGTTCTCAAGAGTTACTCCAACATCCGTTAGTGTATCAACAATCTCAACAACGAAACAACACAATTTGAGGAGAGTTCTTTAGAACACATAACATATAAAATAGGGAACTGGTTAAGTAGAGTAAAAGATGCCAAGAACACAAATAATGAGAGATAAAACAAGATAGAAAAACAACACAAGTATTTGGGTGTCCAGAATGCAGTGTATTGCTTCTCAAGTTCTATTACAAAGTGTTACAAAAGCATAATAGAAAGTTACAAATACTTGAGATACATATACTATAGCCTACAGCCGGCCATACTTTAATGGCCAGCTAGATACATAAGACTAGACAATAAAATCAAATGTAGAGTCAAAAGGCCTTTTGACTTGTGACTATGACATGCCATAGCTCACATCCTAATATATTACAAAAAGGATTAAGTACATAAAGTAGAAAGCTCAGATTGAAGACCTCAATTTAAAGTTTACAAAAAGCATGGACCTTTTCACCAACTTCTGAATGTTGGTGAGTTAAATAGAGTTGCAGCAGAAAGATGGTCTAGCTTTATTGAAAAGTACATCACATAAAAGCATGTTCATAAAAGTCTTGAGAAGAAATCTATCTTCATAAACTGGTTTCGGAAGACTTTGTCTATGAAGCTTCGAAAAACGTCATATTTGGCTTTGGAAGATATTGTTCTTAGCTTCAAGTGATTTTACACTTGGAATATTTATTGTGTAACATGTAACTTCCAAGGAATTTCTATTTCAGTACTTTAGTGCATGCATGCATACAGACTTTGAATCCTTTGAATGTTTTGACTACATCAGACTTATTGGAATCCTTACAATTATGTACATGCATATAAACATATATAACGGGATCATACTATGACACTAAACTTCTTCCTCATTGAATTGGTTGTTGAAAAGTGACCAAAGTCTAGTCCTGATTGCAAGTATGTTTGTCCACTTGAATTCAAAGAAGAGTATTGTATCAACTAGACATGTTGTTTATCATGTTTTAATTTTTATTAATGATTAACTATTATGGGCTCCACATTAAATTCACATTAGAGTTTATCCTCTGTTTGTGAGTCAATTCATCACTTTTTCACACTTACAAACATGTACATTAAGTTATAAATTCTATCTTGAGACAAATTTGATGTCTGAGTAATGTATTGATGCTAAAGCTCTTCAGATAATATACAATTGATGACAATGGATTCTTTTGAGAGCTTAGATATGATCATCATCATCAAGTCACCAAGTCTTTACTTTCATAAAACAAATGGTGCCTTTAACCCAGGTCTTTGTTTACACAAAATAGAGGGATGATGAGGATCATATTCTATACACCAGACTGGTACAAAGGTACACCAAGGTGTTCATAATCCCAGGTGTCTGTTTACATAAAACAGAGATAATATGATTTGCAAAGATAGAAGTTATAAAGTGTTTTACATAGTTTGCTTAGGTGAGTGAATTGATCACATCAGGATAAGACTTACTTGTTTGATCCTTAAAACGTAGTTTGCCACAAACAATCACCTTATCATTATGTCAAAGCATGCTCTTAGTATAATCTTCACTCAAATTGAACCTACACACGTATCAAAGAACTTTTGATCAGTTTTTAAAGAAATTTAAGAACTCATGAAGTAAGCAAAGGCATAGTGTACTATCATTTCCCATAAATAAGTCATGCAGAATATAATACATAATAAAGAAAGGCAATATTTTTGTATTTTTGTATGTTTTTCTAAAGGTTTTTGGGTTTCCTTTTATTACTATTTACAAGGACAGTCACATGCTTTTCTCTGTTGAGGATGATTAATCTATGCTAATCATGGCTAAATATTCAATTAAAAAATTAAGTCTAACCGATACAAAGGATTTAGTGAATAAATCAGCAAGCTAATTTGTTGTATCCACTTTTACTAACTTGATTAACCCCTTTTCTGAGTAATCTCTTAGAAAATGGTATCTCATTTCAATATGCTTTGTTTTTCTATGTTGAACTAGATTAGTAGTGATAAACATAGCAGCTGAATTATCAATATGAATTGGGGTTTGAAGGAAATTGTAAACATAGTCAAGCAATTGGTTTTGCAACCACAGTACTTGTGAGCAACTAGCTGAAGCAGCTATGTACTCAGCCTCGGCTGTTGATAAAGATATATTTGTTTGCTTCTTGTACTGCCATGAAACAAGTCTTGGTCCTATAAATTGACATCCACCGGTTATGGATTTTTTGTTGTTGTTTCCAAAGTCACTATCTGAATATGAGAAAAGAGTGAAATCACCATTCTTTGGATGCCAAAGTCCAACAATAGGTTTCCGTTTCAGATATCTGAAGATTCTCTTAACAACGTTCAAATAAGTGTCCTTTGGATCTGATTGGTACCAAGCATAAACACACACAGCAAACATTGTGTTAGGTCTGCTTGCAGTTAGATACATAAGTGTAAGGCCCCGTTCTCGGGCACCTTACAACTGGTGGTTCATCGCACATAAAACATTATACAATGTACATTTTTTGCAGCGGAATTTAAAACATTCATTAATAACTAAAAACATGTCATTTACAACATTTGTTTCTATCTTAAAATACAAGACATGTCAAATACGGATGCCAGCCTCAAAATGCTCCCAGTAGCTTATGCATCCATGCCTGCAACTCCTCAGCATCAATATATACCTGCCAACTATCATGCATACAAAAGTCAGCGACGCTGAGTGAGTTGTAGTTTTAATAATAAAATACTTTTCTCTGTTAAAACCGTTCTTTACTGTATTTCAAAACATACTATACTTTACAACCGTTCGCGATCATGCACCATACATACATATAGATAATATCATTATTATCTTCGTCATTAAGTTCATTAACTTGCTCATTCAATGTATTACATTATCGTTCACTTCTCTTACTAGATCCGGTCAGACTTTACCCTCTTCGTGGCACTCAGCCACGATTACTGAGGTAGAATGACAAGGACCCTATTGAGTACTTTATTACGATAATTCAATTACGTTCATTCATACGTTCGTTCTTTCATAAATGATCTTTCATTCATAATCTTTATTACTCAAATCTTGTCTTTTGCAATATCCCCGACTCATGCTCGAAAGCTGATGCTATGCCAGGGCCTACTCACAAACCCCCGACTCATGTCCGAAGAATGACACAGCCCCGGGATACCCGACAAAGATCCTATACGAATCAATCACAGGGATTGAACTCCATCTGTGTCTGTTGCAACACAAAGTCGCTCACCTCATTATCTCGTCTCATCCAATATCCCCGACTCATGTCCGAAGACTAATACTGTGCTGGGGTCTGACAAGCAAACCCCCGACATATGTCCGAAGACTGACACAGTACCGGGATACGTGACACGGATCTCATCATCCATCACTTTCGTCATATGCAATACTCCCGACTCATGTCCGAAGACTGATATTGTGTCGGGGCCTGCTCACAAACCCCCGACTCATGTCCGAAGACTGATACTGTGCTGGGGCCTGACACACAAACCCCCGACTCATGTCCGAAGACTGACACGGTACTGGGATAGGCGACAAGGACCTCTTTCGAGTCTGTTGCGACACAGAGTCGCTCACCTCATAAATATGCTTGCAAGCCTTTCTATACTTTCTCTTTTATTCATCATTCATGCATGCATTCATTCATTATGTTTCTCTCTTCATTATCTTCCACTTTACGTTACATAATACTTTCATTACATTTATTAACGTTCAACGCAAAACCAAGGAAGACATGCATATATAATAAAGAACATATACATAAACATAAACACACATCATCACCAATACAGGCACATCATACATACATAACACACACATCAAGCATAAGCCATCACATCATAACTAGGCCTACCTTCCCATTTTACCCCTTGAAATCCTCTTAGAAAACCTCAAGTCCAAATTGGGCGCATGGGACCTTCCAGGCGCATGAGCATAAAAATTCTAAGTATAAAATAGTCTGGGCGCATGGGCACTGTTTGGGTGTTTCTGCCCTATTTAGGTGCATCACCAACACTTAGCCGTTTCAAGCACTTGGGCGCATGGGCACTATTTTAGGCGCATGGCCAATACTTAGCCGTTTCTTTCGCTGGGACGCATGGGCACTGTTTAGGCGCATGGTCCACATTTAGCCTTTTCATCACTTGGGCGTTGGGCACTATTTTAGGCGCATGGCCAACACTTGGGCGCATGGCCAATACTTAGCCGCATGGCCAACATGCTTGGCGCATGAGCCACTGTTCAGGCGCATGGGCAACTCTTGGGCGCATGGCCAACACTTAGGCATCTGGTCTCTCATGCTAGATGCATGGACAACTGTTTGGGCGCATGAACCACTGTTCATGTTCGTCAAAACATTCTAAAATCTTTTCTATGCTACCAACTTCACCCAATTCTCAATCTAAGCATACCCAAACACAGATCTAACATACTAACACCGTCTAAGCATGCTATACATCATCTCTAACCCATAATCAACACTATAACATGCATACATACATACAACATTCGAACCTAAAGCTGTAAACCCACTGTTTCTTTCAAAATGTTTACTAAGTATGCATAATAGCCCCAAATCAGTTAAAAATCAGTAAAAGAGAGGTTCTAGAAACTCAACTTGAGTAGCTTTTGAGCAGCACTCTTCTAGTTCAAGAACCACTTTGATTCAGACCTTTGAATCCCGAAAGTAAACTCTAAACAACCGGAACTTCGGTCAAGAACTCAATACTCAACTGAAACCGAGCTTAAACAAGAGAAGACTTACCTTTTTCAGCTTCTTCTTCCTCTTTCTCTCTAGAAATGAGAGTCTCTCTCTCTTCTTCTTTTCAGCCATGAAGAAGAACATGATAAAGGAAGAATGGGCACCCATGCCCTTAAATCTTTAAAATAATAAGATTTGTACTTTGTACACTTTTCCCCCTCCATTTGTGCACAATTTCCATTCCTTCCACTTAGTTTTCTTTTCCTTTCATTTAAATAGAAAATTCGGGGTGTTACCAGTCTACCCCCCTTAAAGAGGTTTCGTCCCTGAAACCTGCCGCTTCTCGAACAGTTATGGGTAACATTGTGTCACCTCTTCTTTGAGCCTGCATTTAAGCTTAGATCCCTTTAGGCTTTACTGCACCCGCACAAGTGAAACCATCATCCTCCTTGGTCTATTCTCTCGTTCTTATTAGTAGTGGTCACCAGTTGCTCCTCGGGGTTGGATACTCTGTCTATCTCAGTATTCTCTAGTAGCATGATCATATCCTCATCGGTTGAGCTCTTTCTTAGACGAGATGCATGGAACATCAGATGAATTCCACTTAACTCATCGGTGGCTCCATTCGATGTGTCACTTCTCCTACTTGACCAATAACTAGGAATGACCCTCTACACTTTAGTATTAGCTTTACTCAACTCCAAACTAAGCAATCCGCTCTCCTGGTCGAAACCATCCTCATACTTCATTGTCGTAGGTCATCACCAAACTCTGGTTGTGCATGGTTGAGCAATCCATCTTCTTGCAACACTTGGGGTTTGAGTCATAGACTACTGATCATCTCACCCGGAGATGCATGTCTACCTACCTATGTCTGTCTTGAACAGCCTGGCAGGAACAAGCGCTCTCTCTCAATTCTATCGCGCAATCCTCTAGCGCATTAGGTAACCTGGTAGACTACTAACAGCAATTCTTACATCAAAGGGCTCATCGATCTTCCTACCCCTAACGTGCAACATCACATAAAATAGCGGCAACAAAACTACTACTAGCGTCACAACAAAAGAATAGATGCATAAATCTAAACTTGCAAGAACGTACCTGACGTTACCTTGGAGTTGGGCCTAGCCTTCTCCCGGTCATAGCGAGGCTCTAGCCTTCACCCTCTATTATCCTTCCTCGTACCAGAGCTTCCTCCGATCTTCTTCGTTCCCGAACCTTCCGCTCTCGGCTTCTTGCAATCCCTGCTCATGTGACCTTCCTCACCACAGGAATAACACCTCCCCAAACCATAGTTCTTCGCCACATGTCCGGTCCTTCCATAACAGAAACAGACATTGCCCCCCAGCCTGCATTCCCGGGGTTCCTATGTCCACACTTGTCACACATTTCTAACCCCGCACCAGTTATGATCATACGTTGGTCATCCACTCGTGCACCTTTGTCACTTGGAGCGGTTCCGCCACGTTCCAATCGCTTCCCGTTCCATCCTTGATCACTGTCTCCTTTCTTGCTACTTTCAGTCGCCATCATAGATCTTTCATCATACAATCTCCCCGCCAGATCGACCGCCGACCTAAACGTGCTCGGCCGGGCAGCGATCATGTGCCTACGTATGTCCGCCAGCAAGCCCTGAATGTACCTCTTGATCTTTCATGAAAGAGGTGTCACCTGATCGGGCACCATACGTGCCATCTCATTGAATTTAGTGGTATATGGCTGATGTGTCATCGTTCCCGCCTCTAGCTGCAAGAACTCTCTTTCAACTTTATCCATCTCACGATGAGGACAGAATTCCTCAATCACAAGCCTTTTCAACTCCGGACAACTCATCCTTCTAATAGCTCTGCTACCCTTGGCTTGGACTATATTGTCCCACCAACACAGTGCCGAGTCCACAAAAGAACAGGCAGCAAACTTCACCTTCTGATCCTCCCGGCACTCGCTGATATTCAATACAGCTTCCATCTCTCTCACCCATCGGTGAGCAGCAGCAGCTGTGCCGTTTCCATCAAAACTTGGGGGCTTGCATCGTTGAAACGCCCCATAGTCACAGCCTCGTGCCGCCTCCGGCGCGGGCTCTTCCTCTTTGTCCTCTTCGTCATCAAAGAAAATCATTTCAGTCTCAGGTCGTCCTCCTTCGCCCGAAGATCTACCCCTTTCCTGTCTTTCCCCATCTTTAACAGCCTTCATAACTTCGGTCACCACAGATGGTAGGATTGTCTGCATGACCTCATGCACTTCCTCCCTGACTACCTCTCTCATCGAGGCTCTCTGATTTGCATTCTTATCACTGCCCTCCTGATAAGGGGTCTCAGGTTCCTCATGGGCTGCTCTTTCAGCCCTAGACCTTCCTCTTGTGACTCGTGATTCAGCACCAGGTCCACCACTGCCTCCACCTCATGAAGCTTTTGAAGATCTACCACCAACCATCTTCTAGCACACTATAAGATTCACACACTAACGCGGTCATTCATGGCAATAACTCAGTTTATGTCAAGTATAGTAAGTCCCTAATTACAGTGGCCAGTTGTGATTAGCCACTTACTTTACTCTTCATATCCCAAGCATTTCCTATCCCGACTACATCAGTATCTAAATCTACACATAAGCACACAAGCCACATAACATGCGCACATAATGCCGGTTAACATTAACTTACATAAAACGTTTACAGAAAACCATTACCTGTAGGCACCTAGCTACTAGGACTGGCATCCCTTCTCCTTTTAGTCCCATTGTCAGTTTAAGATTAGGTTTTTCAAAATATTTATCCAATTCACTTAAACTTTTGCTCTGATACCAACTTGTAAGGCCCCGTTCCCGGGCACCTTACAGCTGGTGGTTCATCGCACATAAAACATTATAAAATGCACATTATTTTGCAGCGAAATTTAAAACATTCATTAATAACAAAAAACATGTCATTTACAACATTTGTTTCTATCTTAAAATACAAGACATGTCAAATACGGATGCCAGCCTCAAAATGCTCTAGTAGCTTATGCATCCATGCCTGCAACTCCTCAGCATCAACATATACCTGCCAACTATCAGCATACAAAAGTCAGCAACGCTGAGTGAGTTGTAGTTTTAATAATAAAATACTTTTCTCTGTTAAAACCGTTCTTTACTGTATTTCAAAACATACTATACTTTACAACCGTTCGCGATCATGCACCATACATACATACAGATAATATCATTATTATCTTTGTCATTACGTTTATTAACTTGTTCATTCAACGTATTACATTATCGTTCACTTCTCTTACTAGATCCGGTCAGACTTTACCCTCTTCGTGGCACTCAGCCATGATTACTAAGGTCGAATGACAAGGATCCTATTTAGTACTTTATTACGATAATTCATTTACATTCATTCATATGTTCGTTCTTTCATATATGATCTTTCGTTCATTACTCTTTATTACTCGAATCTTGTCTCTTTCAATATCCCGACTCATGCTCAAAAGCTGATGCTGTGCCAGGGCTTGCTCACAAACCCCAGACTCACGTCCGGAGACTGACACAGCACCAGGATACGCGACAAAGATCCCATACGAGTCAATCATAGGGATTGAACTCCATCCAAGTCTGTTGCAACACAAAGTTGCTCACCTCATTATCTCGTCTCATGCAATATCCCTGACTCATGTCTGAAAACTGATACTGTGCCGGGGTCTGATAAACAAACCCCCGACTTATGTCCGAAGACTGACACAGTACCGGGATATGCGACACGGATCTCATCATCCGTCACTTTCGTTATATGCAATACTCCCGACTCATGTCCGAAGACTGATACTGTGTCGGGGCCTGCTCACAAGCCCCCGACTCATGTCCAAAGACTGACACAGTACCGGAGTACACAATCTATATCCTGTCTCATGCAATACCCACGACTCATGTCCGAAGACTGATACTGTGCCGGGGCCTGACACACAAACCCCCAACTCATGTCTGAAGACTGACACGGTACCAGGATATGCGACAAGGACCTCTTTTGAGTCTGTTGCGACATAGAGTCGCTCACCTCATACATATGCTTGCAAGCCTTTCTATACTTCTCTTTTATTCATCATTGATGCATGCATTCATTCATTAAGTTCCTCTTTTCATTATCTTTCACTTTACGTTACATAATACTTTCATTACATTTATTAACGTTTAACACAAAGCAAGGGAGGACATACATATATAATAAGGAACATATACATAAACATAAACATACATCATCACCAATACAGGCACATCATACATACATAACACACACATCAAGCATAAGCCATCATATCATAACCAGGCCTACCTTCCCATTTTACCCCTTGAAATCCTCTTAGAAAACTTCACGTCCAAGTTGGGCGCATGGGACCTTCTATGCGCATGAGCATAAAAATTCTAAGTATAAAACAATCTGGGCGCATGGCCACTGTTTGGGTGTTTCTGCCCTATTCAGGCGCATCACCAACACTTGGCCGTTTCAAGCACTTGGGCGCATGGGCACTGTTTTACGCGCATGGCCAATACTTAGCCATTTCTTTCACTCGGATGCATGTGCACTATTTAGGCGCATGGTCCACACTTAGCCTTTTCATCACTTAGAGCATGGGCACTATTTAGGTGCATGGCCAAGACTAGGGCATTTGGCCAATACTTAGCCGCATGGCCAACATGCTGGGCGCATGAGCCACTTTTCAGGCGCATGGCCCATTCTTGGGCACATGGCCAACACTTAGGCATCTAGTCTCTCATGCTGGACACATGGACAACTGTTTGGGTCCATGAACCATTGTTCATGTTCGTCAAAACATTCTGAAATCTTTTCTATGCTACCAATTTCACCCAATTCTCAATCTAAGCATACCCAAACACAGATCTAACATACTAACGCCATCTAAGCATGCTATACATCATCTCTAACCCATAATCAACACTATAACATGCATATACACATACAACATTCGAACATAAAGCTGTAAACCTACTGTTTCTTTCAAAACGTTTACTTAGTATGCATAATAGCCCTAAATTAGTTAAAAATCAGTAAAAGAGGGGTTCTAGAAACTCACCTTGAGCAGCTTTTGAGCAGCTTTTGAGCAGCTTTTGAGCAGCACTCTTCTAGTTCAAGACCCACTTCGATTCAGCTCTTTGAATCCTGAAAGTAAACTCTAAACAATTGGAACTTCGCTCAAGAACTCAATCTCAACTGAAACCGAGCTCAAACAAGAGAAGGCTTACCTTGTTCAGCTTCTTCTTCCTTTTTCTCTCTCTAGAACCGAGAGTCTCTCTCCCTCTTCTTCTTTTCAGTCGTGAAGAAGAACATGATAAAGGAAGAATGGGCACCCATGCCCTTAAATCCTTAAAATAATAAGATTTGTACTTTGTACACTTTTTCCCTTCCATTTGTGCATAATTTCCATTCCTTCCACTTACTTTTCTTTTCCTTCCGTTTAAATAGAAAATTTAGGGTGTTACAATAAGAGATCCTATCATTGATCTATATAATCTTTAATCAACAGATTTTCCAGTGGAATCAGGTACAATTTTGTCAATTGTTAAAGCTTGAGTTTTGCATAAGGATGTATGAGCAAGATTGTACTTCTTTAATATTTGATGAACATACTTTTCTTGATTGATAAAGATAACATCTATTTTCTAATGAACTTGGAGACCAAGGAAGAAAGTTAATTCTCCTATTCAACTTATCTAAAACTTAGATTTCATTAGTTTTTCAAAGCTAAAACACAGTCTCTTGTTTGTGGATCCAAATATAATATCATCTACATATATTTGAACAAGTAAGAGGACTTGATGTTCTTGTATGAGAAAGATTGTCTGATTAATAGTCCCCTCTTATATCCATGCTTGAGCAAGAAGATGATAATGTTTCATATACTTTCTTCGTTCTTGATGAAGACCATACAAAGCTTTGTCTAGCTTGTATACCCTAAGTGGATAGTCAGGATCTTCAATAACAGGAGGTGAGCTACATATACCTCTTCATCAATTTTCCCATATAGGAAAGCACACTTGACATCCATTTGATAGACTGTGAACTTCTTATATGAGGCATAGGCTAGGAATACTCTTATTTCTTTAATTCTTGCAACAGGTGCAAAAATTTCATCATAGTCTATCCATTCGTCTTGAGTATAACCTTGTGCAATCAGCCTAGGTTTGTTTCTTACAATGATACCTCTATCATCTTGTTTATTTTTAAAGAGCCACCTTGTCCTAATTGGATGTTGACCTTCTGGTAGATCAACTAGATTCCAAACTTTCTACTTCCTGAATTGTTGAAGTTCTTCCTGCATAGCTTTAATCCAACTATTATCTTTTAATGCAGCTATGATGTTTGGAGGAACAACTTGTCAAAGAAAACAAGTGAAAAGATAGGTGTTTGCAGCTCCCCTTTGTCTTCTTGTTGTTCTTTTATTAAGATCTCTCATTATGTTGTTTATTGAATAAGACCTATGAATTCTAGTTGTTGCAATAGCTTCAACTGGAGTAGATGATTCCAAGTTAGTCATATTATTGATGCACATGGATCTAACCCAGTTGATGAATTTATGAAGTAATCAAGGAGTTCTTCATGTTCATCATTGGAAGTAGAATGATTTTCTTAATGAGTTTGTACATTAGCTGCATTATGAGTATCTTCCAAAGGATCTTCTAAGAAAGTATTTTGTGCTTTCGTAGGAGTTTTAGGAATATCTACTGATGGTATTTGTTGATTTGTTGACATTAAATATTTGGACCGTAATGAATCACCTCCAATGTGTGGAGCATCTACTAATGCATTATCCATATCTCTGGTTGTAGGATGCTCATCTATAGATGTAGAGTCATTAGATGTTGATGAAGTGTTTCCATCTGAGGAGGTAGATCCATTTTGCTGAACTTGTACAAAATTATTGTCATTATTGGTTGTTCCTTGATTCATGTCTCTTGATGTTTGTGTTCTTGGAGGACTAGCTGATAGAGATACTTCATTCAGATTTGGAAGATCGAATGGATAACATGTATAATCAAATCCTGCATTATTCAAATATACAGAGTTAAATGAGTCTGTTAGTGTATCTGTATCGAACAACCATGATGATCCTTTTACACATTTAGAAAATAAGGATTCATCAAATGACACATAGGAGCTTCTTTCATATTTTTTTATTATGGTATGTAAATCCTATATGATTTAGATGTTGAAGAATATCCAACAAAATACCATCATAGGTTTTCTCTGAAAATTTTCCAAATTATTCCTTTAGTGTTTAAGACAAAGACATGACACCCAAAAGCTCTAAGATATCCTATGTAAGGTTTTCTTTTAAATAACAGCTCATAAGGTCTTTTATTATGTTCTTTGACAATTAATTTCCTATTTTGAACATTGCATGTTGTGTTCATAGCTTCAGCCCAAAAGGTGATTGGTAGTTATGAATGAGCTAGCATTGTTCTTGCTGCTTCAATGAGAGTTTTGTTTCTTCTTTCAGCAACTCTATTATGTTGTGGTGTTCTTGGTGCACTGAACTGCCTTGCAATGCCTTTATTCCTGCAAAAAAAATCTAAGTCTGCATTAACAAATTTAGTCCCATTGTCAATCCTAAAAATTTTAACTTTTAAATCAAGTTGGTTCTCGATATTGATGACAAAGTCCATCAAAATGTTTCATTCTTTTGTTTTAAGAAAAAGACCCATGTGAATCTATTGAAATCATCCAATACCACTAAACAATATTTCCCTTTTCCAATGCTCATCACATTGGTTGGACCAAAAAGATCCATGTGAAGCAATTTGAGTGGTGTAGTGTTGGTATTGATAATTTTGGATTTGTGTGACACAATATGTTGTATTCCTTTATAACATGAAGGACAATGATTTGAACAATAAAAATTCTTTCTTTGGCAATCCAATGACTAGGTCATTTTTCACCAATTTATTCATGTTCTTCATGTTGGAATGAACAAGCTTTCTATGCCACAATTGAGATGCATCTTTTGATGACTTAGATAGTACGCATGTTTCATGGCTTATGAGTGCAGTATTGTTCATATCCAAAACATAGGTATTTCCTTTTCTTGATGCTTTAAGAAGGATCCAAAAAATAGAATTGACAACCCAATCCTTACTGATCTTGGGTTTGCCAATAATGTCTAAAATTGTTACTCCTTCATGAATAAGTCTTGAAGCTTTTTATTAATTTTAGTCTTAGTTGATTCATTCTGTATATTTGTGGTGAGGATGATTTTGTTGAAGATGAGGTTGTTGAACTTGCTTCTAGTTTCTTACCCTCTTCTTCATTCACCTTATCTTTGTTGGTTTGCTGCTTTGGTTTGCACAATGAACCTTGATTATTGAAAGTTTCGTCATATTTCGATTTTGAATGAGGTACATCAGTTCCCTTTCAAAATTATCAAAGAAAGCATCATCATCATTTGTTTCTTTATCAATCAAATCCACCCTTTTGTGAGGTGTTTTGGATTGCTCAAATGATGTTCTTTTCTTCAAAGTTTTTCCATGAGCAGATGTTTTCTCCTTTGGTTTTGGTTTGTGTTTTTGTTGCTGCTTCTTTGTTTTTGAATCTTCTTGAGTTTCACTAGATTGAGAGTCTGATTCAGCATTGTCAGTTTGTGACTTCTTTGGGCTCTTTGTCTTGTTCTTCTTGTTGAAATAACATTCTTGAGTTGAATGATTATTTTTGTTGCAAATTGCACAATGTTTATTGAAGTAGTAGTCAAAGGTCATGTGATTGTTCATACTGCAAATAGAACAGTAAGTGGTAAAGTAGCAATCTTTAGTATTGTGATTTTTCATATCACACCATTTGCAATACATTTCCTCTTATTATTTATGAGAATTGATTGCTTTCTTTTTCTTATTTCGCTTTTTAAGCTTCAAATCTTCTTCCAATTTTGCAGTTGATTTTTCCTTGCCTTTCCCTGGCATACTATCAAAGGATTCTTATTTACCATTTGCTGATTTCTGCAACTTGGGATTCACCACTTTCTGGTTTGATTTGTTGGTTGTTGCTTTTGCCTTTCACAGACTTTCTACTGATTTAGTAGATTTTGTTTTTCATAGATCTACTAAAGGTTTCTTCTTCCATTGAAGATCTGCTGATTGTTTCTTCTTTCCCTTTTCTATGGAAGACGTGTGTATCTCCTTAGTAGATGTGCACTGTTCAATTCCTGATGGTTTATGTTGCTAATGAAGTTCTTGAAGACCTACACTTCGCTAAGCTATTCTCTTGCAAATAGTTTTCGACATGTTTCTTTGTTTTGGAGGATATTGCAACTTTGTTTCTTTAAGAACTTTGGGAATGATTATTTCAAAAGCTTCATTCTTACTAATGTCCAGTTGACATCATCATTTCATAAGAACCATCCAAGTCATTACACTCATCAAAGTCAAATTCTGAGTCATTTTTTAATATGTTGTAATTCAGAACCCTATTTCACCTCAGTTTCATTGTTATTAACTTGTTGGTTAGATTTTGTTTCAAACTTGGTGCTTGGCACAAAATGATTTGAGAACTTGTTTGTCATTGTTTTAGGCAAAGTTGTGTAATTATTATTTATAGGAGGTGCAACAGTACTATATCCCAACCCATATCTGTTCTTTAATTCAATATGAGAATTTAATAATTTCTCATATTGCTGAGATGAAAGTTGAAACTTCTGAAGTTCACTTAAGTTGATGCAGGATCAACCATGGATTTAGTTAAGGAAGTGGTCAGATGCTCAACTTGTGCTTTTAAACTATAATTCTCTAAAACAAGTTTATCTAAATCCTTTGGTAAAGAGTTAATTTTGATTTGATATAATTTATGTTCTATTACATGAGATTCATTCAAAATCATTGGTTCTTTTACTTTACTAGCCAGTTATTAAGCATGGACTCTATATCTTTCAACTTCCTTAACACATACTGAAGAACACATTCTATCTCAAACCTCTCTAGCTGGGCCATTAAAGCTTGATTCTCTTCCAATACTTCCCTCTGATACATGCTCAAGTCACAGGTTCCATCTTGAAGTATGATCAGTCCAGATTCTTTAGAATTACATGGTCTGCTAATACATTTGTGGCTGGTGGAGATGAGTTGGTTAGTTGTGGTTGCCTGAAAGATCCTTGAGATATTGATTGTTGATGAGGTTGATGTGGATGAGACTGATGATGTTGATGTTGTCTCAAGTCAGGATTGATTATTGATTACATTCTTTAGAGAAATGTCCATAGGGCTTGATTGTTGATTACCAGTTGCATTGAGGTCTATGGTGTTCTTGAACATGCACACAGTTTGCTTCTAACTTTTAGAAAAAGTATGGAGCATCTTTTTATTCAATTCCTCAAAAGTTTACTTCAACTCCAAGATGCTCATCTCTGTTACAATTTGCATAAATCTATGGAGTTGTTGAGGAATTGATTCACCCTCAATATGATGAAAAGTTTTTTTTAACATTTGTACTTATGGGTTGATTATTGTCATTATAATCTGGCCCAAGAGTGGGAGGAATATATAGACCTTTATTATTGATATCCATTAGTCAGAATCAGTATAATTCACATGATTCCTGAATTTGATTTTTCAGGATTTAAGATCCACTTTTGTTTCTAACTTTGGAGGTTGATACAATAATCCACCAAAGTTACTCATTTTTAGTTAAAGTCTAAGATTTTAACTAAACAGAGTTTCTTTTAAACTAATTTACTAATTAGTGACAAAACTTAATTAATAATAACTAAGTGATTGTGGTCATAAATCAGTCAATCCTTTTAATGATATATAAATATCAAATCAAGGATTTTGTTAATGCATTTGCTCAATTAATTTGAACAATTTATGAATATCAATCAATAACTCAGATCCACTATTCAACTAATGTGAATATTGATCTAATTTTAAACGAGTAATGAAACAATACTCATTGAAAGACAACTATTTTAATAGTTTTAAACAAAAATCGATTCACAACAAAACGATTTGATCAAAAACAACAGATCTAATCAGCAAAACTGATAGATCTAATGAAATAAGCAAACAACTAAACAATTCTAACATCAATAGATCAATCAATTCAAATCAATGAACACTTGGCTCTCATACCACCTATGAATCCAAGGATCGCAATCACGAATCATCAGTTTTATAATGGAATCAAGTTAACGATTATGGAATAAACATTAACCTTGTTTAATTGTTTTATAAATATCAAACGGAATAAACGTTGATTATGATGAACACAATAATACGAGCACACTAAATAAACAAACAAGATTTGATTCAAAAGTATTTCAATAAAATTGATTAATAATTACAAATGAATAAATAATGAATGCTATAAACAGTACTTGCTTTGGATGTGTTGATGTTAGTGATGTATTGATGTGATGGCTGTTAGGGTTGGTGTTTGATTGATTGTGTGAATCGATGTGATGTTTTGTGTTTGTTGTCTGGTTTCCCATCTATAGATGCCCTGATGTGAAACCTAGGACTCATATTTATTGACAGTTACGATTCTGTTAAGGAAACATGGATCTCTTGGGATTCAAAATTGTCTTGTTGACTTGTAACACTTGTATTATTTAAATTTGTTGATACATGTATGTCCCTAGATCATGATATGTGATGTAATAGATCTTGTTTGGTATGATTAATGAAATGATATGAAAGTCTGTTAGTTATAATGTTTAATAGTTCATTAATGAGTCGTGACTGAATTGATTGAGTTTATGATTATTTGAATGGTTGCACATTATATTATATTAATAATTAAAACATTCAAACTTAACTTAATGAAGTTCTCATGCGAATGGCTCATGCGAATGAACCATAAGCATGAAGAACTTCACACGATTGACTCAGTCGCACGACTGAACCAGGAGACTGGATCAGTCGTACGACTGTAACATAAGATTGGCTCAGTCGCATGACTGAACACTCAGTCGTACGAATGAACCAACCGCATGGTTCAATCGCACGACTGAACCAAACTAATGGTTCAGTCGCACGATTGGATAGTGCCAACCTATAAATACAACTCAATTCGTGAAAATAAGGACTCTCGATCAATTACGATTCCAGACGAACCCTAGCCGTCCAGAAACCTCTAAATCGTTCTCCAAGTTCATAGAACACTTTAGATCGATTCCCAATCGATTTCTAACGTTAGTTTCAATCCTTGATTGATTCTTCGTGTGTTCTCACTGATTGGATCGCCAATCAAATAGGATTCCGCACTATTTGATCTGGTTACACGTTAATCATAAGGTATTTCGGTCAAATACCAGGTCCTAACAAGTGGTATCAGAGCTATTGGCTCTTGATTACGTGTTGATTCAATCAAGATTGCATAAAAGTTTTTGTTTTTGCACTAAAAACGCAATCTTTGGCATCAAAAGTGGTCTTGGAAGTTCCCTGCTCATCGAAGTTTGGTTTCTACGGACTTAGGCGATTAGAACTTGTGAAATTTCGAATTTTTACGGCTGAAACCCGTCAAACCTAGAAATTTTCGCAAAACAGCAGCTTCAGTCGCACGAGTGACTCATTCGCACGACTGGACTCCATTTGCATTGCTCATACGCACGATTGGACCTAGTCGCACCCTCATTCGGCCGACTGAACTGTTCGTTCACATAGCTCGTACGCACCAGATTCATTCGCACGACCGAACCAATCGCCCAGTTCATTCGCACGATTGAACCAATCGCAGAGCTTATACGCATGATTAGCTCATTCGCATCCTTCAGTCGCATCAGTGAAAGTTTGTTTGATTAGATTATAAGTTTATTAGTCATGGAAGATCAGATGTCAGCCTTTACTGCTGGGAAGGACTCAAGGATACAGAACCTGCTGTTGCTTGAGAGTGAGGTGGGGAATCATAATAAACCACCAAGCTTTTGACTTTAGATGAGTTTCCCCACTGGAAACAACGTTTTGAGATCTACCTTAATAGTGTAGATCCTAATCTGTGGGAAGCCATTGAGATAGGTTATAGTACACCGGTGGAGCTGATGGAGTTAAACTAACATTAAGCGGGATGACAGACGCTCAGAAAGTAAAGTACAATGCAGAGAAAAGAGTTTATGCATTGATCACAGTCTATTCCAAAGACATATTCCACCAGTATTCAGAGAACAAGCAGTCCAAGAAACTGTGGGATGCGCTAGAGAAGAGATATGATGGGAATGCATCATTGAAGGCAATAAAGGCAAAGGAGTTAAAGAAGGAATTCGATAACTTCTCATCAATTGGTAATGAAAGTTTGGACGAAGTCATAGAAAGATTCTACCACTTGATGAGCGAATTGCATACACATGGAGTGGCTACTACCATGGAAGAGAAAGTAAGCAACTTCGCAGAAGGATTGCCTCATAGGTGGGCTACATTCGTGTCTAACCTGAGACAGAATGGAATCCTTGTAAAGCTGGATATAAATTACTTCATTCTTAAGTTGCGAGAAGAAGCATTAGGATGAAGTATAGAGCTCAGAAGTCTTCGTACACACAAAATCCAGCTTTATAAACGCCACGCCTCAAGCTAAGACATCTGGAGCACCCATCCAGACTGCTTTTGTGTCTAGCTCGTCAGGTCCTTCACATGCTTCTCCTTCTGGATCAGACACGTCTGGGTCATCATGTACCCATCATATTGGATCAGAAGCAAACACTACCAAACTGAAGATCGAGAACCTCGAATGTGACCGTGAAGTAGCTCGAGAGCATATGGATCTTTTAGCAGCAGTGGTTCATTCATATGATGGACTTGTTGCCGGGAAGATTGGAAACTGCCATGTGGCAGATGAGGACTACGAGCAGGTGAATGAGATGGAGCTTGAAAGAATGGATATAATGTGGGCCTTAGCAAGTGCTGTCCGGAGGGCGAAGAAGTTTGTGAAAAAGACTGGACAGAACTTGGTTGCTACTAAGGATACCACCTTTGGCTTCGACAAGAGTAAAGTGACCTGCTTTAACTGTGGTGAGAAGGGGCACTTCAAAAGAGAATGTGTCAAGCCAAAGAAGACGGGGAATGGGAACCCGTTCTCATCCTTTACTCGCCAAGACAAGCAAGCCTCTAGTTCTACTTCATCAAACAAGGATCCAAAAGCCTTAACTGCTCATGATGATGAAGGACAGGATTGGAGTTTTAGGTTTGTCTCACTAGGAGAATCTAACATTGCCAGTGTTGAGGATATTGATGATGATTCTGCGAGTGAAGGTGATTAGCAGTTGAGATAGCAATGTCACATAGTGAAGAAACAACTGCAGCCGAGGTCAGTTACAAACCAATTGAGGAAGTTTCCACGTCAAAGACAGAAAAGGCAGAATCACCAGAACCAGAAACATCTGATGCTGCACTGATGGCTAACTTTTCTGAACCAACTCAGGTAAGTACGACTGACCAAATTTTTAATAATCATGCTTGTTCGAATTGTGACACTTTTAGGAATAGCATAGATGAAAAATCGCTAGGTTATTAGATCATAATGATAACCTAGTAAAAGATTTACGTCTGTGCACTGAGGCTAATAGAGTACTAAAACAAATGAGCATAGTTATAAAGAAAAGATAGACCTATTGATAAACAACTTAGGGAAACCGAAGTAGTGGCTTTTAACCAAGCAAATGACATTAGGTACTATCTAAACTCCCTAGAAGAAACTAAGAAGCAAAGGCAGTTCTAGAAGTCGAAGTTAATCATTAAAACAGAAACTGCATAGTTGGACTAGTTCTTCACACATTGTTCAACACTTAGTAAGAGAAAGGAATAACGGGGAGGGATTAGGCTACAAAGTGGTTCCACCACCACCTGAGACCTTGATGAACACTAAGTCTAGACCAGTAAATAATAACCCATCAAGGATCATGTGGTGACTACTCCTCTTGTTACTGATCCAGACACCTCATGTTCATCTACTGAATCTGGTCAGAACAAAAAAGAGGCCACTTCAAAGGCAAAGGGAAATTGCCTTGTGTTACCTGGAAAATGAATTTGAAAAAGTTAACTTAAAGTTGGGTCAAAAGAGTCAAATCAGAACCCAAAAGGACTTCAAATGCTACTTTTTCACATGCTTCAAGTCAAAAACCAGTTAACCAAAAGTTGAAACAGGTTAAATCAGTAAATTTTGTTACACCAGAGAAAACATCTAACATACAAGAGTCAAAAACTAAAGTGATTGATGTTACTAAAGTGTCACGCACTTCTCCACAAAGAAAGTCTACTCATAAAGTTGATAGCAGGTCATGCTACAACTGTGGAGAATGTGGACACATTGCTTCCTACTATCATTTCTATCAGACACCTAGGAAGAAGATTGAACTTTAGGACTCAAAACCTAAGTCTTCTAAGAGGAGCTCTTTAACTCCACCTAGAAGAGCTAGTGAACCTAAAGTCCAACCTGTAAGCCAGACGACTGTTTATCTAAACAGGCATTGCACAAATCTGGCTTATGGAAAGAAAAATCACCCTCGTGTCTGATACTGATAACAAGAAGGAACCTGAGCTACCCTCACCTCTAAGGGTCAATGGGTGGAGTTTATGATGTGTGATGCCTCTGGGAAACCCAAGACAGTCAAAGCTTGGGTTCCTAACCTAAACTGATTCATTTACTTTGTATGTGCAGGGTGTTCGATACAGTGCTGAGACAACACATGGATATAGACAGTGGAGCATCCAGGCACATGACAGGAATAGAGCCTTGTATCTAACGTCAAACAAATAAAAGGAGGGCATGTTTCCTTTGAAGGAAACAAAGGAGGGCTATCACGCTCAGGGAGAAGTGGGAAATCAGAAAGTTAAGTTTTATAAGGTGAACTACGTTCAACAACTTCAGAACAACTTACTTTCTGTTTCCAAAAATCTGTGATAAAGGATTCAAAATCATCTTCGATAACTAGAAGTGTTACGTGCTGAAGAAAGAATATATGATCCCAGAGGACCAAGTTCTGATGATTGCTTCAAGATATAAAGACCTTTATGTCTTGGATATGTCAACAGCTGCTACAACGGATCATGAGGTTCAGTGTTTCTTATCTAAAGCTACTGAGAAGGATTCAATTTCCTGGCATCGGAGAATGGGACACATTAGTCAAAGGAAGATGAATCATTTGATTCAGAGGATTTAGTGAGAGGAGTGAATGTCAAGAACTTCCAACTTCCTGACTTTTGTGTAGTTTGCAAGAAAGGCAAACAGACAAAGAAGTCTCATAAGGAAAAGAAAGTTCATTCAATAGAACTTCCTCTTGAGCTTCTTCATATGGATCTGTTTGGTCCAGTTAGTACAAGGAGCATTGCAGGCGACGTGTATTGTTTTGTGGTCACTGATGACTACTCAAGGTTCACTTGGGTAATGTTTCTGAAATCCAAATCAGAAACTTTGGAGACATTCAAGGAATTAGTAACCACACTGGAATCAGTCTACAAGTTAAAAGTTCAACAAATACGCTCAGACAACGGGACAGAATTCAAGAATCAAGGATGGAGGCATACTGCAAGGAAAAGGGAATTGTGCATCAATTCACTTCTGCCTACACACCTCAGATGAATGCGTGGCTGAGAGAAAGAACAGTAGTTTGATAGAGACAGCACAGACTATGCTGGCAGAGTCGAAACTGCCTATCAATTCTGGAATGAGGCAGTGGCAAATGTGGTTATACACTGAATCGAGTCCTAATAGTCAAGCGCCACGGAAAGACATGTTATGAGCTACTTCAAAGACGCAAACCGAATTTGGAGTATCTTGAACCTTTTGGCGCACCGTGTACACTTCTGAAGAAGACACAAGAAGGAAAATTCAGCGAGAAGGCAGTTGAAGGAATTTTTCTAGGATACAACATACCGAACAAGCGAGTTTACAATAACTCAACGGGTCTTGTGGAAGTGTGGTGTAATGTCGACGTTCAGAGATATACACACCACCTACAGGCAAAGGACCTGCATACTTCTTCGATTATGATGGATTCTTCAAATCCTTCAACCTCCCTCTCTTTCCCTCGGATGATGAGTTAGCTACTAGGATGATGTTATGATATTCTAAATACCCATCTAGCACACAGGGAGAATCATCTACTCAGTCAGAAGGGGTAGTCGATGACAGTGACTCCTCCTCTGAAGATGAAACTGAAGCACATGATCAGAACAGTCAGGAGGAACAGGTTCCAGTTCCTGAAAGTCCACAAGCATCCATAAGTGATGCACCCTCGACTTCGGAACCTCAAACTCCAACCTCCTCAGATGCAGAAAAAAATGTTCACAATCTTGGTTTGGAGGTGACTGTGCCGACTACTCCAGGATCATGACTAAACGTCTATCATCCCCTTGACAATGTTATTGGAGATGTCCGATCAGGAGTACAAACCCGAAATCAGCTATACTCAGCTGATTACGCCTCAGTTATGAAGAAAGGTTACATTCATGATGGTGCTTATCGATGTTTTATTTTCGCAGGTTGAGCCAAAATATTCAGTGAAGCACTAAATGATGAGGCGTGGTGAGTGCCATGCAAGAAGAACTTCTGCAGTTTAAGAAGTTAGGTGTATGGACTCTGGTTGATAGACCTAAAGGTGCTAAAGTCATTGCACCAAATGGGTACTAAAATGCAAGAAGGATGACCAAGGAGTCATTATCAGGAACAAAGCTCGACTGGTTGTTCAAGTTTTCCCCAAGTCGAGGGATTGACTATAATGAGGTGTTTGCACCCGTGGCAAGGATGGAAGCTATTCGTATCTTCCTTGCCTATGCATCGTATATGAAGATTAAAGTCTACCAATTAGATGTGAAGAGTGCATTCCTTCATGGGGAAATCAGGGAAACAGTCTATGTAAGTCAACCCGAGGGATTTGAGACCCTTATCATCGGGATAGAGTTTACAAGCTCCCAAAGCTTTATATGGGCTTCATCAAGCTCCTCGATCTTGGTATGAGAAACTCTCGACTCTCTTGTGAAACACGGCTTTCGCAGGGGAGTCATTGACTGTACACTCTTTGTTAAAGAAAAGGATGGCGACCTACTGCTTGTGCAGATATATGTTGATGACATAATCTTTGGTCAAAGAACGAAGAGTTATGCAAAGTTTGAAGCAGTGATGAAGAAAGAGTATGAGATGAGTGCTATGGGGGAGATGAAGTTCTTTCTCGGGTTACAGGTGGATCAAACACCTAATGGGATCTTTCTACATCAGACCAAGTATGTAGGAGATTCTCAGTCGCTTTGACATGGAGAATGCTTCTGCTGCTGGGACTCCACTTGCTACGAATCATGATATATAGCACCTGATGAGAATGGAGATCTTGTAGATGCCACTATGTACCGAGGATGATTGGATCCCTCATGTATCTACTGCCTCAAGACCTGATATCATGTATGCTACATGTTTATGTTCCAGATATCAAGGCTAAACCTAAGGTCAATCATCTGATCGGGGTCAAAAGGATTTTTCGCTATCTAAAGGGTACACCCACACTGGGGTTGTGGTATCCTCATGATGACGATTTTGAGCTCACAGCGTATAGTGACTCGGACTATGGAGGCTGCAAAATGAACTACAAGTCTACATCAGGGTGTCAATTCTTTGGGAGAAGATTAGTTACATGGCAGTGTAAGAAGCAGACATCGGTTGCATTGTCAACCTGTGAAGCCGAATATGTTGCTGCTGCAAGTTGCTGTTCACAATCATTTGGATTCAACAGCAAATGCGGGATTACGGTTTAGAATTCTCATCTACTCCTATTTTGTTGATAACTCTGCTGCAATTGCAGTAACTAAAAATCCGGTTCAACATCATAAGACCAAACACATCGGGATTAAATACCACTTCATAAGAGACTGTTTTGAAAAGAACTTAATTGATGTGGTTAAAATTAATACTGATTTTCAGCGTGCTGACCTTATACTAAAGCCTTTATAAACCACGTTTTCAATATTTGCTAGGGTCAACGGCGGGTTAAAAAGAAAGTGAGGTAATTCCTGATGAGAATAATGCGTAGTCCGATGTAATTTTGTTAACGTTTATTTTATTTTATGTTATCTGTTTTTTTTTCTTTTTGTCTGTTATATTTAAACCCATGTTATTTTGCTGTTTATTAAAATCCAAAAATAATCAAATCCGAAATGATTTTAGTATTTTAGGGGGAGAATATGTCAGCAAGTTAACATTATTAAAAAAAAAATGAGGCAGAATGGGGAACTAGCTGAAATGAGGTAGATCGTGTCTGTGATACCGATTCAATACCTTTGGAAAATGATAGTACACAGGAACAAATCAAGAGGGATTTTAAAAAATTGAAGTTTTGAAAAGATGCAAAAGTTCAAAGTATAAGTCTGTGTTTCTAAGCAATATAAAAAGGGAAGATGATAGAAAACTGGCAACTCCTAAGGTGACACAAAGAAAGTAGACTTAGAGGCTGCTAGACCACAAATGATATGTTGGTAGATTCAACACGATAGACAATTAGACCTGATTGGTGATCTCAAGATCAAACTAAGTTGTTCAACTGACTGTGTGCTTCCATCTTATCACTGGTTAACACAATCAAATATATTCCAATAAGGGGTACTGAGCATTTAAATGCCACAAAAGTGTGCGGATGACCATAATTAGAGCAAAGCAAGAAAAAATGAAAGACAATGCAATAAAGCTAATGACGTATGTTGTTGGTGCATATGGTGTCAAATAAAATAAGCTGCTCTAACAAGGAGATAGTTATGTGCCGCTCTGCTGTGCGATGGCACTGACCTGAGGATAAGCATAACCTAGATATTCTAGAATTCATTGTTGTTTGCCGCCTCTCTGCTGTGCGGTGGCACTGACCTGAGGACAGGCTTCTCTTTGAAAGCTCTAAGAATAGTCTCTTTTGTAATAATATCCGTAGACCGCTCAAAACCTCTGAGGAATGTTGATTACCATATAAGTGTGGGATCCACAAATGTTAGCTGAAATAATTAAACCTAAATCAGTCACCAGTCTGCGTCAAAACTTTGTGTATGGATTTAAGTGGACAATCATACTGACAATCTTAGTGGCTACATTCTCAAGAGTTCAAATCAATGTGAAAATCTAAGAGTTTCAGTATGATTTCCTAAAGTTGCTAACGACTCTGGATGAACACCAAGAATTTAAGCATCAAAAAGTTTTAATAACATGTCCCAAATGATTTGATGTTCCTGTATGATTCCAAATTGAATTGGTCCAGATATGATCAATCTAAGTTGAAGCTGTCAACTCCCTAACCAAATCCCTTAGATTTCCATCTTAGGGTTTATCTCTCACAAAAAGTCCAAAAATAAACTTTAGTTGTGTAGTTAGTTTAAGTTTCTATGTTTATCTTTTAATTTGTGTGTCTGTCGGACTACATCAGGGAAATCAGAAGGGAATTACTTACCTAAAAAGGTCACGTCTGAAGTGACTGAATTGGTTAAGAGCTTACAATGTTATTACCAAAAGTAAAAAGAATCTTGATAGTAAATGTTCAAAATGACTGTAAACTCACAAAGTGTGACCTATTCGCACTAGTGGATCATGGTTATCGACCAACTATGCGAATGGCTTCCAATCGGCCGAATGGACATGAAAATGATCCATTCGACCGAATAGAAGGGGGAGAATGAAACAGTAGACCGACTGAGGCTCAGTCGGTCAACTAAAGATGCGAATGAAGGAGACCGAATGAGGCAGTCGACCGACTGAGACTCAGTCGGCCGACTGAATACGATTGACTAGGCCAATCGTGCGACTGAGACTCAGTTGCCCGATTGAACTGAGCGAATGAGGCCAGTCGGCCGAATGAACCTAGGTTCAGTATTTAAGGGCCTCAGTCGATCGCATGTTCCTCATCACACCAAAATCGCACTCTTCCTGTTACTCTGTCAAAATTGCTATAGATCCTGATTCACATTGCTGTTAAGTTTCTTACATTCGAGTGACGATTTACACGTACATTACTCTTTGAATCCTACCAAAATCAGCAAATTACCGAACCTACAATAGAGACACTCGATTGAATCAAGAACCGAACTGTGAAATGACCTAATCACCTATGTAAATGAAGCAAAATGTTAAAATTGAGTTTAATAGGTTATTAGTGACAAGTAGACGAGGCTAATGGACCATTAAACACTGTTAAATGACTTAGATTGGTCAAGATTTGACCCACAGGCGATCGAACAGTGGGGCAAGCGACTGGTCGTTCGAATGAACTCCAATCGCACGATTGAACCTTACGATTGGATCATTCGACCGAATGAACCACCCGAATGAGTCCAGTCGGCCGATTGAACTCAATCGCATATCTCAATCAGCGACCAATTGAACTCAATCGCATGTCTCAATCAGCCGATTGAACTCAATCGCATGTCTCAAAAACCGAATGACTCCAGTCGCATGACTCATTCGCATGAATGAATCTGAATGGAAGTGAAACACTACACTTAGAACTGAATTCCAATGTATTATGTACTAATGATCAGGTGTTGTGTTTCAGGAAAAATGCTGACCGATGGTCTCTTAATCCAAAGCACAATATGTGCCCATTTGGACCACACGACACGGAACGGGGCCAAGTTCTCCGATATTATAGCCTTCCTCAAACGTTCACGGATACATAAGGCTATATCTACGCCGTGCACACCTTACAAATCTCTACACCAGGCATTCTGGGAGAATGCCTCAGTGGATCGTTCTCGTGAGCCATACAGCATCAGAAGCACCATTTGGGTCAAGCTATCGACATTACCGCCACTAACATCCAAAGAATCCTTGAGTTTGGGGACGACTCTACTTACCCCACTAAGTTACATCCTTTGACTGTGAGAGGGTGTTTTCTCCGAATCAAGTATGGGGGGACATTAACTCGGGGGTGCTAAATAAGAGCAACCTGTGCCCACAACACAAATATCTGGCACATGTGATTCTTAAGTGCATCGCTTCGAGAAGGGGTGGTTTCGATGACCTATCAGATCAGATACAAAATGCCTTCGTGGCTCTGGTGCTGAACCACCCTTTCAGCTTCTCTAATATGATCTTTGCTTATTTGGTAGAGAACATTGAACCAAAAGGGAAAGAAGGTTTTTGTATGTATCCACGATTTCTTCAGATGATATTCAATGAGAAGCTACCTCAGCTCCCCAGGAAAGTCACAATGCAGTGACTTTGGAACTTATGGATGACGCTACTTTGGGTAGGATGGTGGTGTACCGGGGCAAGCAAGTTAAGCCCCAGGAAAAGAGACTGATTGGCCACTTAGCAAATGAAAGTTTTATGGCACCGGGGAGATGCCAATGGCGTCACGAGGACAGTGACTCCGACGTGGAGCCAATTGTCCTACCTACTGATGATTTAGATGAGAATGACAGTGGGGATGATGCTATTCCACCTAGAGGCACCGTGTCTGATTCTGTTCCCCCTGTGTCTGTCTCCTCTGCTGCAATAACTGAGTCAGCAGGATTTCATCAAGATTTTGTTCTTAACGAGGAGGATGAGGATGAATCGGATGAGGAGCCACTTACCCAAACTATGGGAAGGAAAGTTGTTCCCACAGAACATGGGTTGAGGGTTGTTGGTGAACAACCGAGAGGCTCCGGAGATACAGAAACTGACCAACTTATGCTCCGGGGTCCTCAGGCAGGATTGTAGGGGGAGCATCCACCTCGAAGGGAACGAGGAGAAAATAGATGGCTCAACCCCATGGGCAGAAACCTAAGAAGAAGCGTAGGGTAACCTTTTCACTACCACATCCACCATTCCTTCCACCACCACCACCTCTTCACACCACCATCCCACCATACCTTCCACACAGCACTGCTTCCCTCCACCACCACATTCTTATTCCATCCACCGACCACCACAAGACAGACCCCCTCCACCACCACATTCTTCACTCCCTCATCACCGACCACCACAAGACAGACCCCAGCCACACTACATCATTCACCCCACCCTCACCACCACTATCATCCCGACCTGACCCGATATTTACCACCACCACCACCACCACTAGCCACCAAACCGAGCCCTCAGCCCATCCCTCACACACCTATAGATCTCCTCTACCTCCAATCGGGGTAGAGGAACAGTTGTCAGCTTTAAACAGAATGGTGTTGCGATTGCTGGCGGCTGATGAGGAAAAGACCACTCAGATCCACCAGCTTACCGACCTGACTGCTGCACAATCGCATAAAATTGCAGAGCAGGATCGAGTAATTGAGGAGCAGGCCCAGCAATTGGCTGCTCAGAGCACTCAGATGGACCAACTCCGAGCTCAAAGTGTCGCAGCAGGTAAGCAAATAGAGGAGTTGGAAAAAGCTAAGAGGGACATTTTGCTAAAATTGAAAGGATCAAAGGAGGAACCTTTAAAGATAAGGGATGGAGACAGAGATAATGAAGATAATGATGATGATGATGATACTGAGAGTGATACTGATGAAGAGAAAACCGAAGAGTGGTGTGAATATGAAGACACTGAAGAAGGAGAAGCAGCTGAATCTGTCTCAGCTCCAGGGCAAGAGAAGAGAACAAAGAACAGACAAGATCAGTCAGCTTCTGCTTCTACACCTTCACGTGAAGAGTCTAGCATTCAGGATAAAAGTAAATAGTAGATGTTTATGTATTTATTTACTTTTGTATTCTGTATTGAAACACCATGTACTAAATGTTTATATTAAGTTAATGCATTTTGTTTGATAAATTACTAATGATTTGGGTGTGAAATGTGTAAATCAAACAGATCCAATGTACAACAGAGATGAGTTTGATATTGCTCCCCTTCAACAGGTCAAGTCTCAACTCACAATGATTCTTGATCTGCAAGGGATTGTCAGAAGGTCAGTGAGTTATACCCCTAAAAGAAGGTGAAATAATTCACGACCTATCTAACGAGCAACTGGCAGAGATGTTCAGACTCAATCCTGATGAAATTGTCAAGGATGCTCCAACAGTTGAGTCAACCAGTGACGACGAACTACATGAAGTTGATGAAGTTGAGGTTGAAGATATTGCTGCTGAAGAGTACCCTCAGTACGCTGACAACGAGGGTAATGTGGTCCCCAATCTAGGTGAGTCCCTAGTCAGTGATATGTTTGAGGTACTAGACAAGATGGAGCAGGAAGCAGGAAAGACCAAAGGAACAGCCCAAGCCTCAAACGATGGCGTATACATTCGAAAGGCTGAGTGGGTTGAATGCTTTGAAGAAGTCAGAGCCCAACGTACTGCACCGAAGTGGGATGCCTACACCAAGTTCTACAGCGTCAAGAAACATCTTACGGTGTCAGGCAGGATTATAGCATGGGCATATTTTGATGATCTTAACGTTTATGCCGTTAAGATGGAGAAGGGCATAGAGTACTTTTGATTTCCACATGATCTAAAGACTCTACCAGGTTTTGAGCTCAACCAGCTGGCCAAATTGAAGTTGTTGTATGCTGACCCGAGAAAGATGTCAGGCTGGTTTGAGGCTGCTCTAAAGAAAGAGTACCACACCAGGTGGATTAACTTCAGACCTCAACAACCTACAAGTTATATTAGAAGGTCTGAGATGGATGCCATCACTGGAAAACCAAAAATTGTGTTGAAGTGGAGTCCTCCGCGCACTATGTCGATAATTCCTCTCAGGGAAATGCCACAGGACTTCACTCCACATTTCAAATGGTGGTACTATGATTGGAGAACTGCTGAAGCTGTCATAGTTCTGAACAAAGGGGACCAAATGGATACCATCAGGGTATTCGACCCAATGTGGCTAACCAACTTGTCTGCTAATGATGTTTATACATTATACAAGTGGCCACTGTTCTATGACACACAAGACATTGTACAAGCCCTCCAGTTCCAAAACGTTATACGACTTTGCTTCGCGTTTGATATTCACGCAGGAGTCACACAAGAGAACAAGTACAAGAAATATGAGGAGGTAATGAAGAAAACAAGACATTAGAGAGATCTAGGTCCAAGGGGAGTTTGTTGATACATGTATGTCCCTAGATCATGATATGTGATGTAATAGATCTTGTTTGGTATGATTAATGAAATGATATTGATAGTCTGTTAGTATAATGTTTAATAGTTCATTAATGAGTCGTGACTAAATTGATTGAGTTGATGATTATTTGAATGGTTGCACATTATGTTATATTAATTAATTAAAACATTCAAACTTAACTTAATGAAGTTCTCATGCGAATGGCTCATGCGAATGAACCATAAGCATGAAGAACTTCACACGATTGACTCAGTCGCACGACTGAACCAGGAGACTGGATCAGTCGTACGACTGTAACATAAGATTGTCTCAGTCGCACGACTGAACACTCAGTCGTACGAATGAACCAACCGCATGGTTCAATCGCACGACTGAACCAAACTAATGGTTCAGTCGCACGATTGGATAGTGCCAACCTATAAATACAACTCAATTCGTGAAAAATAAGGACTCTCAATCAATTACGATTCCAGACGAACCCTAGCCGTCCAGAAACCTTCTAAATCGTTCTCCAAGTTCATAGAACACTTTAGATCGATTCCCAATCGATTTCTAACGTTAGTTTCAATCCTTGATTGATTCTTCGTGTGTTCTCACTGATTGGATCGCCAATCAAATAGGATTCCGCACTATTTGATCTGGTTACACGTTAATCATAAGGTATTTCGGTCAAATACTAGGTCCTAACAAAATACCAGTGTTTGGACTTCACAGCTGAATTGTCTTCTGCAGTAATCTTGTTCTTCTAAAGGTAGTTTGTGCTTCCGAAGGAGTTTGCTCTTCCGAAGGAGTTTGCTCTTGCGCAGGTGTCTTCACTTGAACTCTTTACTTGAATCCTTCTCTTGAACATTAGAGCTAGTTGTTCATCCACAAAAGATCTTCAAATGAATATCTTATGAAAAAGATATCTACACAATAACAAAAACGTTCTTTTGTAGATGTTTCTTATACTTAGTAAATTTCACAAATTGATCAAGTATAGCGTTTTACCTGCCATCATACACATAAATCAACACACGTATGGGTTAACCAATCTACATAATGCACATATTGAAATAATGAATTACAATCATTTATTACAAGAATTGATTAAAGTTCTAAGCCTATACAAAATGATCCACATCTATTTTTTCTAGATCTAACAAAGTTCATAAAGTAGAAAGTAACAAACTCAAGACCTCAATGTATAGTTTACCAAAAGCATGGACCTTTCACCAACTTGTGAAAGTTGGTGAGTCAAACAGAGTTGTAGCGGAAAGGTGGTCCAGCTTTATGGTAAAAGGTAAATCACATAAAACATGTACTCAAAAGTTTTCGGAAGAAATCTTTCTTCTTGAGTTGGCTTTGGAAGACTTTGTCTTTGAAGCTTCGGAAGACTTCATATTTGGCTTTGGAAGATATTGGTCTTGGCTTCAGAAGATTTCACACTTAGAATATTTTCTAAGGCATATTGTGAAACTTCCGAAGCATTTACTTAGTAATTCTGTGCATGCATGCAGGATAGACTTTAGATGTTTTGGGTTGCAGTAGCTTTATATGAAACCTTACAACTCCCCTGTCTACATATGATCTCAGTTAAGGTTAGGAGTATGATCAAGCTAAGAACACCATTTCCATAAGTAGACCAACTGCTCATAGACTAGCATACTCAATGGATCAACACTCCCCTATATACATATGACCCAATTCAAGATTAGGAGTATGATCAATGTAGGAACACCATTTTAATAACCAGACCAACTATTGGTAGAGTAGCATACTCAAGGATCAACTCGTATGCTTTAATAGATTTGAGACAGCTAGTTTCATCATGCTAAAGATGAGGAATCCAAGTAATGATTTTGAAAGTAGAGAGGTTGTACCAAAAGAACCAATGAGCCTGATCAGAAAAACCTCTAAGTCCCACAGACATCACAACGACTGCTGAAGACTTGATCAGCTGTTTGACAAAGTCTGAAGACTTCAACAGCTGAAGACTAAAATACTGAAGACTTCAACAGCTGAAGACCAATGTTTGAAGATCAACAGCTCAAGACTAAAGTACTGAAGACTTCAACAGCTGAAGACTAAAGTACTGAAGACTTCAACAGCTGAAGACTAAAATACTGAAGACTTCAACAGCTGAAGACCAAAGTTTGAAGATCAACAGCTGAAGACTAAAGTACTGAAGACTTCAACAGCTGAAAACTAAAGTACTGAAGACTTCAATAGCTGAAGACCAAAGTCTGAAGATCAACAGCTGAAGACTAAAGTACTGAAGACTTCAACAGCTGAAGACTAAAGTACTGAAGACTTCAACAGCTAAAAACCAAAGTCTGAAGATCAACAGCTGAAGACTAAAGTACTGAAGATCAACAGCTGAAGTACAAAGACTGAAGACATCAGCTGATGACAACAACTGAAGTTCAAGTACCAGTACTGAAGCCTTTAGAGTTTGTTACAACAGCAGAAGAAGCATTCTTCAGTTGTTGTGATGGTTTCCTTTCAATAGTTTTCTTTTTGTTTTAGTATTTGTAAAACGACTGAAGAGCATGTTCTTCAGTCATTGTAGTTTCAGTAGTTTCTTTTCAGTAGTTGTAGTGACAGTTAACACTTAGTATTTTTGTAAGAAGATGTCAGCTGTTTTGACATCTTCAGTAGTTGTGTTAACTTTCAGTAGTTTGAATGATTCTGTTAGATGTCACTATCAAATGACATCAGCAGACGTCACATCTCCTATATAAGGAATGTTCCACCACGACATTCCTATATAAGGGATGATTGATCTGATTGTAGGTGTGACATTGTGCCACCACGAAAGCGCGTATTGAATGAAACATTTGATTTGCAGAATTCTTTCTATAATCGTTTGTTCTTACTTTGAATATCAACTGTATTCTTGTGAATTCTCTAATTCTTTATTTGATTTCTGCTGCAATACTCTCTAATCAATCAAACGTAGATCACTGATCCTAACAATTGGTATCTGAGCAGGTTAATCATTGATCGATCTAACAATTGATCATTGAAACTGCTAATTGATATCTGCATTTGATTGAATTGGCATATTTGCAAGAATCGCTCATAGTTAAATTGAATTTCTGCTACTTTCGTTTTATTGCTTTCTGTTTTCTCTTGGTTCAATTTGGTTGTTGTGTTCTGTTCTAAATCAGTTAAAACTTAATTGATTTTGGTTGAATCTGAGAATGACTACTCCTTCTAATGACCCTCACAATACCGGTTCTTCAACCAAGCCTCCGATGCTGGTTAGGATTGAGTATAACATATGGCAATGAAGAATGCTTCATCACCTGTCTGTTAACAGTTCAGGTTGTTGGACATCAGTGGTACATGGTCCACATAAGCCTATGGTGAACAATCCGGAAACCAATCAAATGGTTCCGAAGAAGAAGGAACAATACTTAGATGAAGATCGGAAACTGTTTGAGATTGATGCTAAAGCCTATGGAATTCTTGCCATGGCACTGCCGAATGAAATCTATTCAGGGCTTATGCATCATGAAACTGCTCATGACCTCTGGAAGGCACTGAAGGAACAATTCGGTGGAACTGATGAGGTCTTAGCAAACAACAGAGAAATCCTTGCCCAACAATATGAAACATTCTCTCATAGGAAGGGTGAGACACTAACTCAACAGTTTGAGCGTTTTCTAGTTTGATCTCTGAGCTAAAAATGGTCAAACATGAATATACCAATAGCCAGATGAACAACAGATTCCTTAGATCACTGCCTGAGAGATGGGACACATACACTATTGTCCTACGCTCCGGTGCAAATCTCGATAAACTATCTCTCACCCAACTTCATGGGAAACTACTTACATTTGAGAGAGAGATAGAGCAGAAAAGGAAACTGGCATCATCAAGAAAGCTCACTGATGACTTTGTACCAGGGAACACTGCCTTGGTTGGTCATGAGTCAGAATATGCTGCATCTGAAAGTAATTATGATGAGCATATAGATTTCTCTTCAAACAGTTCACATCATGTATTCGTTGGTGTTGATAGTCACTCAGGCTGTAATAGTGACAATTTATGTTTTATCATGGATGATTTGAAAGGAATAGCTGATGATGATCTAGAAGAGATGGATATTCTGAGCCAAATGGCCTTGATTAATGTCAGATCTCAGAAGTTCTACAAGAGGACTGGCAGGAAATTTCCAGGACTCTCTGGCAAAACCAAAGTTGGTTTTGACAAGAGTAAGTTGAGGTGTCACAAATGCGAAAGGCTTGGACACTTTGCAAGAGAGTGTAGATCATCTGGATCTAACTCCTCTTCACCCTTTGTGACTTTTCCAAGCACTAGTCCACAAAACAGGGGGCAACATCCTGCTAGTTCTGGTCATCATTCACAACCTGTTTCTCCTGCATATTTTGTCCCTCAGGGTCCAATGTCATATCCGTATCCCTGCTATTACATGCCTCAGCCAAATCCAGTTCAAGTTCCTACTACACAACAACCACAAGCATTACCTGAGCCTCTACCATCTCAATCACAACCTCATCACAGCTTTTTCACCTCTGGTAATGTTGACTGGAGCAGTTTACCAGATGATCTCTCTGGTACTGAGCAATTATTTGCGGGTGATGGTCAACATGGTGGTGAACATCCTTTTCGGAATCTAGCTCTCATGGCCCTAGAATCTACTGAGAGTTCATGCTCCAATGCATCTTCTTCACAGGTAACCCAGGTATCCTCTGAGGCTAAGGCCAAGCTTTGTTCTGAATCTTGCATAGATGCATTTGTCTTTATTAGAGAAGCAAATGTAGCTATAATTAATCAAAATCTAGAGCTTGAGCAAACTATTTCCAAAAGAAAAGCTGAATATGAGTCTGTCCTTAAGGCAAAGATGATGAGATTTATAAGCTTAAATGCCAATTAAATGATGAAAAGGCTAAGCTAGAGGTCATTCTTGAGAACCATAAGGAACTCAAAGAAAAACTTGTAGTTACCCAAGTTGAGTGTGACCACTGGGTGTCATCGTGCAAGGGATTTGAAATGTTGCTCAGTAAGCAATCTGCTTCGAATGTGAAGTTTGGAATTGATTACAACCATGTTGCACCTCCAACAGATTTTACTCCAAAACCAATAGTAAAATCTAAAAGTGAAAGCAATCTCCAAACCACATTATCATGTGCATCATCCACAAGTGATCTCCCAAAATCACAAGATGAAATAAGGGTTGATACCTCAGCAAGTAAATTGGCTGATGGGTTAACTACTGATAAGCACATGAAGATGAGTATTTCAGATGTTGTCCCTCAAAGTAACTTAAGTACTGAAGGGCAAGTTACAAGAACTGAAGAGCATTTCAAATCAGCTGAAATAAATGGATTAACAACTGCTGACAATGAACAGCTGAAGAACAACTCTTCAGTTGTTATAGATTCTTCAGTACTGAACAAAATTACTAAAAGGAGGAAAGTTCTGAAAAGCACACCTTCAGTAGTTTCCGCATCAGCAGTTGATCAATCCAATATGAAGAATAAGCCATGTGAAATATATGGTAAATTCAATCATCTTTATGATGAATGTTGGTACAGAAAGGGTTCCAAACTCAACAGAGATAAGCTATTAAAATCCAGATGGATGAAATGAAAACTGAGTTTGAGACCAAGTTTGTACCGCAATCATTCCATTGTGATAAACCCAAGCCTTCAACCAAATCCAAAAAGAAGGATAAGGTTCATCACAGAACTGCTGATGGTGCTCCTCATGCTAAACATCAGACTAAGTCTGTTAATTTCATGGAGGAAATGGTGGATCACAGGAACTCATCAAACACAAGCACTGATATGTCACAAGAGCTGAAAGCTTTGGCTACACATCAGACACAACTTGTTATGATGGTTTAGCATTTGTTGGGGAGAGTTAACCAACTAGATGCACCTGTGATCAAATCACTGAAAAGGCATTCCAAGCCCAAATCCAAGGAATCCATTTCAGCACCATCTCCTTCTTCATCAGTGTTAATCATAAGAAACAAGTTATGGTTGCATCTGTTGATGAAAACAGACCCAAAACCAAAAAGGTTTGGGTCTCAAAATCTAACTAGTTCTCTTTTATGCAGGGTTCTTCAACATGCCAAAGGAGCATCTAGTATGTAGACAATGGAGGATCTATGCATATGACTGGGAGCAGTTCTCTTCTTAATGACTACTCTCAAGGAAAGAAGGGATTTGTTTCATTTGGAAATGATGCCATAGGTTACATCATTGGAAAAGGATATGTGTCTAACTGACAAATCCGGTTTGATGATGTCAACCATGTGGAGAATCTCAAGTATAATCTGCTGAGTGTCAGTCAGATGTGTGATAAAGGGCATGTTGCACTTTTCACAAGCCAAAACTGCAGGATTTTGTCTTCCAAAGTTCTAAGGCTGATTGACAAGGTAATGGATGAACATGCTCTCCTGAAGGCCAACAGGATCAGAAGAGTGTATGCCTTGGATTTGTCAAAGAAGATTGATTTGAAGGGTCATCCATGCCTGTTCTCCAAAGCCTCTCTTCGGGAATCTAAACTATGGCATAGAAGGTTGGGTCATGTCAATCTCAGAAACATGAATCAGCTGATCCACAATCGTTTAGTGAGAGGTTTATCAATAAAGGAGTTCCACTGTGATGAAGCCTGTACTGCTTGTTTGAAAGGAAAACAACACAAAGTCTCATTCCCTCCCATTGAAGAACCTATGTCCACGACCTGCTTGCAGTTACTACACATGGATCTATTTGGTCCTGTGAGAGTGATGAGCATGGCAAAGAAGAAATACTGTCTGGTAATTGTGGATGATTACTCCAGATTCGTATGGACTTTCTTTCTACATTCAAAGGATGAGGTTGCTCAGACGATTACAAACTTTGTGCTGTATGTTGAGAAGCAGTATTCCCTATCAGTCAAGTGTATGAGGAGTGACAATGGTACTGAATTCAGAAACCATACACTTGATGATTTTTACCTTTCAAAAGGAATCAAAAGGCAGTTTAGCATCCCAAGGACTCCAGAACAAAATGGAGTAGTGGAGAGAAAGAACAGGACTTTAATTGAAGCTGCAAGGTCCATGTTAGCTGACTCTGGTTTGCCTTTGACCTTTTGGGCTGAAGTTGTCAATACAGCTTGCTATATGCAGAATAGAGTGTTAGTAAATCAGAGGTTAATGAAGACTCCATATGAAGCTCTACATCATTTGGCTCCTTTGATTTCATTCTTTAGAGCCTTTGGATGTCCTTGTTTCATTCTCAACACAAAGGGTCAACTCCACAAATTTGATCCTAAGGTGGATGCAGGGTATTTTGTAGGTTATTCATCCACTTGCAAGGCTTAGAGAGTCTTCAACTGCAGAACAAAAATAGTTGAAGAAACCCTGCATGTGAAATTCAATGAATCTCCTAAGGATAAAATTCGACAAAACCCTGTGGAGTTGTTTGATCTGGACATACTGCAATATGCTCGTTATCAAACTCCAGCTGTTGCAGATCATGTGGATAAATCATCTTCTACAGCAAGTCTTCCACCTGGTGGTACTGAAGATGATGATATCAGTACTCACCTTTTCAAGTTCAGTGACCAACTGCCTGAGTCTGCTAAACTTGATGTTCCTATACCTTCAGCAGCTCCATCCACAACAAATGCTGATGAGATTTTTGATTCCTCTACATCGTTTGATTTGCCATCTAATACTTGGTTTCAAGAATCTGAATCAACATCTGCTGATGCTGAACCGGCTACAAACACTTGCACTGATCTTATTATGCACCAAGAGCTAAAGAATCACCCCATGTCTCAAATCATTGGTGGTATCAATGATGGCGTCTCAACCAGAAGTACAAGTACTGAAGCCTTCAGAGTTTGTTACAACAGCTGAAGAAGCATTCTTCAGTTGTTGTGATGGTTTCCTTTCAGTAGTTTCTTTTTGTTTCAGTATTTGTAAAACAACTGAAGAGCATGTTCTTCAGTCGTTGTAGTTTCAGTAGTTTCTTTTCAGTAGTTGTAGTGACAGTTAACACTTAGTATTTTTGTAAGAAGATGTCAGCTGTTTTGACATCTTCAGTAGTTGTGTTAACTTTCAGTAGTTTGAATGATTCTGTTAGATGTCATTATCAAATGACATCAGCAGACGTCACATCTCCTATATAAGGAATGTTCCACCACGACATTCCTATATAAGGGATGATTGACCTGATTGTAGGTGTGACATTGTGCCACCACGAAAGCGCGTATTGAATGAAACATTTGATTTGCAGAATTCTTTCTATAACCGTTTGTTCTTACTTTGAATATCAACTGTATTCTTGTGAATTGTCTAATTCTTTATTTGAGTTCCGTTGCAATACTCTCTAATCAATCAAACGTAGATCACTGATCCTAACACATACTCAAGGGATCAACTCGTATGCTTTAATAGATTTGAGACAGCTAGTTTCATCATGCTAAAGATGAGGAATCCAAGTAATGATTTTGAAAGTAGAGAGGTTGAAAAGTTGGTCATAAGGATAAAGAACATCTATATAATGCTAGACATGCTTTTGAACATAAAAGGAAGAAAAGGAAAGCGTTATCTACTAAAACATCTATGCATGTCGAGACACTACTCAGCTAAAGTCATTCCTGTTGAACCATCTCAATTTCAACCACCATAATCCCTATAACCACCAAATTCACCAATCCTCATAACCACCATAACAATCGACTCTATTAGCGTATTTAACTATTGAACCATCCTCTTCACAAACCCAACCATCCTCTATATTAGCTAATTATCCATGATTTCTTTAATATGAAGTCAGAGCTAATGAGGGTGATCCTAAATCTACTACATGTAGAATCAGACACTCTTTATAGAGGTCTAAAGAGTAGATAAATCTTCTGAGATCTAAGAATCAAGTATTGTTAGAATCTTAAGAAAAATATTCCAATAATGTTAACATAATATGATTACTAATTGGAGCTTTAGTGATAAAACAATGCACTTCTTTGTTGAAAGACAAGATGAATTAAAGTCTCTTCTTTGATGAACATAAAATGCTAAAAATTAACCTTCAGATATTTAAAGATATTCTCACCAATAAAATTATCAAGAAGCGTGCCATCAAAGTACAAATCAAAGGTGTCTATCTATGATTAACTATTGTTGAAGGAGTTGAGACTAAGGAAAAATTATATGATGATTTGCATGTGGAACCATTAGATGTGCATGATACAATCATTGCATGTAGCTATAATTATGTCACACTGATCAATACACACTCATATATGTTGCAGCTAGGAAAGAAAGAGTGAGTCCGTCTACAAGTTTTAGACTTTCAAAAAACAATTTGAGATATTTGGCTTGCATCCCTCTTTTCAACCCATCTAGAAATATGAGGTGTCACTTCACTAAAAAGATAGTGAAAAGAATAAGGATGATGTTCAAGTAATTCATTTTGGTAGCATCATCCTAGGAGGATTTTGTTTGGATATTAAAGGATAATGATACCAAACATTACCTAGTGCTTGCTCTTGTTGATCTCGTCTAAGTGTCGAAGATAAGTCTACTAGCTGAACACTTCATCTGTTAGACCATTGCTTATTAGTTATGAATCAACATACACATGCTGATCAGCAGTTGTATGTGTTGATTCATGGCTTTTGCAGACAAGGATGTCAATGCTAAAGAGTATAGTGGTTATCATTACACACAACAATTAAAGGACTATAAAGTTGATTTCTTGTTTATGTTGTATAATTTCTTATAACCAATAGCATTACACATTCATGATATTCCATAAAGTATAGATTATTGACTGTTGCATGCCATTGATCCTAAACCAAAACAAACATTCACTATTTGTTCTACTATTTAGTTTTCATTATATAAATATCTCACACTTGTATAATTTTAAGATTAGTTGTTTTGCACACTTGTATTGTTATTAGTCTCTTGTAAAAAATAAAATTATAATTAACTTAATACTTTGAAACACATTTCTTATATTATTCCCTTTCAAGTATTGCAACTGTTTTTTGGTGATAAGGAGTTAATATAAAATTTGCATCTACTAACTACCAATTTACAAAAAGCCTTGTTCTAAGCCCATCCAATAAAGGTTTTCCTTATACTCAACTGTGTTATTTCTTTATCACGGGTTACACAAATCATTCAAGCACTCTACCTCACATACTAATTTTATCAAAAAGTTATAATTGTTAATTTTTTTATCAAAATAATAATATCATAGATTCACAGTCGATTTGCATTTGTTTTTCATTGGATTTTATTTGGATGTTTTTTCATTTCATAATCACTATTATGAATGATATGAAGTGCAAATAAAGTTTAAATATATGATGATTATGTTATTTGTATTGCTATTCTAACAAATGTGAAAGTTAAGAATATACTACTCAAATTTCTAGTATGAGTTATTATGAGCAAATGGATAATAGTTTGAATTGTAAAAATACAATATGCTTATTATTTATAAGATACAACTTTATAAAATAGTAATCAACTTTCAGGTTTATTCTAATTAGCTTATTTTTAACAACTAATTGGATCACTGACGAGCTACTAGCCCACCTGATTACCTTCATTACTTAAGTATGAAACCTGAGACCACTCTTAGGAAACTCAGGTTAGAAAAACCCCCGACCAACCTTACAAGTGAGACTTGAACTCAAGACCTTCACCTATTTTTATGATGTTTTGGGATCCTTCACCTTAACCAATTAAGCTAAAGATTATTATATGGATTGTTTTAATTAGCTAACTCATAAATTCTTTTGTTAAAATTAGGTCATTAAAGTATACTTTAATGTTTTAATCCTTTTTATTTAACCTAAATAATAGTAAATTATGTCTTTAGGTCACTCATAAATTTAATTTTTTTTGATAATGTTAATAGAAAATCATATTATTTAAAAATTTACAAAAAAATGTAAAAAATAGATTTTTTTAAATATTGTTTAAAATATTAAAAAATTAGAAAATAAAATAATAATTATGTTGTCATAAAGAAAATATGATGCCAATTAGAAGTAATTCTTTTACATCCGTTGGTCCATAATGAGTGTTCAAACGGGTCGACATACACTAAAATACGTCCAAAAAGGTCAACACCAAAACAAGAAGAAATTGAGTCTACAAACATCAAAATACACCCAAACACGTCAAAGTTAATTAAAATACGCCCAAACGGGTCCATGTACACCAAAATATGCACAAACAGGTCGTGCCAAACCTGCTTGGAGGTGGTTGTTCCGATGGACATATGCTACCAAATTGTTGGATCAAGAAAAAGGCTGGTGCAACCAAAACCAGATCACTTAAACTATTTTGGTACAACTAATAAAGGACTTCCAAAGCTAAGTGCAGAACTTCTGAAGTAAAAAGAGTTCTTCCAAAGACAAAGTTCAAGATTAACTTCCGAAGACAAACTTTACTTCCTAACACAAAGTATTCACTTCCGAAGATCAAGACATAGAAGAAAAGATCTGAAGTCAACTTCCGAAGTATGAAGAAAATATGTAGTCCTCAAGCCTCAGAAGAAGTAGCCTCTTCCGAAGTATAAGTGGCTCGAGAAGAACTTATCCTTCCAAAGCCATTTAACCTTAGGAAGACACTACTATGAACTAGTGGACATAAGTGTGGTCTCGGACACTCCGTTGTACACCTCTGAGATACTGCTTGGTGTTTTCCTAAAAGCCATGTAGTTGACCATACTTTATTCCACTGTTCACCTTTATCAGTTAGTATAGTTACCAAATTTAGTTGGTGATAAAAGGTAAGTCATGGACATGTCATGACTACCATATATTAGATAAGACATCACCTAAGATACCTTAAACTATAGCTTTGTAATATTTGCTTTAGTTAGAGGATTCCAGCTTGTATCAAAGTATATTCGACTGTAGGTTGTAGTATACATAGTTTCTCATTGTAACTCATGTACATGCTTGTAAGAGTCTTGTAATACTTTAAGTTGAGAAGTAATATATGCAAGTACCTTGAAATTATTCCATTGTGCTCTTAGTTACTTATTATATTATTATCAACACATAGAAAAGACTTTGCTTCATCTGATCTCAGTGTAGTATAAGTGAGATGAGATAAAAACTAATTGTTAAGTGAAAAAACCAATCCTGCAATTGGTATCAGAGCTTTTTACGCTCTTGATTATGAGATCTTACCATCCTAATCAACCTGTTTTTCACTCCTCCTTACACCACACTCAATATGGCCCTCAACAAGTCTGAAGTAGAGATGGGAACGATAACTAAAGCTCCCATCATTACCCCTGAAAACTTCAGGTCATGGAGCAGACGCATGGAAGGCTTCATAAGGTATCAAGATAGCAAGATGTGGCAATCTATGGTCAATGGCCCATATAAACCTAAGGTGGCAGCACCCGGTGGAAATGGTGTCGTGATAGAGAAAGCCGTTGAAGATTACTTAATGAGGATCGGAAGAAGATGGACATTGGAAACAATGCAATGACTATTCTTATGACTGCAATGCCCAACTCCATCTTGGGGGGTTTTGAGCATTGCAAGTCAGCAAAAGAACTGTTTGATGCACTTGCTCACATGTACTCCAGTTCCAATGACTCCAAGAAGGACTCACTGAAGCAGCAGTTTGAGTACTTCACCTACATTGTTAGAGAGACTCTCAGGCAGCAATATTTCAGGTACATCGACCTCATTTCTTCCCTTTAGTCTATGGGAATTACTCCTGAACTTAGAGACCTCGCATGAAAGTTCATGAGTGCACTCCCTAATGAGTGGACATTCTATTATGTCTCTATCAAGAGGACAGAAAATCTAAACACCCTCGCCATGACCAAACTCTATGGCATCCTTGATGGATACCGTTTCGAGATGGAAAGGAAGAGATGCCATTAGACAAGCAGACCCTTGAATCTTCCTGTTGGCAATGCTTTGATGGTTGTTGAAGGCTCAGGACCCACACAACCTCAATAGTAACTGACTTGCACCCATCAACCATCATGTCCATCTAGACCATACATTACATTCCTGAGACTCCAAGCTCTTAACAGGCTTAGCATAGTTCCTTTCAACATAGTTGTGCCTTTGTCTCAAGAAGTGGACACTCTAGTGATTATCTGTACTGCTTTGATGATCAAGAGTGCTTCAGTCCAGATGTTGTGGAGTATGTGGACATAGTCCAACAAATGGCTCTCTTAACCTATAGAACAAAGAAGTTTTTCAAGAGAACTAGAAGGCAATTTCCCTAGAACCCAATTAACAGCAAATTTGGGTTTGACAAAACTAAGGCCAAATGTTACAATTGTAACCAACTTGGTCATTTTGCAAGGGAGTGCAAGGCTCCCAAGTCAAATTTGGGAACCCCATAGGCCTCCACACATCCCTCTACATCAAAGCCCACTGGAAAGTCAACAAAGATAGTTGTAATGGCTCAAGAACTTGACTGGAGCTTTATGGTATAGGATGTGACTCCTGCTCAAGCTCTCATGGCTGGAACAGATGATAATAAGGTATATCAACATGTTTGTACTCCTGCATGTATTGCTAAGGTTAAATTGTATCAAGACTACATTATGGAGATTAAATAGGATATTGAGTCTCTAAAGGTTTTAAAATCTGAATTTAAAAGGGCTCAATCTGACTATCAAAGAAAAATTGAGGAGTTAGAAAAATTGGTCCTTGTTAAAACACGAACATACAAACTATAAGACTCAAATAAAGGATTTAATATCCATATTGTCTGAGGCTCAAGCCCAGCTTGTCACTGCAGAGGCTCAAGCCAAGAAGTATGCCATCTCTAAGCAAAACTTCCAAGCTATTATTGCATCATCCTCCCACTCCAACATTTGTTATGAAAACAAACGAGGGTTGGGGATGAATGAAATTGCTCCACCACACTCTTTTGAGTCCGTAAAACAACCAAGGTGTGGTACTGAAGAGCAAGAGGTCCTATCTGCTGATCCATCTTCACCTGAGTTGGAGAATGATGCAATAATAGAGGCTACCATAGGGAAGGAATAGGTAAATCAACGCACTTTTCCGGTGATGATCATGTCCCAACCACTAAGACCAGAAGAAGCAGAGCTAAAGTGGCAAGAAAAACTGTCAAGAAAGTGTTTGAGTCTAAGCTGATGATTGAACCAAAACAAAAGGGTGTATTCATCTCAGTTGGATTCCAGGTGGTAGGTAACTATGATTCAGGAAACGGGTGTAGTACCAGCACTCATGTCCTACCAAAGGATCAGAAGTTAAATGGAGAGGTTGCTCATGAAGAGAAAAAGAACAAGAAACAACAATCCTCAGGTTCCTAGAAGACTAACATTGCATGCATAATGTGTAGTCTGCAAAACCCTATGGCCAAAGATTGTTATTACAATCCTGCTAGCACACATTATGCAAATATATTTAAAAGAGAAGGAGTCAGGGAAGGTTTCTCATTTGGACGCTATTAAATGATTCAAGTGAAGAAAAAGGGAAAGCTGGTTTTTGACGCAAGGTTGCCTTTGGAAGAAAGTCCTTCTGAAGGGAAAATGGCTTCGGAAGCTAAACTTGTCAAGAATCAAAAGAACAAAAGAGTTCCCTTGAAACCATCCCAGAAGAAGAATACTTCGGTAGAAAGAGTGGTGAAGGCTTCTTCCGAAAAGAAAGAAGCTTCGGAAGAATTCCATACTACAAAAGCTTCAACAAGCTCATCCTCCATGATCAACCAAAAGATGGATAGGAAGATCAAGAAAGATGTTGCAGCCCAAACCTCTTCTTCAAAGACATCCATGAACCCCCATTCTTAAATTTGGTTCAATTATGTCACTATCATTGGAAAAATCCAAGGCCAACAAGGCTTGGGTTCCAATCAAAACTAATCATATCATCTTATGTGTAGGGACATCCATATGACAAGAATAACAATATTTGGATTGTGGATAGTGGATGCTCTAAGCACATGACAGGGAACAGATCACTCCTTTAAAAATTCCAACATTATGATGGTGGTCCTGTCCAGTTAGAGATGAGGCCAGAGGATATATTTCTGGCAGAAGAAGTATATCTAATGGAAAATTAAAAGTTGACAAAGTTAACTTTGTCAAACAACTTGAACATAACATGTTAAGTGTTTCTCAGTTTTGTGATCAAAAACATCAAATGCTCTTCACAAAACATGAGTGCATTATCCTCAAACCTGGGATGACAATTCCTACGGAATTAGTGCTTCTTAGATCTCCCAGGAAAGGGGATATGTACAAGCTTGATATGAACAATTCTTCCCCAATGGGTGAAATGTCATGCTTTCTTTCCAAATCTAATAGTGATGAGTCAACACTTTGGCATAAACGAATATGTCATGTAAATTTTAAGACAATGAATAAATTGGCTAAAATTAATTTGCTGCATGGTTTGCCTAAAAAGAATTTTTCTGCAAAGACAACTGTGTTGCATGCTTGAAAGGGAAGCAACACAGGGCCTCTCATAAATCCAAAAGTGTTAATTCCATCATTACTCCATTAAACTTATTGCACGTGGATCTTTTTGGTCCCCGAAGTATAATGAGCATTGGAAGGAAATCATACTGCCTTGTGATAGTTGATGATTTTACAAGATTTACATAGGTACTCTTTTTAAGATCAAAAGATGAAACTACTAAAACATTAATATCTTTTATTCTTAAGATAGAAAATCAAATTGATCACAAGGTTAAAATAATTAGAAGTGATCAAGGGACTGAGTTTAAGAACTATGTTCTTGAATCATTTTGTAACTCAAAAAGGATTGCTAGACAATATAGTGCTCTCAGAACTCCTCAACAAAATGGTGTTACTGAGAGGAGGAACATGATACTTATTGAGGCTGCTCGAACTATGTTAGTTGATTCGAAGCTGCCTCTAACCTTCTGGGCAGAGGCAGTCAGCATTGCATGCTATATGCAGAATAGGTTCTTGTAGTAAAGCCACATGGAAAAACCCCCTTATGAGTTATGGAAAAAAAGGCCACTCTTCATTGGCTTTCTATGGTCCTTTGACAGCAGGTGCAACATACTTACATAAAAGAAAATTTGGCAAAATTTACTGAAAAGTCAAATGATGCCATCTTTGTTGGATACTTCTCTAGCTCTAAAACTTATAGAGTTTACAACATCAAAAATCAACAATTTGAGGAATCATCCAACATTGTTTTCAATGAGCACACTCCTTGTGTTAGGTGGAATGGCCATGATCATATTTTTGACTTACAATTGTTTCCAAACTATACTAAACCATCTTGTGAGAATGTTTTAGCTGGAACAGGTGCTCAAAGTGATTCTGATGCTCACCAACTGTTTGAGCTACCCAGACCTCTTCCAAATTCTCCAAGAGCTGCAACAAATTAAGATCCCACTATTGGCAGATCTGATAGTATAACCATCTCAAGGGATAGTAGAGCTTCAACTAGTGATTCACTTGTTAACCCTCAAGTTTCATCGGGTGACATTGTACAACACCAAGCTGATGGAAGTAGCATCTTGAAGGAACAAACAACTGTTAATTGTGCTTCACAGCCATCAAATGATGATGTTTCTCATTCATTCAATCAGTCCTCATTGAAAGAGTTTGAAATAGAAGCCGGACAAAGTGTTCTAGCTTTTGAGCAAAATATGTCCAATCTAGATTTATCTTTGCAACTGGAAGTGATTCCTCGACTAAGGATTCACAACACTCATCTAGTTGAAAACATCATAGGGGATGTCTCTAAAGGTGTGAGAACAAGAGGACAGACTCATCATGGGAATGTCTACCTATACTCATGCTTGTTGTCTCTGATGGAACCCAAGAAGGTAGAAGATGATTTGAAAGATAGTAGTTGGGTTTAATCGATGCAAGAGGGGCTGCTTCAATTCAAGAGACAAAAGGTTGGAACCTATGTCCGCTACCATTTGGTCAAGTACCTATAGGCACAAAATGGGTTTTGGAAACAAGAGAGATGATAGTGGCTTGATTATCAAGAACAAGGCAAGACTGGTGATTTAAGGATACATTCAAGATGAGGGAATCGATTATACTGATGTCTTTCCACCTGTTGCAAAACTTGAGGCAGTTAGGATCTTTCTTGCCTATACTGCATCCAAGAATTTCACTATATACCAACTTGATATCAAGTGTACCAATGGGGATATAGATAGGGAAGTCTATGTGTGCTAGCCTCCAGGATTCGAAGACCCACAGTAGCCCAACTATGTGTGCAAATTGGATAAAGCTCTATATGGGCTGCACCAAGTACCTAGGCTATGGTATAAGACTTTGTCTTAATTTCTCCTAAGAATGGTTACACTAGAGGTACCACTGATAAGACTCTTTTCATAAGGAAGTCTGGAAAGGACATCTTGCTTGTTCAAGTTTATGTGGATGATATCATATTGGTTCCTCAAATGACCAATTATGTAAAGATTTTGAAAGCATCATGAAGAAGAAGTTTAAGATGAGTTCCATGGGAAAATGGAATTTTCCTTGGTATTCAGGAGAATCAATTGAAGGAAGGGTTTTTCATGAATCAATCCAAGTATTACAATGACATTTTAGAAAGATTTGAAATGAAAAATTGTAAGCCAACCAAGACACCCATATCCAGAAACCATCATCTCTGTCTTGACTCTGAGGGGGAGGATACTGATCAACATCAGTATAGGGCAATTATTGGTTCTTTGATGTATCTCATAGCAAGTAGACCTGATATCATGTTTGCAACTTGCATTTGTGCAAGATATCAAGCTGCTCCAAAGGTGTCTTATCTAGTTGCTGCCAAGAGAATCCTCAGATATCTCAAAGGAGCACCTAATTTAGGTCTCTAGTATCCAAGGAATAGCAACTTCAATCACTTTTGCTACTCTAACAGTGACTATGGTGGCTGCAACATTGACAAGAAATCAACATCTGGTGGATGTCAATTTCTTAGTGGAAGGATCATCTCATGACTATGCGAGAAACAATCCTATGTCTCTACATCTACTGCTGAAGCTGAATACATTGTTGTTGCAAGTTGTTGTGCTCAACAATTGTGGATTGAGAATTAGATGTTAGACTATGGGTTCAACTTTATGAGCACTCCTATTCATCTTGTGAGTGGGTAGTGAGATTGAGATTCTCACTTAGGATCGAATATAATGAGTGAGTTAATGATTGAATGGTGGAATCATACAATCAAGAAACATTCAATGCTGAAGAAATACTCATAAATGTTTTGTATATATTAATAAAGGTGATTGATTACAATAAATGCTAGGGTTTAGCAAGAACAGTAATAATGCACCTACGAAAAACAAAATATTCTAAATGTTTATTATCTGTCACCTCATGTATGAGGGTGTCTATTCTATTATAGGAAGACAAGTTGCCTTTTACAAAATGACTAAGCTACCCCCTGACCTATACATCAGGACTAGTCTAACTCTTCATTTGCATTTCTTGTTGTTCATCCGCATTAGCAAATGCGGATGAGTTGACTTGATCAACATTTATTTACTTGATCTTCCGCATTAGTATGTTGGTCATCCGCATTGGTTAATGCGGATGAACAAATACTTTTGTGCATTTGTCTGGTCATCAGCAATTGCAAATGAGGAAAAACAAACACTTGTCCGCATATTCTTTTAAGTTATGTGCATTTGTTAATGTGGAAGAACAAACACTTGTGAGCATTTGTTTTATGACTTCCGCATTAACAAATGCGGTTAGCCACACTTGGTTCTTCTATGAGTAGGATCTTCATCCGCATTAATTCCTGGACTTATGGGAACCTCAGCAGAACAACCATCAACTCACCAACTGAATTGGCATGTATGACCCTTTCAGGGTCCACTCCCAAAGGATCATACAACCTACATTCTTCAATGTTTGGATGGTGATTGAGGTTGTGAGGATTCTGCTGGGTCTTATGGAGGCATAAAAGGTGATGCTTGAGTTGGATCCAAAATAGCATTTATCATGTTGACAAAGTCTGTTGGTTCTGACATCCTTTCCCTGCTCAGCACATGGATCTTCATTTTGCTCATATTGTAGATGACTTCTAGTGGCAATTTCTTGAGGGAAATAGGTTCCCAAATAGAAACTATAGGCAGCCCATCTTGGTGAATTAATATGCTTCGATCCATATCAACCTCCAACTTAACAATATTCCCAAGCTGCAAAGGGGTGTTTGTTGGACCAAGAAGAAGGCTGGTGCAACCAAAACCAAATCAGTTAGACAAATTTTGGTGCTGCTTACAAAGGCTTCTGAAGCCAAGTGTGGAACATCCGAAGGAAGTAGAGTTCTTACAAAGACCAAGTAAAAGTTCCACTTCCGAAGGCAAAGCTCTACTTCCGAAGATAAAGTATTCACTTCCAAAGATAAAGTATTCACTTCTGAACATGAAGTCTCAAAAGAAGAAATCAGAAGACTACTTCTGAATTATGAAGAAAGAAGAAGTTCTCAAGCCTTGGAAGAAGCAACCTCTTCCGAAGTAAAAGTGGCTTCGGAAGTACTTGTTCTTTTGAATCCATTTAACCTTTGGAAGACACTGCTATGAACCAGTGGATATAAGTATGGTCTCTTACACTCCGCTATAGACCTCTGATATTGCATGTCGTTTTCTCAAAGAGCCATGTAGTTGACCATACTTTATTCCACTTTTCACCTTTATATGTTAGTACAAGTTACCAACTTTAGTTGAACACAAAAGGTAAGTCAGGGACATGTCTTGACTACCATATTGTAGATAAAGTCTTATCTGATATACCTTAAACTATAGCTTTGCAGTATTTGCTTTAGTTAGAGGATTCCAGCTGGTATCAAAGTATATTCGGCCGTAGGTAGTATTATATATAGTTTCTCATTCTGAATCATAAACATATGCTTGTAAGAGTCTTGTAATATTTGAGTTGAGAAGCAATATATGCAAGTACCTTGAAAATTACTTCTTGTGTTTGATTATTACTTATTATATTGTTATCAAGTCTTAAAGACTTTGCTTTCATCAAGAGTGTTGTTTAAGTGAGTTTGAGAGAAAACCAAGTGTTTAGTGAGACAAACTGATCTTGTAGTCTTTTTCTTCTTTCTTATCTCTCTTGGCAATGATACGATCATATGCCATTTTCAGTAGTTTGATGCACTTTAGGAAGAAATGCATATCTTGTTCTCCTAGTTTGTTGTTGATTTCTCTGAAATGTTTGGTATATATGTAATGGATGTAAGATTCATCAAGTAGTCTTACCTCATATCCACTAAATAATCATTTTTTAGCACCTTCCATTCCTCCCCATTTTCTTTCAATGACCAGCTCATAAGTTTTCTCATCATAATACACATTTGAGATAGGTATGGAGGAATGGGTACCAGACACCAGTTTTCTCTTCAAAGACTCTATTAGTTTCACTTTTAGCTCTAGAAACACAACTTCCTCAGCTTGTTTTGGCTGCTTCTTCTCAAGGGTATTGATGAAAGACCTATCCTTCCTCATGCAGATTGCTTTCAATGATTTGAAGTTATCAGTTTGTCTGAACATTTTAAGTATGTCTTCAAATTCATAACCCCTGAACATAGCCTTATGGTTGATCAGTTCCAGATTGACTAGTTCTTTCAAAACATGGATCTCTAGGGCATTTACAAGAGTAGAGTACTCTGTAAAAGAATTGGACTAGCCCTAAGATCCTTTTCACCATGAATATGTTCCAGTCACTATCATATTTCCATGCAATGATTTTCTTATCAATTTTTCCTTTGGGAATAGATACACCTCTAATCATCTCTACAATGGTTAACCCTTCTTGAAGTTTTAGTTAGGAGGGTTCAGCAAACCACTCAGGGTATTTATGAAGCTTGGGTGCCAAAAAGTCTTGATCTTTATGGATGAGTTGCATGTCTTGAACTGACACTCTAGATCTTGGCTTTTTGTTGATGATTTCTTCTTCTATCTGCTTAAGCCTATCTTTCTTTTCATTAATCAGCCTGAGAGTGGCAGCTGAGTGAATTTGTTCCAAAGCTTCCTTCTTGTGAAGCCTTGACTTGAAAGATAATCCTTCATTTCCTTATCAGACATGCTATAAGGGTCCGGATAAAGGGGTTGAGAAGTTGATGTTGATTTCTTCATGGCTGATAGTTTGGGCATAGGAGCCTTTTGAGAAAGAGTTCTCTCATACTTAGTCTCAAAGGTGGGGTCCAACAGTTTGTTGAATTTCTCCTCTTCTGCTTTCATTCCCTCATATGTCATGCGAAACACTTCATCAGCATCATATCCATGGTTGATCAAGAACATGGCTTTTATCATGAGGTCATCTGTTTGTGCCTTTTCAACCATTTCATGTATAGATTTCTCTTCTTGTATAGGACTATCAACTGCTACACGCTCATCAGCCACATAGCCTCCTTCAATCTCTCCTTCTTCAATAATCATAAAGACAGCTGGTTTCTTCAATTGAGCCTCAGCTTGCTCATGTGCTTCCAAGAACACTGCTATTGCAACAAGACTTGTGGGATCATCGTGTTTGATTTTCTTTACTGGTTCTTCTTCTTTCATAGGTTTCTTTCCTTAGCTTTCTCAAACAAATACTTCCTCCTTGTGGTGTAAGTTTTTATTGAAGGACCATATGAGGATTTAGGCTTTTCAACTTCCTCAGGGAATTTTTTAGCCTCTGTTTTAACTTGTTCATAAGCAGCATCAACTTTTTCTTCATTTTCACTTTCTTCTTTACATAACTTTCTCATCATATATTTTTGCCCATCAGATAAAGACACAGCAGGAACTATTTGCATACTCAACTCCATCTCCAGAGGGATAGGAGATTGAGGAATGACCACTATAGGTTCAGTACTAATCCTCTGGTCAACTATAAAATCCCAAAATTCATCACCAATGATGAATTCTTCAGATGTAAAACTGTCTAAGGCATTGATCATATCTTTGAATTCAACCTCTTTTGCATGCTTGCTGGATGTTTCCTCTGAATATACTACCATTTCCAATCCAGATTCATCTTGTTTTGCCTTGCTTGGTTCTATTACTTGTTCCAACAATCTCATTCTTTTACCAGGAGGAGAGTCATCACTACTCTCCTCTGAAGTGCTTTCAGATTCAATTTCTTGCTCATCTACTTTCTTGACTTCTGATTCAACTTCCCTCTTGATTTCAACAAGCATCTCAAGTTCAACTACTCTCTTGTTCAGAAGTTCATTTTGTTTCTACAAGTTAATGATGGTCTTATCTTTCTCTTTAATTTGTTCTTCTTGTTCTTCCATGGCTATTGTTTGAATAGCTAAAGTGTCCAAGTGACCACTTATCTCATCCCTTGCTTGTTGAAGAGCAGTAGTTAAGTTGTTAATCTCCTTATCTCTCTCTTTCTTTTAAGCCTCATACTTTTCTTTTAACTCTTCAACTCATTCTCTTTTTCATTAAGTTCAAGAAGTCTGTCTTGGATGATGCTTGCTCTTCTGTTCAGTACTCTTTCCATCTTTTTAATCTTTTGCATGAGCTCAAAAATTGACTCATCTTTTTCATCTAGTTTGTTTACATTAGATTCAGCAAAGTTCTCTAAAGGAGCAGGCTCAGAAGTGGCTTTCTTCACAGGCATTTGGACAGGATGATCATCCTCATCCGAAGATGATTTGGATTCTTTGGATGAGCTGGTGGAATCTCCAAACTTAGTTGGATCAGCACTAGTAGGGAATGGTTGAGGTGGTGATTTTGGAGAGTGATGAGGTGGTGATTTAGGAGAGTGATGTGGTGGAGATGTGATTGGTTGAACTAGTGGTGATGGGATAGGTGATTTATGAATTGAAGTGGTTGGTGTTCTATGGGGAGATGGTAATGGTGATGGTATAAAGGGTGATGCAATATCATGATCATAAGGACTAGTGTGAAGATCACCCCCTAACTCCTCCTGGAGTGACACTGGCCTAGATCCTTCAACTCTTTCCTCAGCATGCTCAATAGAAGCTTGCTGTTCTTGAATAGCTAGAGCTTCTTCCTGAATGGGCTCATCAACAACAACCTCCTGTTCTTCTACTTGTTCCTCAAGATTTATCTGCTGACTCATCCAAGGTAATAGAGGAGAGTGTGCTCACTGTAAAAATTTCTTGGATCTTTTTTCTTAATGTACTTATAGGACTTGGAATCATAGTGAGGAATATCCAAAGTTGGTCCTTCAAGTACCAGATAAGGAAATGCTTCATTAATCAGACATTGATAAAATCTTGGGTACATTAAGAACATATGCCTTATTCCTTCTTGTATGATAGAGGTTAGACCATTGAACACATAAGCAGACATGTTGAAAGGTCTGTTTATGCATAAGGCACATATGGTAGAGGAAGTGATCATAGGGATATCATTCCATCCTGACTTCCTCTTAGATAAGCAATGTTGAAAGAGGTGAATTAGAAACCTCCATTACAAATCTACCAACCCCTTTACAATTTGCTTTCCCTCATAGCCACCTTCATATCCAATCTCTACAAAGAAAGTAGTGATTTCTTCATCTTCCAACTCAATGGGAGCATTAGCATCATCACCAAACTATAGACACTGTCTCATAGTGTTTTCAGTGATGGTCACAGAGAGATCATCAGTAATCCTTCCTACTAAAGTCCTTTCACCCTCCACATTAGTCACTTCTGTAGTACTCCAGATTGATCTGATATATCTTACATAAATGATGGGTCTGACTAAAATAGCATGAGCTATTCTGGAAGTAGATATGAATCTGATCATGTCTCTCAGTCCTTCAGCATAAGGTACTTGAGGGTCCAAATAACCACTAACGTTATGGAGCTTGCTCCATGTAAGATTAGCCATTTAATTTGCATTTGAGACATAGAGTTAGATTTGATGAGAAAGTATATACACCATTCATCATTTGACTCTTAATACTAAAAGATGAATATTGGATATTACTGTTTCATTATGGTCACATCAAGTTGTGATTTTGTGATGAGCAACCACAATTACTCTGTTTTTCATGTTTGAGTCTATGTATTATTAACATTGTCAACCATTTATTAGATTTTATTTCAAGATTTTGTTCCACATTTCAGTTTTCATTAGGCTCTATTTATATGTTGAACATGACTATGAAGTTTTTCATGAATAGTGGAATTCCTCTTAGTTTGCATGTTCATTGGTGTTGAGAATATGCAACTTTTCTTTGAATAAATCTGATTTTGGGTGTTCTTCATTAACTTAGAGTTTCAATCTTAGTTCAAAAGTCTGAAAGCTAGGTCATGAAATATTTTGGGAATTTCACCATTCTTTCGATACTAATTTTGCTTAGAATCGAAGATGATAACAAATTGATGAAAAAAACTAGAAGCTCTGGTTGTTGTTGATGATGATGATCAATGAAAATGTATAGTGGTTTTTTGCTTGTCGCACTATGGAATCTCTCAAATTTGAAAAGTATTAAATGACCCCTTGAAGTTGCTTTAAATAGTCAATTAATGGCTTTCACAAGATTTTACAAGTTCTAGAACAAATGCGGTCAGATTTTAAATGACACTGTAGCAAATGCGGATGTGGAAATTTTAAGTATTTTGGTTATCCACATTTGTTTACTGTTGCAAATGTGGAAGAGTTGAACTTATGATTTTAGGCATCCACATTTGCACACTGTAGCAAATGCAGAAGTTTGAATACTTAAGTTTTCTTCTATCCGCATTTGTGCACTGTGGCAAATGCGGAAGAACCAAGTTCATCAACTTTTATTCACTATAGCAAATGCGATAGAACAAAATTTCCACAATTACATTATCATCATTCATTATGACAGAAGAGATTAAGCACTTGTTTATTTTTGTTTTAAAGTACAAGAAACTTGAAGATACATATCCACAAATGTGGTTGATGAGGAAATCAACAAATGCGGATGAGTAAAACAAATGCGGAAGTGTAACTTTTATCCGTATTGACAAATGCGGTTGAACACTTAAAAAACATTTTATCCGCAGTGACAAATGCGGTTGAACACTTGAAAAACATTTCACCCGCATTGACAAATGCAGTTAAACACTTGAAAAAAATTTTATCCGCATTGACAAATGCGGTAGGATATTTTTGTTCAGCATAGGTGTTAACACTACAAAATTTTCATGTATAATTGTAACACACTAATGTGGTAGAGTACAATCTTTTTCCGCATTAGTTTTACATCGAAAAAAAAGTTACCCACATTGGTTATAAGCATGGGTTACCTTTACCCGCATTAACCAATGCACTTACCTGTATTAACTTTTGAACTTAATCATATGTTAATGTGTCTGTTTTGGTTTTTCTTGTTATGAAGAGATGTCATTGAGTGATTTTTCTTATGAAGTTGTTGACTGTTGAGGTTGTCAATTCTTGCTTGGATTGACTTGTATGTGAGAAGTGATACAAGTTTCCCATTGTTTGACTAATCTTGGACTTTTGTAAGGTCCCGTTCCCGGGACTCATACAGTTGGCCAATCATCGCTCATAAAACATATAATTAAAATAACTTGAAATAGACGTTGCAGCAGAAACATAAAAAAACAACATTTTCATTATAATAATATTTGCAAAATACTACAATGTTGACTGGTTAGAAAACATCATAATTTGCAATACATCCCAAAAACATAAAATTTCTACCAAATGGATGCAATCCAAAATGCCAAGTAGTTGCCCCGCGCCATCCTCAGCATGCTCACCTGCCAACTGGAAAATGCATAAATAGTCAGCGTTGTTGAGTGAGTTCTAGTTATATAACAAAACATACTTTACTTTCATTAAAACCATTCTTTACTTTTGCACGTGATCACACATCATACGTACACATAGATAATATCATTATTATCTTTATCATTCATTCATTAACTTTCATTCATTCATGCTTTCTTACTTTCATTCATACGTTCATCATTACTTCTTTTCATTCCATCAAAAACCATGAACCTTACCCTACTATCATGCATAAAGCTGGTACTGGGTTGGGGTCTATCATAGACCCCTCGTCATGGCACACAGCAGCCTAGCCACAGTACCTAGGGTAAGTTCAGGTGTACCATTGTCATGTGCTATACCCACTGTCATGCATAAAGCTGATACTGGGCTGAGGTCCATCATAGACCCCCCCATCATGGCGCACAACAGCCTGGCCACGGTATCTAGGGTAAGCGACAAAGGTTCTATACAAATAGTCGGTCATAAAGACGGACCCCGGTGTGCATCCTTTTGGGGTAGGTAACCCACACACTATTGAACTAACACCATTCATTAGGTGTGTTTTGACATACAAGGCTTGCAACACTTACTTTACTTTCCTTCGTTCATAAATACATGCATTCATTCATCATGTTCCTCTTTTCATTATCTTTCACTTTATGTTACATAATACTTTCATTCATTCATTAACATTCAACGTAAAGCAATGGGAAAATATACATACAATGTATGGAACATCATCATACACAGTCAAATCATCATACAAGGCATCATACATACATAAGATACATCATACATACCATCATGCATAAGCATCAATCATACATCATAACATCATCATACATCACAACATCTATGACCTCAAAAGTTAGCTTACATGAACCCCCGAGAACCTCCCAAGTCAAAGCCTACATTTCACCTTTCCTTCAAAAAGTCAGAAAATATTTTAAGTGTATATCCGCATTTCCCTTTTTGTTCATCCGCATTTCTTTTACTCATCCGCATTTGTCAATGCTCATCCACATTTTCTCATCCGCATTTGTCAATGCTCATCTGCTTTGTCCATCCGCATTAACTTTGTTCATCCGCATTTGTTCAGTCACATGAACCTATCCATATTTGTTCATTCGCAATGACTTTAACTCATCCGCATTTGTCAATGCTCATCCGCATTTGTTCATCCACATTAACTTTGTTCATCCGCATTTGTTCAGTCGCATGAACTTATCCACATTTTTACATCCGCATTGACTTTAACTAATCCACATTTGTTCATCCACAATAACTTACTCATCCGCATTGACTTTCTCTTCCGCATTGATTCTCATTCACATTGACTTTCTCATGCGCATGGACTTTCTCGTCCTCATTGACTTCCTCATACGCATTAACTCTCATTCACATTGACTTTCTCATCCACATTTCTTACTCATCCGCATTTCTTCATCCACATTTGTTCACACTTAAACAATTTTTCTAAACTTAGGCGTGTGAACTATTGTTTGGGCGTATGAGCAGCCTAGGGCACACTTATCAGTAGATTCAGTCCCCAAACCTCGTCTATCATGTTCTAAGCTTAAATAATGCATTCTAAGCCTTAGAAACACAACCATAACATCATCAAGCATGAACATAGTCCAACATCACATCAAACTAGCAACATTCACATAGTCACACATACAGTTATGAAACCCAGTTTTATAAAAACATACATTCATGCATATCCAGCCCCAAAATCAGTTAAAACATGTAAAAGAGAGGTTTTAGAACTCACCTTTGCAGCTCTTGAGTATGGCTTCTTCCAAACTCCTCTGTAATTGATTTCAACCGCCTAGAAACCCACTAAAACACACACCCAAGCACATACAAACATACATAAGCATACAACCAAGGCAAGGCCAGTTAAGAACGCTTAAAAACCATGAATTCCTTACCTTGAATTCGACTTTTTTGGTTCTCCTTCCAAAAAAACTAAGAGTTTTGTTGCTCTGCCCTTCTCTCACTAAAACATTTGAATTTTGTGTGGGTGTAAGGAGAGTGATGAGCAGCGAGGTCAGTACTACCGTACAGCAGAGGAGATTAGCACAAACACAAGACACATAAATACACCATCATGGCTCAATGATCTGGCTTATATGATTTGTATCATGGTGAGTGAAAGATCAATTCTCAATCCAATTTTTATCGGAACTCAGTTTTCGTACAGGCCAAAATGATTGCGTAAATCCACACATCCTAAAGCAGAGATTTTAATTTAAATCATTTTGTTGATGTCTACTTTATTTTTCAGACTGAATCTACCAAGCATATCATTAAAGAATGTGTTTGTTTTTTCTATTACTTGCAATTAAACATAAGATGTAAATCAGATAACATCATCAGTTACTATCATTTCTCATTTTAAAAATGCAAGTCATGCAAAAACAAGTATTTCAAGAAGATATACAATCATTTCTCAATCATCTCGAATCAAGTTCCCAATTTCTCTTATCATTTTTATTTACTTATACTCTCCCCCTAAATTTTTATTTTTGCAAACTTTTTTTATATTTTATATATTTTTTATATATTTTTTAATTTTTTTTATAAAACTATACAAAAATAGAAATTAACTAAAGAAGGTCTTCCAAACGACATTGATATGAATATAAGAAATGAATTCTCATGAAATATGTAGTGATTGTGAAGTGAGAACTATGATTGTGTAGATAAAAATCCATATTGTCAATAAAATATCATGACCTTAACCTGTTTGTTCCACCTCAATTTTGAATTAGGAACAATCCCTGTCAGTAAACCCGGTTACTATCAGTCCCCCTGAATTGTTCCTGAACTAATAAACAGATTAGTTAGAAAGGGGAACTCAAGCCATCGTAGTCCCGGAAGTTCCTTTTCATCAATATAAGAAACTTGCTTCTACACACAACCATTTAAACAATAGGAATATATGTATCCTTCTTTTTAATTTGCCAAATTTGTTTTGGTTCAATTAATTGGATTTGAATGAATTAAATTTGGAAAACATTTTCTGTTTAATAGTAGAAGAAAAAAATTTGGTTTTGAACCTTTAGTTATTTTCATCTTTGAATCATGTGAAACTGGCTTCACATGAAAAGGTTTAGATGGAGGATTTTTCAACCAACCATTCAAAGATATGTGATTTTTACCTCTTGATCCAAAGAAGCAACCCGTGTTGCCTTTACCGTCTCGAATATTCTTTGTAGACTTACATTTGGAGAAGCAATTCATTTTGCCTTTACCATTCTAAGAAAGTCTTTGAGGGCACTTATTTATCAAATGACCTTCTTTTCCACACTCAAAACAAGCCTTGAAAGGCTTTTGATACTTGACTGAACCGTGTGATGCAGGTGGGGATGAGGATTGCTTTGAACTTGTAGTAGATTCTTGCTTGTTTTGAACTTTCCCGTGCTGAACAGGGAATGAGATCTTCATTGACCGACTAGGTTGTTTTGCAATTGGAGAAGAGATTCGTATTGGTCTTAATTCAGCTTTTTGGAATCTATTGATACTTGACAATGTTAAGAGATATCTTGATTTGTGAGGAACCAACACGCTCCTCTATGTTTGATTCATTATCTGAGCTTATCCAGTCTTGTATACACAGATCTACTTCCAAAGGATTTTGATTGACACCTCCTATTGTGTTAGCTTCGGTTATAGGATTTTGATTTCCTCATGATTAAACAACTGTTCCTTCTTTGACAAACCTAACAGGAACAAATGTCGGAATGTTACCTCTTTTAAATTTGTTGAAGAAGGTTGGAGAAGAAACTGATATTGGTGATGGAGCATCAGAAGTGGAATCGTCATTAATCTTCTTATCAGACCCCTATCTGAGGAATCCCAAACCTACAGGAGAATCCTGCACATCTCTAACCTCTTTAATACTAACACTGCTTAAACCTGCATTTAAATGACTAGTTTCTGCAGCTTCAATCAAATCATTTATTGAATGAGGTCCGGGATTGGTGAATAACATAAAGTAGAAGGAGGTGGAACTGAATTAAATACAGCTTAACCATGAGATTTATATCCAATCGCATGTTTTACCCGCACCCCTTGTTGTTTAGCAATAAGCTCATCATTTTTCAAGTGTGAAAGGGTCCATTTATCAAGCTTTCTTTGAAGCTGAGTTGTATCAGATTGAGCTAAAACAGCCCTTTCTCTCAAAATATTAATTTCAACGTTACGCTCCAAAATGGTTTTTCTTAAAAGATCATTTTCAGCCAATGCTTCATTAAGTTTCCTTGAAAAAGGAATTTCATTTTTCTTTAATTCATGATTGATTATTTTTAATTCCTTTTCATTTTCCAGTAACAATCTGATGGCCTTATAAATCCCAAATAATCTGATTTTGCAAGATGAAGAACACATATCCTAAACAATCTCATAAGGAAGACCTATGATAGTTCGTTTTGCAGCTATGCTCTTTTCACAGTTGCAAACCCTTGTGATTTTTTGTTTTTCCTCTTCTGTTACCTTCAGCATCTCGTCAGTCTCAGATTCTTTCTTTCTGTTACCAGCTTTTCTAGCCTTATCATCATCGGTTCTCACAGACTCCAGTTTACTGTTATTGTCGACTCTTAAAGCTTCACGATTCTCTTCAATAGTTTCTTTGAATTTAGAGTTTAAATCCGAATAAGTTCTTAATAACTTCAACTTTTTAATCATCTGTGTTTTGTAATCAAGTACGCTTGTTACAGAAGAAACAAGATCAGTATTAAGTGCGTAGGTTTGATGTGGGAACACGACTTGCTGAAATTCATTTCTTTGGATATCTAGCTCCAGAGATTTTAGTCTTTCGATCATATCCATAAGTTTTGTGTTGACATAACCTCTTTCTTGTTTGGAGTCAAGAAGCTTTTAAATTTGTTCATGATTACTAAGATCAGGAACATGCTTCTTTAGATTATTTGGCACCTTTAAGAATCGATCAATCAAATTTGACACTTTTTCTTTCTTCATACCTACAAAAGAGTCAAACTAGCTTTCTGCCGTTGTGAGATTATCTGATATAAAATCTTCCCAAGATGACATTTTATTAAAAATTGTGAACAATTAAACGCCCCAAAAATATTTTTTCCAAAAAATTGTAAAATAATTCTCCCCCGGGAAAAATATTAATTTTTAAATGTCACGCTAGACAATCTTAGCAACTGGGGTCAAGCTGCTAGGTCAGTGTTTTTTTTATAAATCTTTTAAATTCGTTGAACATTTCTTCATTGGTTATTTTAACTATTTCTTTGATTTTTTAATGAGCCAACGTGACAAAATTAATTTTTTTTAACAAATCCAACCTAATTAAGATTAGACCATATATCAAATTGTTATTTGTTAGCCCAAGTATTAATCTTTAACTAGCCCAATATTTTTTAATCCAAAACCCTAACCCTAACCTCAATAAAACACTTCAAACACAACATACACACGGATGAGAGAACCCTTAGGGTTCCAGCGACATTTTCCGGGGAGCCGCCTTTCCGGCGGCCGGAAAAAAAATCCGGTGAGTTATGTCCGTTTGAACATCTACCCCCACTAAACACAACCTCCTAAATTCAATGGTGGCCTTAGTTTGCTATGAAAATCAATAAGCAAGGAGATATCGAAGAGAGAAGGTGGCAGCTGCTAGGGTTCCGGCGACTGTCCACTCCGGTGAGATTTCTTAAAATCACCGGAAGACCTCCAAAACAAACACGATCGATGGCTAGAGATGAAGAGCGAATGGATCTGGCAGCAATGAGTTTTGCTGGAAATTACTTCAGGATCCGACCATCCATCGATTCTTTCTCTGTTGCATGTGAAGCGTTTTCTAAACACAGCCAACCCTAAGGGATCTTCGTTTATTTGTTAGTTCGTGAGCTCTTGTTGCTTTTTCGGTTTTTAGATCCATGAGGTTGTAAGTGGTGGTATTAATGGGTTCTAAAGGATTTGCTTGCGAAATTTAACTTAAGTTCAAAATCGAGATCGAAGGTTGAGGATCCTGATGTTGTAGAACGATGCCCTCACAATTGGTACATTCGGTTTAATGAAATTATTGAGAAGAAGAGAAAGTGGTTGTTATGGTGGCAGTGCAAGCGGCGGTGGAGATGGAATCTCCGTGGGCAGCGGCGGTATGTTTTTTTTAACTTCGCAGATTGATTTTTTTAATGCCGCAGATTGATTTTCTTTTGATTATTTTAATTTCGCTAATTGGATATTAAATTCGCAGATTTATTTATTTATTGTAAATTTGCTGAAAAATTTTGTAGTTTCGCCGGAGTTTGGAGTTTGCCGGAAAAAGAACAATTTCGCCTGGTAGTTTTGCCGGAGTTTCGCCAGACGAAACTATAATTTCGCCGGAAACTTAATAGTTTCACCAGACAGATACAACTTTCGTTCAAGAATGGATCTAGTTTCAACGGATGAAAATGTTGAAGCTCAAGAATACCAAGAACACACACTAGTGTGTGTGAGAGAAACTTTTTCATATCTGAATTTTCTTTGTTTTTTCTTGTATAAACTATGATGAAGATTCAATATATGTTGTAGATAATGATAGATCTGATGTTGTTGTTGAATTTGAAGAAATTTGAACTCAGATTTACTTTCTCTCTCTAGAACCTAGTTTCTCTCTCTAATAATTGATGAACATCTTTAAAAGTTAGCAACAAATTCTTCAAATCTTCAATGCATTTAATCAAATATGGCTCTTATACCAAATTGTAACTCCAAAATAATCACACTTGAATCAAATCATGAAGAATTAAAACAAAATAATCATAATCAAAACCCCTTTGATCTTCAATTGATTGCATATGATTTGTACAAAATGAAAACCCCAATCAATTGGTCATTCAACCTTTAGCCTAAATCTAATTATAATTAGGCTATTTATAGTGAATATAATGTTCACTAATTATATTTAACCCCTTAAATTTGGCTAATTAATAGAAATACATATAATGCATAAAAATGAGTCAAACAAAGATAAAATACATGTTCACATAAAATATATTTATTACAATAAAACTCATAGTCATTTAAATCTTCAACATCTCATCTCGATTCCTCGTCTCGATCGTGTTGGGTTTGACTTCTGTTGACTTTAATCGTGATGTTGACTTTTGTTGACTTTCACTATGTTGATAATATAGACTATCTTGTACAGCTTCAACATGACCTGATGCACCTCTTCGACAACAGCCTCCTTCACTGAGGCCCTTAAGTTAGCACTCTCATTCTCGCCCTCTGGATGAGGGGCCTTTGATTGTTCATGAACCACATTCTCAGCTCTAGGCCTTCCTTCGTAGCTCGTGGTTTAGCACAACGACCTCCACCACGTGAAGCTTTAGATGATCTACCACCGGCCATCCTCTAACACACACACTGAAAGATTCAAACACGAACATGGTCATTCAACGGAACAACTCAGTTTACGTCAAGTATAGTAAGTCCCTAATTACAGTGGCCATTTGTGATTACCCACTTACTTTACTCTTCATACCCCAAGCATTACCTATCCTGACTACATGAGTATCTAAATCTACAAGCAACACATAAACGACATAACATGCACACGTAATACCGGTTTAAGAAAATACCTCATGGCATGCAACTACTCGAACTGGCATCCCTTCCCTTTCCGACCCATTTTCAAGTTAAGCTTAGGTTTATTTTGAAAATTTACCCGTTTCACTTAAAGTTTGGCTCTGATACCAACTTGTAAGGCCGCGTTCTTGGGACGCTTCCAACCGGCCAATCATCGCTCATAAAACAGATAATTACATTAAGTTGAAATAGACATTGCAGCGGAAACATAAAAAACAACATTTTCATTATAATATCCTTTGCAAAATACTACAGTGTTGACTGGTTACAAAACATCATAATTTGCATTACATCCTAAAACCATCAAATTTCTAACAAATGGATGTCATCCAAAATGACAAGTAGCTGCCCCGCACCATCCTCAGCAATGCTCACCTACCAACCGGAAAATGCATAAAATGTGATTGTTGCTTTCTTACTTTCATTCATATGTTCATCATAGATAATAAAACATACTTTACTTTCATTAAAACCATTCCTTACATTTGCATGTGATAACACATCATACGTACACATAGATAATATCATTATTATCTTCAACATTCATTCATTAACTTTCATTCATTAACTTTCATTCATTCATGCTTTCTTACGTCATTCATACGTTCATCATTACTTTTTTTCATTCTATCAATAACCATGAACCTTACCCTGCCGTCATGCATAAACCTCGTACTGGGCCGGGGTCTATCATAGACCCCCGTCATGGCACACAACAGCCTGGCCACAGTACCTAGGGTAAGTTCAGGTGTACCATTATCATGTGCTATACCCGCCGTCATGCATAAAGCCGATACTGGGCCGGGGTCCATCATAGACCCCCCGACATGGCACACAACAGCCTAGCCACATTATCTAGGATAAGCGACAAAGGTTCTATACAAATGGTCGGTTATAAAGACGGACCCCGGTGTGCATCCTTCTGTGTAGCTAACCCACACACGGTTGAACTAACACCCTTCATTGGGCGTGTTTCGACATACAAGGCTTGCAAGACTTACTTTACTTTCCTTCGTTCATTAATGCATGCATTCATTCATAATGTTCCTATTTACATTATCTTCCACTTTATGTTACATAATACTTTCATTCATTCATTAGCATTCAACATAAAGCCATGGAAAAGAAACATACAATCTAAGAAACATCATCATACACAGTCAACATCATCATACAGAGCATCATACACACATAACATACATCATACATACCATCATGCATAAGCATCAATCATATATCATAACATCATCATACATGTCCATCATAACATCTATGACCTCAAAAGTCAGCTTACATGAACCCTAGGGAACCTCCCAAGTCAAAGCCTACATTTCAATTTTTCCTCAAAAAGTCAGAAAATATTCTAAGTGCTCGTTCGCATTTCCGTTTTTGTTCATCCGCATTACTTTTACTCATCTGCATTTGTCAATGCTCATCCGCATTGACTTTACTCATCCGCATTTGTCAATGCTCATGCCTATTTTTCCATCCGCATTGACTTTAACTCATCTGCATTTGTCAATGCTCATCCGCATTTGTTCATCTGCATTAACTTCGTTCATCCGCATTTGTTCAATTGCATGAACTTATCCATATTTGTTCATGCGCATTGACTTTAACTCATCCGCATTTGTTCATCCGCATTAACTTATTCATCCGCATGACTTTCTCATCCGCATTGACTTTCTCATCCGCATTGACTCTCATTCACATTGCCTTTCTCATCCGCATTGACTTTCTCATACGCATTGACTCTGATTCACATTGACATTCTCAGCCGCATTTCTTACTCATCCGCATTTTTTCACACTTAAGCAGTTTTTCTAAACATAGGTGTATAGGTGTATGAACTACTATTTGGGCGTATGAGCAGCGTAAGGCACACCTATCAGCAGATTCAGTCCCCAAACCTCGTCTATCATGTTCTAAGCTTAAATCATGCATTCCAAGCCTTAGAAACACAACCATAACATCATCAAGCATGAACATAGTCCAACATCATATCATACCAACAACATTCACACAGTCACACATACGGGTATGAAACCCAGTTTTATAAAAACATACATTCATGCATTTCCAGCCCCAAAATCAGTTAAAACATGTAAAAGAGGGGTTTTAGAACTCACCTTTGCAGCTCTTGAGTATAGCTTCTTCCAAACTCGTCTGTAATTGTGTTCAAACACCTAGAAACCCACTAAAACACATACCCCAATACATACAAACATACATAAGCATAAAACCGAGGCAAGCCAGTTAAGAACACTTAAAAACCATGAATTTCTTACCTTGAATTCGACTTTTCTGGTTCTTCTTCCAAAAAAACCGAGAGTTCTGCTGCTCTGACCTTCTCTCTCTAGAACATTCACATTTTGTCTCGGTGCAAGGAGAGCGATGGCCATCTACAAAATTTAACAAAGTTCAATTTTTTAGTATTTTTGATATTGTCATATTTTAATAATTAAAGCCCCTTTAAGTGTCTTACATAATTTTAAAATTCTAGAATCCAACGTTACATTTAAACAGTGGTTAGGTGACCTTTACCCCATTATTTAAATTAACAAGGTCGTCAACGTTTTGACAATTGCAACCCTTTGCAACTTCTAGAGGTGTGGGATCGACTTTAAAATATCATATGTACAGTCAGCATGTTTATCCCATCAACACCTTTGAAAACCATATTGTAGGTGATCCATTAAACATGGTTTGCAAATCAAGTTACACTACTAACACACACATGTGGGTTTTCCAACATAAGTGGTTAGGTAACCTTTATCCCATAAAAATGGTATCCCCACCTCAAATCACAAGTTCTCTCAAAATGATTAGGTGACCTTTATCCCATTAAGAATTTCTAAGTGACTCGAGTGTTGTGCAAACGGATGGTGTTAAACTTGTTTATAAAAGAAATTTTAAGTTTTCATAATCTTAGTTTAGAAAACTCTATGTAGCTTATATTTGCATTCTTTCAAATAAAAGGTACCCTATGGTTCACCTTTTAATAAAACCCCTTTTATTAATATCATTAATCCTTTTAATAATCCTTTATTAATCACTTAATGATAAAGAACCATCAATTTTCAACTTGTTAAGTTTGTAAATGAGTTTCTTATGCATATCCAAATATCAAACAACAACCATACAACAAACAACCAAACAAGCATAATAATACAAACATAAGTGCATAACCATAGCCACTAAGTTGACCACACTTGTTTGCCATCACAAGTGTTGTCATAAGGTCTTTCCTAAGGGTTAACAATGACACATCATATGTGTCCATGAACTCCCATTTGAATCCACATCCAAATGCTTCAAGTGTCCATGTCTTTTATGTCCTTTCTTTTGGGTCTTCATCTTATGCATCTTCTTTTACAAAATCATATCCGAATATAATTTTTTTCTAATAAAAAAATTCACCTAATCTATTTATTACATAACCAAATGAATAAATAAATTACAACCCACAATATAAACACAAATATTACAACCCTTTCAAGAATCAAAACCAACATGACAAACCACAATCAACCAAATCCAAAACACATAAGGTCAAGGCCATGTTATGCACCAAAATATGCATCATAAACAACATTGAACAACAATAATGAACCCCTTTTTAATAACCTTAAAGTTCTGGCCAACATGAACCAAAATGTTAGGGTTTTGTCCAAACAACACAGTCAACCATTTGATCTTTATCTTTCAAGGTTTATACTAAAGCATGCAAGATTAAACCTTGAAACATAAGGGATTCATACATCCACAACAAAACAGCCCCTAATGGGTTGAAAAGATCCATGAAAACTTACTTTTCAAGAACTTTTGAAGCACCTATTCCACATATCCAGCTCTAGATGCCATTGTTGGGTTTTGTAACATGTAAATCAAAGCTAGTTTAACCATTTAAACTATAAAAAACGCAGTGGATATAAGGTTTAAACATGTTGTTAACAATATGAAAAAAGAACCAATTTAAACCATAAACAAAACCCAAGAACAAGGATCATATATATATATGAAATAGAATGCTTTCAAAACCAAAAAAACAACCATAGGGAGTTCATTGAAACAACCTTTCAAGCACAAGATGTTGTAGATGGATGAGATGAAGATGATGATGTTCTTGAATGCCTAGCCTCCAAAATGGGAGTCCTTAAGCTTGTATACCCACAATCCTTAGCAACCACCTAATCTTGTTAGGTAGAAGAACACCAAAACTCAAGACCTTCTTCTTGCAAATCTGAAATAGCCAAGCCAAAACCCAATTTTTTAGCCTTTAAAAAACGAAATGCAGCCAAAGAAGAGAGGAAAGAAACTTGCTCTTGTGTGTGTGCGAGAGAGATATTGATGTAAGAGTGCAAGGGGAGTAAAAGTCTTATAGAAACCAAGACTAGAAGACCCCTCAAAGCCCCATAATGGTGGCCGAAACTTAGTTCAAAATGGGTTCCCCCATTTTATAATTTTATAAAATTTTCACTCTTTTTGAACCATAAGTTTATAGTATTAACACACTTTTATTTGTTATTAATTAACTAACTTAAATAATGAAACAAATAATTTCTCATGAACAAATTATCAATATAATGTTGTTCTATTACAAAAGCAAAGTTTTAGAAAACCCATTTTCTAAATTGGTGTTAATATTTATTCGTATGATCTCATGGACAAATAAATACTTATTGGTGTTTGTATAGCTTGTTATTGGGCATGACCCGATATGGATCACAACGTACTAACCACATCAATCTTGTATGTGTCTTCGGCATACAAGATCCAACATTTTAAAGATTGTGGATGAGACTAAATTTTAATTTCTGAAATAGGTTAGCTCTTATGTTTCTTTTGCAGTGAAACCTTGTCTCATTTGCTTGAATTATTTGTAGATTTGCTCTTATTATCACAACTGCTTTCAGTAGTTGGTTTCACTGACTTCACAAACGTTTTCTTTCCTTTAGAAATGGCTGGTATGAACTTCACAAAAGGAACAATAGCCTTGATTGGGCAAATAGGTTTAATGACACTCACTATCTTGTCTGAACACTCTTTAATCTTGATTGTATGACCTAATATGATTTTCTCCTCATTTGTTTCAATATAAACATCAGGTTTATTTTGAGGATTGGTTACTTGTTTTACTATAGATTTTGGTTCCATAGTTTTAGTTTCAATTGTCTCATTGAGTGTAACAAAATCAAGCATGACAGTGTAGTTGTCATTATATGGTGGAGGATATGAGTTATACCCAATCCTAGACATGTCCTTGGGATCCTTTTGAGAATCAAGCATATCTTCTAGCTTTACTTAAGACAGTTGAAACTTTTCAAGTTTCACTTCAGTAAGTGTATTTTCAGCTTTAGATTGAGATAACTTTACAATCAGATGCTTATTCTCAGCTGCAAGAGTGTACTTTTCACCATGTAGTTTTTCAATGTCAGAGATGAGAGATTTTATTTTGATTTCGAAGCCTTTTATTTCTCTTTTCAGCATCTCTGACTTTACCTTTTCCTCTTTTATTTAATCTGCCAATTTATGATTGTGTTCTCTATAACCTTGCAGTTCAGTAATTCATTTATCATTACACAGGTTAGATTTTACCTCAGATGGAATGGGAGATGGACCATCATTGATGTGAGCCATGAGCGCCTGATTTTGAAATTGAGGCTTTACTTCCTCAGCATACAGGCTCCGGTCACATACTCCATCTTGTTTGATCAAAGAGCATTTGTAGATGACTAACTGCTTCAATGAGCTAGATTTGTTAGTTGAGGTTGAGTCTGCTATGACTGTTGTTGTTGATGATGATACTACTGTTGATGATTGTTGGAATGATAGCTTGAATATGGTTGTGAAGATAACTGGCTCTGTGAATTCCTCTAGAAGTTGTTTTTTTCTTTTGGGAGCATTACATTCTCTAGAGAAGTTGCCAGTCATGCCACAGTTGAAGCACTTCATCTTGGATTTGTCATATCCAAGCTTTGTGTTTTCATTATGGCTTAGTTTTCTACTTTTTCTGAAAAACTTCTTTGCTCTCATATCAATCATGGCCATTTGCCACTATAAATCCATTTCTTCTACATCAACTGGATCCATTTCCTCCAAATCTTCCTAGATCAGATGTGCAAATGTGAGTCTTCCTCCCAAATAAGCTTCAAAGCTTGCAAAAAAGGCATTGTAAGTAGCCTTTTGTTCTTGTATCATCATAGGTGTTTGGAAGAGTTGTTGAGAATCCTGTTGATTGGAATGATGTTGAAGGCCTATTGGTAGATGGAGCTGCAATGAATCTAGTGGTCTTGACTTGATCCCTTGAGGACATAAAATCATCTTCTTTAGTAATGAAGGTATTTTCCATGGTATGAGAGTCACATGGATATTTGTATGCTTCAATCACTCTTGTTCCTCCAAGATTTATGCCTCTTTCATCAAGGTCCAATGCTTCTATCTTGGCTATCATGATATCCAAAGTAGTACTCTCAAGATCAATAGAATTTTTCAGCATGGTCGCATTTTGTTTCCAGCTTTCAGGAAGACTGTGCAGCATTTTCTTGTTAAACTCCTTCACTTTGTAGGTGACTCCTATTATCTCTAAGTCATTCACCAGCTTCATAAATCTGTGGAGCTGTTTAGAGATGGACTCCTCTTTGGAGTGATGAAATGTTTTATATTCATTAACAATTTTTATCCTTATTAAGTTTAGCAACTTCACTACTTCCCTCACAGATGATCAGTAGTGCATCCCATACTGCTTTGATAGTTCCATACTTTTCTACTCTTTTCAGCACATCCATCTTGAGTGCTTGAGTAAGAATGGAGTAAGCTTTGTGATCAATCTTTATTTTCTTATAGTCATCATTATCAAGAGTCAAGTCTTCACTTGGGATTCTTGATGTTTTGTAGATGGCAGCTTGATCTGCAGACTGAGTAACCAGAATGTGTGGTCCTTTGCAAATTGAAATCCGATAATCTGGATCTACACCTGTAATATAGTTCATGAATCTGATTCTCCATTGTTTAAATTCAGATTTATGTTTAAGCATTGGTGGTTTTGGGGTATGACCAAGTTCTGAAAAACTATGTGAATCCATTTTAACAAGGTGTTTTAACTTGTATAAATATAGATTACGTAACTTTTAAGATTAATTAGTCCGAATAGTCCAAATCGTTCAACAAATGCTTAGTAAATCAGATCTGTTAATGTTTCTTGGTTTCTGTTGCAACTTTTGTTATATTCCTATTCTTTGTATGAATCTGTAGGCTTTGTGTATAGTTCTTGAATGTGAGAACATCTTGACAGAAGTCTTTTTAAGAGTATTTTCTATTGTTTACTAAGTAGAGATGATGGAATACTCTATTAGCAACTCAATCACCAGATCAATCAAGTTCTATTCAGGTCTTGGGTAGATCTGAAAAAGAACCAAGAGCCAAAGCTCTGATACCAATTGACTGGGTAGTGAGATTGAGATTCTCACTTAGGATCGAATATAATGATTGGGTTAATGATTGAATGGTGGAATCATACAATCAAGAAACATTAAACACAGAAGAAATACTCATAAATGCTTTGTATATATTAATAAATGTGATTGATTATAATGAATTCTAGGGTTTAGCAAGAACAGTAATAGTGCACCTAGGGAATACAAAATATTCTCAATGTCTATTATCTGTCACCTCATGCATGAGGTTGTCTATTCTATTTATAGACAAACAAGTTGCCTTTTACAAAATAATTAAACTACCCCTGACCTATACACAGAACTAGTCTAAGTCTTGATTCGCATTTCTTGTTGTTCATCCACATTGGCAAATGCGAATGAGTTGACTTGATCAGCATTTCTCTACTTGATCTTCCGCATTAGTATGTTGGTCATCTGCATTGGTTAATACGGATGAATAAATACTTCTGCGCATTTGTCTGGTCATCCACATTTGCAAATGAGGAAGAACAAACACTTGTCCGCATATTCTTCTAAGCTATCCGCATTTGTTAATGTGGAAGAACAAACACTTGTCAGTATTTGTTTTATGACTTTCCTGTGATTCCAAGGATCGCAATCAGGAATTATCAACGTTAGTTGATGTCAATTCAATGTTTGTGGAATCAATGTTGGATTGGTTTAATTGTTCGTATTAAATGATTATCAATATCAATTAATATTCAAGAACATGATGTTGGACCTTATATGCCCAAGACACATACAAGATTGGTGTGGTTAGTACGTTATGATCCAAATCGGGCCATACCCAATAACAAGCTAAACAAACACTAATAAATATTCATTTGTTGATATGATCTAACAAATAAATATTGACACCAATTTAGAAAATTGGTTTTCTAAAACTTTGCTTTTGTAAAAGAACAACATTATATGGATAATTTGTTCATGAGATATTATTTGTTTGGTAGTTAAATTGGTTAAATAATAACAAATAAAAGTGTGTTGATGTTATAAAATTAAAATTGATCTTAATTTTATAAACTTAGGTTTTAAAAAGAGAGCATTTTATAAAAGATTAAAATGGGGGGAATCCCACTTTGGTGAGACATTTTCGGCCGCGCAAAAGGCCCCCTTTGGTCTTGTTTGGTCTTGTCTTTTTGAAGACTTAAGGACTAACTCTTGGCTTTCTTCCACATAATACACATTCTCTGTTAGGATCAATGATTTAAGTTTGATTAATTAGAGTAGATTGCAGTGGAATTCGAACAATGAATCAGACAATTTAGCAAGAACTCAATTGATATTCAATTGAATAGTACACAGTTATAAAGAGAGAGAGAATTCTGCAAAAGGAATATTTTATTCAAATGCTTTCGTGGTGGCTGAAAGTCATGAGTAGTTGTGATGGTTTTCCTTTTCAGTACTTGTAATTTACCTTTCAGTAGTGTATAGTTTCAGTAGTTTTAGTTCAGTAGTTTTATATTCTTGTACTTAGCATTCTCTGAGATGTGATCAGTTGTTGAGAACATTCTCAATAGTTTGCATAGTTTCAGTTGTTTGTATAATTTTGTTAGATGTCACTATCAAGTGACATCAGCAGACGTCACATTCCTTATATAAGGAATGTTGACCTAATTGTACTGAAAAGGAAAACCATCACAACTACTGATGACTCTGGTCTTCAGTCTTTGTCTTCAATAGAAATCTTCAGATCTTGTCTTCAGACTTTGTCTTCAGACTTTGTCTTCAGACCTTGTAATCAGCTGATGTCTTCAGCTGTTGTGATCTTCTTCAGCAGTTGTAATGTCTGTGGGACTTGGAGGTTTTTCTGATCAGGCTCATTGGTTCTTTTGGTGTAACATTCTCCTACACACACTCAAGCAAAACTCTCCCAAGGAGCTGAAAATTTCGGATTCAAGAAGGCTAAAAGGGAGCTGAAATTTTCAGGTTTTGGCTGCTCTTCAAGGAGTTCTTGGCTGAAATTTAGGATTGTGCAAAAGGGAGTTGTTCTTGGTGTTCTACTACCTAACAAGTTAGGTGTTTGCTAAAGCTTGTTGGTATACAAGCTTGAGGTCTTCTCTTTTGGAGGCTAGACATTCAAGAATATCATCTTCTTCATCTCTTCCACCTTTAATAACTTGTGCAAGAAAGGTTGTTTCTTTGTACACCCTATGGTTGTTGTTTTGGTTTTGATAGCATACTATTTCACATATATATATATATTATATATATATATATATATATATATATTATATATATATAATATATATATATATATATATATATATATGATCCTTATACTTGGGTTTTGTTTGTGCTTTCAAATGGTGAAATTTTCAAATTATAAACAACATGTTAAAACCTATTTTCCACCATGTTTTTATAGTTTAAATGGTTAAACTAACTTTGATTTACATGTTACAAAACCCCAACAATGGCATCTAGAACCGGATATGTGGAATATGAGCTTCAAAAGTTCTTGAAAAGTTAGTTTTCATGGACTTTTTCAATCCGTTAGGGGCTGTTTTGTTATGGATGTATGAATCCCTTATGTTTCAAGGTTTAATCTTGCATGCTTTAGTATAAACCTTGAAAGATTTACATCAAATGGTTGATTAAGTTGTTTGGACAAAACCTTAAAGTTTTGGTTCATGTTGGCTGAAACTTTAGGGCTAGAATAAGGGGTTCATTGTTGTTCTTGGATGTTAAATATGTTTCTCATTCTGGTGCATAACATAGCCTTGGCCTTATGTGTTTTGGATTTGGTTGATTATGGTTTGTCATTTTAGTTTTTGTTTCTTGAAAGGGTTGTAATATTTGTGTTTTGGGTTGTAATTTATTTATTCATTTGTTTATGTAATAAATAGATTAGGTGCATTTCTTTTATTAGAAAAATTGTATTAGGATATGATTTTGTAAAAGAAGATGCACAAGATGAAGACTCAAAGGAGGACACAAAAGACATGGACACTTGAAGCATTTGGATGTGGATTCAAGTGGGAGCTCATGGACACATTTTGATGTGTCATCTCAACCCTTAGGAAAGACCTTATGACAACACTTGTAATGGCAAACAAGTGTAGTCAACTTAGTGGCTATGGTTATGCTCTCATGTTTGTATGTTTATGCTTGTTTGGATGTTTGTTGTTTGATTGATTAGTTGATATTTGGATATGCATAACAAACTCATTAACAAACTTAACAAGCTGAAAATTGATGGTTCTTGATCATTAAGTGGTTAATAACAGGAAATTAAAAGGATTAATGATTTTAATAAAAGGGGTGTTATTAAAAGTGAACCATAGGGTACCTTGAATTTGAAAGCATGCAAATATAAGGTACATAGAGTTTTCTAAACTAAAATTTTTGAAAATTTAAAATTTCCTTTTAATAAACAAGTTTAACACCATCATTTTGCACAACACTTGAGTCATTTGGAAACTCTTAATGGGATAAAGGTCACCTAACCGTTTTAGGGAACTTGTGACTTGTGGTGGGGATACCATATTTGTGGGATAAAGGTCACCTAACCACTTATGTTGGAAAACTCACATGTGTGTGCAAGTAGGGTAACTTGATTTGAAAACCATGTTAAATGGATCACCTACAATATGGTTTACAAAGGTGTTGATGGGATAAACATGCCGACTATACATATGATGTTTTAAAGTCGATCCCATACCCTAGAAGTTACAAAGGGTTGCAATTGTCAAAACGTTGACTACCTTGTTAATTTAAATAATGGGATAAAGGTCAGCTAACCACTATTTAAATGTAATGTTGGATTCTAAAATTTTAAATTTGTGTAAGACACTTAAAAGGGGGTTTTAATTATTAAAATATGAACAATATCGAAAATACTAAAATTGAACTTTGTTATATTTTGTAGATGGCCACCAACAACAATGAAAACAATGAAATCCCATCGGCTCACTCATTATCACTAAAGACCATTCTCCAAAAGGAACTTCTTAACCATAACAACTTTATTGATTGGTTTCGAAACTTGAGAATTGTTCTCAAGCAAGAGAAATGATCATACATCTTAGATGATCCGATTCCCGATCAACCTAATGAGGAGAATGAGGAGGCCTACAGTAATTGGGTGAAGTACACTGAGGACTCGATCCAAGTGTCTTGCCTCATGTTGGCTAGTATGACTCCAGATCTCCAAAAGGAGTATGAACATCATGCAGCATATGACATGATAACCCAGTTGAAGGAAACGTTCCAACAACAAGCAAGGGTAGAGCGCTTCGAAGCGGTTCGAGCACTCCATGCGTGTCGTATGGATGACACCCAATCTGTTTCATCTTATGTACTTAAGAAGAAATGCCACATCGACCGCCTCGAAAGGTTGAATTGTCCCGTCTCGAAAGAGTTGGTTACGGATTTGATCCTCAAATCTTTGTCAAAAAGGTTTGACAACTTTGTCATGAATTATAACATGAATGGGTGGGACAAGAACATAAGTGAACTTCACTCTATGCTCAAAACTGTCGAGACGGCCATGGGTAAAAGGGTTTTACCCGTTCTCACCATCCATGAACGTGGGAACAAGAAGAGGCCTCACCCCGCACCCACGGAAAATGTTGCCAAGTGTAAGGGGCATGTTAGGGGAAAGGGAAAGGGAGTGGTAAGAGCTCCACCTCCAAAACCAGCAGAGAAGAAGCAAAAGGTTGCTTCGAATGACCCATGCTTTAAGTGTGGGGAGATTGGACATTGGGCAAGAAATTGCCCAGTCCATCTAAAAGAGTTTAAGCAAAGAAGGATACCGGGCAAACCGCAGGTATAGTTTTCATGATTCATATTGATCTTAATTTAATATCCTCTAACACATGGGTTTTGGATACCGGATGTGGAACTCACATTTGCAACTTATTGTAGGGGTTCAAAAGAAGTAAGGACTTCAAGAAAGGGGATGTTAGCCTCTACATGGGGAACAAGGCAAAAGTTCAAGTTGAAGGCTGAGGGGACTACATCTTGAAGCTTCCAAATGGTTTGGAAGCAATTTTGAACAATATTTTTGTATGCTCCTAGTTTGACTAGGAACATTACTTATGTTGACCAATTAAGACAATACGGTTATGTTTTGACATTTATTGAAAATGAAATTCATGTTTCTTTAAACGACATATTTTATTTTATAGCTATTCCTATTAATGGTATTTATGAATTTGTTCGTGAAAACACATTATATGATAGCTCATTGTACCAAACCACTAAGAAACTCAAATTAGACGTGAGTGATACCTATCTTTGGCATTGCCGTCTTGGTCATATAAACAAAAAGCGCATACAAACACTTCAAAAGAACTGTCTTTTAAAAGAAAATGAAGATGATTGATTCGATGTATGTGAATCTTGTTTACAAGGTAGAATGACTAAGGAACCTTTTAGTGGCAAGTCTGAAAGGGCAAAAGATTTATTAGGCATCATACATTCGGATGTATGTGGTCCTTCTAAGCCAAAGACTAGGTACCATGAAAGATACTTCATTACCTTTACCGATGACGACTATCGTCGATATGGTTATGTGTACATGTTAAGACACAAAGATAAAGCTTTTGAAATGTTCAAAATCTTCCAAAATGACGTAGAAAATCAACTCAACAAGAAAATAAAAAATTCTCCGCACCAATAGTGGAGGTGAATACCTAAGTGATGCTTTTAGAGATCATCTTAGAAGTTGTGGTATTGTCTCACAACTATCTCCACCTGGAACACCACAACATAATGGCATGACCGAGAGGAGAAATCAAACTCTACTGGATATGGTTCGATCTATAATGGCTAGAAGCTCACCGCCTCTATCATTTTGGGGTTTCGCTTTGCTCTCTGCGGCCCGTATCTTGAATATGGACCCAACCAAGAACGTGGAAACGACACCTTTTGAAATATGGCATGGAGGGGTTCCATCACTGTCATATTTAAAGGTATGGGGTTGTGTGGCTTATGTTAAGACTCTCACCTCAAACAAGCTAGAAAGCCATTCCACTAAGTGTATCATTGGATATCCTAGAGATTCTATGGGATATTATTTCTATGATCCATTGGAACAAAAGGAGTTTGTTGCCAAGAAGGCTGAGTTCTTAGAAGCTAAGTTCCTTACCGAAGGAGCTAGTAGTAGAACTGTGGATCTTGAGGAGGATCAAGAACCACAAACCGATACACGTTTGGTAGACACTAGCACTCAACATGAGGATGTTAAGAATGATCAAGTGGTGATCAATGTACACAAAATGTTCGCAGATCTGGTAGAATTAGTAATCCACCTGAAAGATATGGGTTTTTCATAGATGGATGCTATGTGGTAGATTCCGATGAACCAACCACCTATCATGATGCAATGTCCAATTTGGATTATGACAAATGGCTTGAAGCCATGAACGTTGAGATGCAATCCATGCAGGACAACCAAGTGTGGGACTTGGTTGAACCACCTGTTAACTCCAAAATAGTTGGAAGTAAGTGGGTTGTCAAGAAGAAAACCGATATGCATGGAAACTTGGATAGTTATAAAGCTAGACTTATAGCAAAATGTTTCACTCAAACTCAAAGGGTTGATTATGATGAGACTTTCTCACCGGTTGCAATGCTAAAGTCTATTAGGATATTATTTGCCAGCCTGAAGGTTTTGTCAACCAAAACATCCTAACAAAGTATGCAAGTTAAAGAAATCAATCTATGGATTGAAGCAAGCATCAAGGAGTTGGAATCACCATTTTGATGAAGAGATAATAAAATTTAGATTCATCAAAAACGCTCATGAAGCATGTGTATATAAGAAAGCTAGTGGGAGCATCACCACTTTCCTAGTATTGTATGTCGATGACATTCTACTATTTGGAAATGGCATTCCAACCATGGAAGGTGTAAAAGCCTGGCTTGGAAGTTGTTTCTCCATTAAGGATCTTGGTTAAGCCGCCTATATTTTGGGAATAAAGATCTATAGGGATAGATCAAGGTAGTTGATAGGTTTGAATCAAAGTGCATACATTGATAAGATCTTGAAAAGATTCAAGATGGAAAACTCTAAGAAAGGTACCGTACCTATTCAAAGAGGAACAATATTGAGTAAGACTCAATGTCCAAGCTCAAAGGATGAGCAAGAAAAAATGAAGGGAATCCCGTATGCGTCTGCTATAGGATCCATCACATATGCATTGATATGCACTAGACCGAACGTCTCATGCACTTTGAGCATGGCAAGCCGATACCAACAAAATCCTGGAAATAGTCATTAGATGGCTATTAAGAACATACTTAAGTACCTAAGGAGGAATAAAGATATGTTCCTAATCTATGGATCTGGTGAGGAGGAACTCGTAGTAAAGGGTTACACGGATGCGAGTTTCCAAACTGGTCGGGATGATTCACGATCACAATCGGGGTACATTTTCATCTTGAATGGAGGAGCAATCTCTTGGAAGAGCTCTAGGCAAGATGTGGTGGTGTTGTTAACTATAGAGTTAGAATACATCGCCGCTTCATTAGCAGCTTAGGAAGTTGCATGGTTAAAGAAGCTCATTTCCGATCTAGGGGTGGTCCCTTCCATTCAAGACCCCCTAGAAATTCTTTGTGATAACAAGGGTGCAATTGCTCAAATCAAGGAACCCCTTGCACATCAGAAGACTAGGCACATTGAACGAAGGTTCAACTACATAAGGGATGAAGTTGAAAAGGGAAAGATATGTATTCGCAAAGTTCACACAGATCAAAACATTGCAGATCCACTCACGAAGCTCCTTGAAAAGGAAAAGCATGAAAGTCATGCTTGTGCCATGGAACTTCAGTATTCTAGAGACTGGATTTGATTTTTAATTTCTGTATTGAGATATTGTAACCCTTTATTACTTGAACAAATTATTCGGTTATAATGATTCAACTAATATACCTATTTTGCATGTTTAAATCGATGAGTAAATTATTTACTCAGAACGTCCGTAGTTGTTCATGCTTGTGGGAACAAGCATGAAGGTAATGCTATTATGAACTTGGATTGGTAGATATTCATATAGATGAATGTAGAGCTAAAGGTTACTACCAAAGTTCATAGATATTTGTCGGATGCAAATATTGGACTAACCTGCATCTCAAATATAACATGGAATCTTCCTGATTGATCATAAGTAATTTTGAGTAAAGGCAAACATCATTTGGTATCCTCTGACTTGAGATACATATTGGGTCTTGATATTTACCGAATATTATACTTTGACTTAGCTCTTCGCTGTTCTGAAACATGGAGGTACATAAGTCTGAGTTCAGGTATGATATAAGGTAATTGTGAGAGACGTATGTTGTCAAGATGGGATTTGTCCCTCTTATTCGTTGAGAGTAAGATGTCTAAGGCCTGATAAAGTTAATCAATGGAGAATGATCATTCTAAGTCTATTGGATTTAACATGACATCTGCGACAAAAGGATAGATAATTTCACCCAATTATTATAGGCCTCCTCATCATCCTCACTAGGTTGATCGGGAATCGAATCATCTAATATGTATGATCGTTTCTCTTGCTTGAGAACAATTCTCAAGTTTCGAAACCAATCAATAAAGTTATTATGGTTTAGACACTCCTTTTGGAGAATGGTCCTTAGTGATAGTGAGTGAGCGGTCGGATTTCATTGTTATCATTATTGTTGGTGGCCATCTACAAAATACAACAAAGTTCAATTTTAGTAATTTCAATATTGTTCATATTTTAATAATTAAAACCCCTTTTAAGGGTCTTACACAATTTTAAAATCTAGAATCCAATGTTACATTTAAATAGTGGTTAGGTGACATTTATCCCATTATTTAAATTAACAAGGTAGTCAACGTTTTGACAATTGCAACCCTTTGCAACTTCTAGGGTATGGGATCGACTTTAAAACATGGTATGTATAGTCGGAATGTTAATCCCATCAACACCTTTGTAAACCATATTGTAGGTGATCCATTAAACATGGTTTGCAAATCAAGATACCCTACTTGCACACACATGTGAGTTTTCCAACATAAGTGGTTAGGTGACCTTTATCCCACAAATATGGTATCCCCACCTCAAGTCACAAGTTCCCTCAAAATGGTTAGGTGACCTTTATCCCATTAAGAGTTTCCAAATGATTCAAGTGTTGTGCAAAAGGATGGTGTTAAACTTGTTTATAAAAGAAATTTAAGGTTGTCATGATCTTAGTTTAGAAAACTCTATGTACCTTATATTTGAAAGCATGCACAAGTGTTGTCATAAGGTCTTTCCTAAGGGTTGAGATGACACATCAAAATGTGTACATGAACTCCCACTTGAAACCACATCCAAAAGCTTCAAGTGTCCATGTCTTTTGTGTCCTTCTTGACTCTTCGTCTTGTGCATCTTCTTTTACAAAATCATATCCTAATACAAAATTTTCAAATAAAAGAAACGCACCTAATCTATTTATTACATAACCAAATGAATAAACAAATTACAACCCAAAATACAAAACACAAAATTACAACCCTTTTATGAATCAAAACCAACATGACAAATCACAATCAACCAAAACAAACACACAAGGCCAAAGGTATGTTATGCACCATAATATGAAATATATTCAACATCCAAGAACAACAATGAATCCCTTATTTCAGCCCTAAAATGTAAATCATTCAAGGTTTACACTAAAGCATGCAAGAATAAACCTTGAAACATAAGGGATTCATATATCCACAACAAAGCAGCCCCTAATGGGTTGAAAAGGTCCATGAAAACTAACTTTTCAAGACCTTTTGAAGCACATATTCCACATAACCGGCTCTAGATGCCATTGTCGGGTTTTGTCACATGTAAAACTAGCTAGTTTAACCATTTAAACTAGAAAAACGCAGCAGAATATAGATATTAACATATGGTTACCAAACTAAAATTTTTAGCATCATAAAGCATATACAAAACCCAAGAATGAGGATCAATAATATATGTGAAATAATGTGCTATCAAACATAAACATAACAACCATAGGGGGTTCATAGAATCAACCTTTCTTGAACGAAATGTGTAGATGAATAGATGAAAGTGATGATGTTCTTGAATGTGTAGCCTTCAAAAGGAAGGCCTCAAGCTTGTATACCCACAAGCCTAAACAAACACCTAATCTTGTTAGGTAGAAGAACACCAAGATGTACTCCCTTTTGAACAATCCGAATCAGCCAAGAAGATCTTGATGTGCTGCCAACAAAATTGAATTTTTCAGCCTCTTCTTTCCTCCCTTTTGAACGAAAACTGCTTGTTCTCTGAGAAAGTTTTCGCTTGTGTGTGTGAGAGAAAAGTGTAGGTTGTGGTTGAGTGAAAGAGTGAGTTAAGTCTTGCAAAAGCCAAGACAAAACACAAGGTTCCCAACAGCCCATATGGGCGGCTGAAATTTTTAACCAAATGGTTTTCCCCCCATTTGAAACTTTTATAAAATCACTCTTTCAACCATAACAGACTTTTATTTGTTATTATTTAACCAACTTAAATAATGAAACAAATAATATCTCATGAACAAACTATCCATATAATGTTGTTCTATTACAAAGCAATGTTTTAGAAAACCCATTTTCTAAATTGGTGTCAATGTTTATTTGTATGATCTCATCAACAAACAAACATTTATTGGTGTTTGTATAGCTTGTTATTGGGTATGACCGACTTGGATCATAACGTACTAACCACATCAATCTTGTATGTGTCTTGGGCATACAAGATCCAACATGTACTACATAACAAGTTAGGTGTTTGCTAAACTTGTGGGTATACAAGCTTGAGGTCTTCTCTTTTGGAGGCTTGACATTCAAGAACATCATCTTCTTCATCTCTTCCACCTTTAATAACTTGTGCAAGAAAGGTTATTTCTTTGTGCACCCTATGATTGGTGTTTTGGTTTTGATAGCATACTATTTGACATATATATGTGATCCCTATACTTGGGCTTTTTTTGTGCTTTCAAATGGTGAAATTTTCAGATTATAAACAACATGTTAAAACCTATTTTCCGCTGCGTTTTTATAGTTTAAATGGTTAAACTAACTTTGTTTTACATGATACAAACCCAACACATGATTGATGAAGCACAACTAATGATCTGTTTAAATCAATTGTATTTCATTAAAACAAGTCAATGATTACAATAACTAAAGACTGATATTGAAAATTGTGTTGAATGATGTGACGCCTGCTAGGGTTTGATTGTGTGATGTTTTGTCGTAATGTTGTTGCTGTCGAAGCTGTCCTTTTGATTCGAACCTAGGATCCATATATATAGACAATGATGTTTCTATTAAGGAACACCGGATCTCTTGGTTTTGAATTGTTTCTGTTAAGGACCTCCGGATTTCTTGGGATTCGCATAACTGACTTGTTGACTTGTTACTTTGTACACTTGTATTGTTTGAATACAGTGTTTTGGACTCTGCAGAGTGTTGTCTTTCTAGATGATTGATCTTTTTTGGCAATGTTCTTCGTAGGAATCTTGTTCTTCTGAAGCAAACTTATCTTTCGTAGGAGTTTTGTTCTTCCCCGGAGACTTGTTGTTCATCAAGAAACTTGTTCTTTCGCAGGAGTCTTCACTTGGATTCTCACTTCACTCCATTGGTGGTTTTCTGTAGACACTTTGGACGTTTGGTTACTTTGTAAGAAACTATCTACGTAAGAGCAAAGTGTTCATCCGTAGATGTTTCTTACACTTACCAATTCAAAATTGACTAAGAAAAATGTTGTACCGGGAAACATACATAAATCAACACACACAATATTTATAGTATAGGTTTAACCTATAGATTAATGCATACACAATAATGAATTACAACCATTCATTACAGATATTAATTCAAGTACTAAGCCTATACAAAATGACTAGATCTACTCACCTAGATGACAGGATCAGTGATCACAAGTTTGATGTTTATCAGAATGTAAAGCAGCGGAATACACAAACGAATTAGACAAATTGTAGCAAGCAAACAATATGTAAGCGTTAAGATAGCATACGGTTATAGGGAGAGAATATGAATTTCTGATTTCTAGGAATGTTTATAGATGGAGAATATTTCTAATCAAATCAATCAAACATTCCATTCAATTGCTCATATCGCTCAATGATTACAATGGGTTGTCACTCCTTATATAGAGTGCAACAGTCACTGCTGTTATCACGGAAAGTGACAACTGGCAGATCCAATACAGAAATAACTAAATCTTAACAAACTACTGAAATGTTCACAACTACTGAGAACATATCAGCAGTTAAGTACAAAATATAAAACTACTGAAACTACAACGACTGAAGAACAAGCTCTTCAGTCGTTTTACAAAACTACTGAAACATAAAACATAAAACTACTGATATCACAACTACTGAAGAAGTACTCTTCAGCAGTTGTGACAAACTACTGAGGCTTCAGTACTTGGTCTTCAGACTTTGACCTTCAGGCGTTTCATCAGCTGATGACTTCAGTAGATATCATCAGCTGATGTCTTCAGTCTTTGTCTTCAGACTTTGTACATCAGTTGTTGATCTTCAGTACTTGTGAACTCTTCAGCTGTTGTACTTCAGTACTTTGGTCTTTCAGCTTCAGCACTTGTGTTCTTCAGCTGTTGTACTTCAGCACTTTGGTTCTTCAGCTGTTAAGGTCTTCAGCACTTGATCTTCAGCTGTTGAAGTCTTCAGTACTTGTCAAACTACTGATGAGGCTTTCAGCAGTTGTTGTGATACCGTGTGGGACTTAGAGATTTTCTGATCTTGGCTCATTGGTTCTTTTGGTCCAACAAACTCCCCCTGAACCAATGCAGCCAAAACCTCTAACTTATTTAAACTCCCACTTATTGATGGCAAAAATGTTGGTCTTTTTCCTTCTTGATCAGTAGAGAAGATGACCCATGTACGCTCCGGCCTGGGAAGAACCTCAAATATTTGTTTGGCAGAGTATGAATGGGAACTCTGTTTTGGGGAACTGGACACAGAGTTGTTATCCCATTCATGAGATTCACTTCCCCATAATGAGTCTGTATGACTCACGACATAGGCCTCAAGGAGAACAATTTGTTCCTCTTGAGAGAGTTCTTCAGCTCCTCCTTCGAAGAAGAACTCTGGACCATAGTACTCTGATAAGTACTTCATGGTCCTGCCATTCTTCAGCTCCACCGTAGTTACCTCCCTGTATACAAATTCATCCGGATGGTTGCCTTCAAGGAGTAACTGGAGCTCATTCTTTTGGATGTCTTCAAGCTTTTTGTATAACAACCCCTTCTTAATCATCTTGTTTTCTAGTAAGGCTTGAGGTGTCTTCTTTGCTGGTGAGCTTTCTTGAATTCATCAATGATTTCCCAGGGTGAGACTACAACGGCCAGCATGATGGTAGATTCTATTGTTTTTCGTACTTGGCCGTTGTATCTGTGTGGGATAGTTCTTTTATGGATTCTAGAACTCACCCTGGGGTCTGGCCATACTCTCACTCTCTCCCTCTGATACTGAAAGGTGTGTCTGAGAGTGTACAGCCTTTGAGCATGCCCTTTCATGGCTTGAATAGATGATGACTGAGGAAATCCTTGTCAACCATCTTCAACAGTTGCTCATCGTGCTGTTTCTGCTGTTCTTCTTCTTCTATCTTTACTCTGACCATTTCCCTTTGAGAGTCGGGTGTGATCATGGATTGACTCTGGGGCTTTGGTAGCTTCAGAACAGCAGAGAGTGGCAGACTATCATCTTCATCCTCTTCTTCTACTTCTTCTAGCCTCAACACCCTTCTCTTCTTCTCTCTTGGGTGCATCATCGGCTGTTGGTTTAGAGGGTGAGGGAATTGGTTTTGTGGGTTGTGGTTTTGGTAGTTTTGATGTGGGAATGTTGACAGGCTGTTCTAGCATTTTGGATGTGAGTTTGGCTTTTGACTGTTTGGCTAGTTCAGTCCTGCTCCCAGCACCAGCTTCATTTAAAACTTCAACAATTAAACCTTTTGTATATTCTTCAGACGAACAGATCTTGGTGGTTATTGCCAAGATACTGTCCCTGGACCAAGCTTTGATCTCGATCAATGATCTTCCAAGATGTTTTGCTATAAATCTGATCATGATCTCCAGCCTTTCTCTTTCTGACACATCATAACTTGACCATCTTGATTGGATTTCTTCAATCTCTAGTCTTCTGATCTCAGAATCAAGTTTTTCAGTGTCATGGCCTTGCCTAAACAACTGATCAATGATGTTATCCATTGATCTGCTGTGTTCGGCATCAGCCTCTTTCACCATCAGCTCCAAGGCTTTCTCTTTTTCATCCTTCTTCTTTTTCTTGTATGTGACATGAAAGTCTTTTGAACTTTCAGTCACTTTCTCCATGGTAGCCTCCTCCTTCTCTTTTTCCTTCTCTTTCTCAGTCTCCTCAACCAACTCCTCAGTTTCCACTACTGTCTCTTCTGTTTCTTTCTCCTTCTCTTTCCTCTTTCTTTTACCTTTCACTGCTGAACTCTCCCCCTTTTTGGGTGCATTGGTTGCAGGGAATTGAGTAGCAGAAAGTTGTTTGCTCAGAACATTCTCCACCATGGGTTGTAAGACAGAAGAAGTCTCTCATCAACAGTTTTGATCACCAATTCAGTTAGCTGTGGGGTGATGAGAGATAGGGGATTTTGAAGGATAGCAGCCAGTTGCTCAGGGGGTTCTGTCCCTGAGGAATGGTGCCAGAAACAGAGGCAGGTGGCTGAGATTTTGTGAGTGGTTGTGTGTTTAGGAGACCTTCAGAGGAAGGTGCCATCTGTTGGGTTGATGTGGTGGCAAATGGTCTTACTCCTTGAGAGAGTTGGTCAAGTAGGTTTTGCAGTCTACTGACTTCCTCCTCTAGGATCGTGTTCTGGGCAAGAACATCATAGAAGAAGCCCAGGTCATCATCAGCATATGCTGAATCACCTGACCTCCTGCTTGTAGCAGGATATACATGCTCTGGGTGTAGACCAGATGTAGCATGTGCCCCTTTGTCCTGGAACTGGGGACTTCCAGCCTCAGGACGTTGTCCTTCATCGGCTGTTGCCTCTGGTGAGGTCTTAGTTATGTTACCAACCTCAGTCTGATCATTGCTGATTCAGAAGAGTTGGCAGCCTCACCAGAAGTTCTTATCTCCATATCAACACCAGGAGATAGAACAGTTAAACCCCTGTGCTGTGGGTTCTCAGGTGCACTGTATTCCTCCCCCTCAATTGTAGAGGTATTCCCAGTGGTAAGTGGTTGGGGAGGGGGTGAGGAGTGCAATTGAGTCAGCACTTGTGCAACTATTAAAGTTGGGCTGTGAGGGGCGGTTGGTTGGGGTACAGGGGAAGAAGCAGTGTGCACCTGGGGTGGATGGTGCTCTTCAATGGCAATCTCCTCAAGTGAGGAAGATCCCAGATAAGTAGGTGCCCCTTGGGTTGCTGCAGTTCCTGTTGAGAGGAAGCCTGAGCGGCTGTGGCTGGAGGAGTCATTGTATCCACTAGGGGGTTTGGACTAGTGGATATATCCTGCGTTTGTTGTGCAGGAGCATCCTCAGGGGACTCAATTCCCTGAGTAGCCTTTTTGGTTTTCTTTTTGGTGGGTTTGGTGGGGACATTGGATTTGGAGGTGGTGGCTGTGGGTTCCAGCTGCGTGGGTTTTCGCAGCTTGGCAGCCAGTTTGAGTGTCCGGTCGGAGTTGTGCCGGGAGTATACTTCTGGCAAAACAGCCGTAGCAGGGACTCCCACGCCAACAAGTCCCTCAGCATTAAGCTGGTCTATTATAATGGCCATGATGAACCGTGGATAGAGTATCCAACGGTTGGCAGTTAATTTTTGAGCCATATCTTTGAGCTCTGAAAATATTAATTCGGAAAAGTTCAGTGGTTGTTGCTCAAGGATAGAATACAATACCTGCTGCCATTTGGTGGACATTTGATCCCAAGACGATGTCTTAGGGGCCAAACATACATTGACCATGTGAAAGATCAGGCGCTCAGCGTCATTAAAGTGTTTCTTCATGATGGTTGTGGCACTGAGATCACCTTGATATCCATGCTGAGCAAATGATAGATCTATGGTGCCCTTCGGATATCCAGCAGGAGAGGTAGCATCACTCAGTTGAAGAATTTTACGGATTGTTGCAGGAGTAATCACTACTTCTTTGTTGTTGACGACTGACCGGAGGGATGGTGTGTTGCTCTCCTCAGTTGTAACGTAACGTTCATCCAAATTGGTTCAAGGATTCGGCATGTAAAACAGGGTTCAGAAGGAATGCCTTGTTGTATGGGACTGAACCATAAGATCGATAGCAGCATCGAACTTAGTCCAGATCGGCGATTTTGTGAGGTAGGCAACACAGTTGTGTCGCGGTTTAATTTGCAAAGACGCCATGGAAATTTGTTGGAGAGGAACGTTAGGTTTGAAGAAGATGAAGTATGGAGAGCTCAGGTTAAGGGTATATATAGGGTACGGGTGAGGATACGACTGAAGGATGTGGTGTTAGTCATCAGTAGTTTTAAACGACCGTTGACATGGTATTATCCTTTCAGACGTTGAAACAGCTGAAGTCGCGGTGTTAGGCATCAGTAGTTTAGAAAACTACTGAAGACCGTGGTTTTGACTTCAGGTGATTGAAACAACTGAGGACATGGTGTTTGTCATCAGTAGTTATGAAACTACTGAAGACAGTGGTTTTGTCATCAGCTGTTGTAAACAACTGAAGACTTGGTATTAGTCATCAGTAGTTATAAAAACTACTGAAGACGTGGTTTTGCTTCAGTTGTTTAAAATGAAACAGCAGTGGTACAAACGACTGAGGAGAAAGTTCTCGTCAGCTGTTTTCGTCAATTCTTAGCTTTTCAGCTGTTTCAAACTGTCCTCAACACATTCATCAGTCTTTATGGCTGATTTCAGTTGTTTCATAGGACATCAGTACTTATCTGTTTTTACTGATTTCAGTAGTTATGACTACATCAGTAGTTGTAACTACTTCAGTAGTTTAGAGCAGATGAAGTACTTCAGTACTTGTGAGAACTTTTAGCCTTCAGTAGTTATAAAAACTACTGAGGTTAAAAGAGCTCATCAGTACTTATATGTGACAGGCACTCATGATCATCAATATGAATTACTGAGATCATCAGTAGTTGTCACCTATTCTAGCTGCAGCATACCAAGCCTTAACACCAGGTTTTGGAAAGTTGAACTATCCAAAGGCTTAGTAAAAATGTCTGCAAGCTCATCAGCACTGGGCACAAACTTAGGATCAATCAGACCTTTTTCAAAACAGTCTCTTATAAAATGGTGTCTGATCTCTATATGTTTGGTCCTAGAGTGCTGGACTGGATTTTTGACAATGCAAAGAGCTGAAGCACTATCCATTAACAATGGAGTCTTAGTCTCTGTAATGCCATAATCCAAAAGTTGGTTTTGAAGCCAGAGTACCTGAGATGTACAGCTTGCAGCAGCAATGTACTCTGCTTCCGCAGTGGATGTAGCAACTGAGGTCTGTTTCTTGCTCTGCCAAGAAATCAAGCAGTTGCCTAGGAATTGGCATCCACCAGAAGTTGATTTCCTGGTCAACTTACACCCTGCATAGTCACTGTCAGAAAAAGCAACTAATTTACCAGAATGGTTGGTAGAATACCATAAACCTAGAGATGGAGTGCCTTGCAGATATCTAAAGATCCTCTTGACTGCAATCAGATGAGACTCTTTAGGTGCAGCCTGAAATCTAGCACAAACACATGTAGCAAACATAATATCTGGTCTAGAAGCTGTTAAATACATCAAGGACCCAATCATACATCTGTAAAGTGTTTCATCAACCACTTTACCTTTCTGATCTAAGTCCAGTTGTGTGGTGCTGCTCATGGGAGTAGAACAGGGCTTACAGTTTTGTAAATCAAACTTTTGCAAAAGATCTTTTGTATATTTGGATTGATGAATAAAAATTCCATCAGCCTTTTGTTTGATTTGCAACCCCAGAAAGAACTGTAATTCTCCCATGGCACTCATTTCAAACTTCTGTTGCATCAACTTTGTAAAGGCATCACACAACTTTGGATCAGAGGATGCAAAAATGATATCATCTACATAAATTTGAACAAGTAGATTATGCTGCCCAGCTTTCTTAATAAATAAAGTCTTGTCTATGGAGCCTCTAGTGAAATTGTTTTCCAGAAGAAAGTTTGATAATGTCTCATACCAGGCTCTGGGAGCTTGTTTTAACCCATAAAGAGCTTTATCAAGCTTATACACCCAATTAGGATGTTTTGTCCTCAAAGCCTGGAGGTTGACATACATAAACCTCTTCTTTAACTTTTCCATACAAAAATGCACTTTTGACATCCATTTGAAAAACTTTAAGTTTTTGATAAGCAGCATAAGCTAAAAACAATCGAATTGCTTCCAGTCTGGCTACAGGGGCAAAGGTTTCATCATAATCAATACCTTCTTCTTGTGCAAACCCCTGAACAACCAGTCTGGCCTTGTTCTTAACAATAAGCCCATTTTCATCAGTTTTGTTCCTAAACACCCATTTAGTGCCTATTGCACACTTACCTGGAGGTAGAGGAACCAGTTCCCACACTTGCTGTTTCTTGAACTGAAGAAGCTCAAGCTGCATGGCATCAACCCATCCATTGTCCTTTAAAGCAATGTGATAATTCTTTGGCTCTTGCTGACTGATGAAGAGAGCATAGAAGCAGAAATTTGACAATTGACTTCTTGTTGATACTCCAGCAGTGATATCACCAATGATTTGAGACATGGGGTGATTCTTCAGATCTTGATACACAATGAGATCTGTGCAAGTGTTTGTAGCCGGTTCAGCAGCAACAGATGGTGATGGTGAATCATTTCCTTGAAACCAATCAGTGGATGGTAATTCAAAGGAAGTTGAATTCGAAGAAATCTCATCAGCATTTGTTGTGGATGGTGCTACTGGCGCTACAGGAACATCAGGTCTAGTTGACTCAGGCAGCTGATCACTAAACCTGAAGAGGTGAGTACTGCAATCATCATCATCATCAGCAGTACCACCAGGTGGTGAACTGTTGACAGGAGCAACAGCAGGAGTTTGATAAGGAACATATTGCAGTATGTCCAGATCAAATAACTCCACAGGACTTTGTGGAATCTTGTCCTTTGGAGATTCATTAAACTTAACATGTAGAGTTTCTTCAACCATCTTTGTTCTGCAGTTGAAGACTCTGTATGCTTTGCAAGTAGATGAATAACCAACAAAGTATCCTGCATCCACCTTAGGATCAAATTTGTGGAGTTGATCCTTTGTGTTGAGAATAAAACAGGGACACCCAAATGCTTTGAAAAATGAAATCAGTGGAGCCAAATGATGGAGAACTTCATATGGAGTCTTCATCAACCTCTGATTTACTAAAACTCTATTTTGCACATAACAAGCTGTGTTGACAGCTTCGGCCCAAAAGGTCAATGGCAAACCTGAGTCAGCCAGCATGGACCTTGCAGCTTCAATGAGGGTCCTGTTCTTTCTCTCCACTACTCCATTTTGTTCCGGAGTCCTTGGAATGCTGAACTGCCTTTTGATTCCCTTTGAGAGATAGAAGTCATCAAGTGTATGATTTCTGAACTCAGTTCCATTATCACTCCTAATACACTTGACAGGAAGGGAATACTGCTTCTCAATGTACAGCACAAAGTGGATAATTTCTGAGCAGCCTCATCCTTTGAATGTAGAAAGAAAGTCCATACAAATCTGGAGTAATCATCCACAATTACCAGACAGTATTTCTTCTTTGCCATGCTCATTACTCTCACAGGACCAAATAGATCCATATGCAGTAATTGCAAGCAGGCAGTGGACTTGGACACTTCAATAGGAGGAAATGAGACCTTGTGCTGTTTTCCTTTTAAACAAGCAGTGCAAGTTTCATCACAGTGGAACTCCTTTATTGGTAAGCCTCTGACTAAACTATTGTGGCTAAGCTGATTCATGTTTTTGAGATTAACATGACCAAGCCTCCTGTGCCATAGTTTAGATTCTTGAAAAGAGGCTTTGGAAAATAGGCAAGGATTACCTTTGAGATCTATCTTCTTAGAGAGATCTAAGGCATACACTCTTCCTGTCCTGTTGGCTTTCAGGAGAGTGTGATCATCCAATACCTTGTCAATCAAGGGCAAAACTTTTGATGACAGAATCCTACAGTTTTGACTTGTGAAAAGGGCAACATGGCCTTTATCACACATTTGACTGACACTCAAGAGGTTGTACTTGAGATTTTCCACATGATTAACATCATCAAATTTGATTTCTCCATTGGAGACAAAGCCCTTACCGATGATGTAACCCCTAGCATCATTGCCAAAAGAGACAAATCCCTTCTTTCCTTGAGAGTAGTCATGAAGAAGAGAGATGTTCCCAGTCATGTGCATGGATCCCCCACTGTCTACATACCAGATGCTATTTTGGCATGTTGAAGAACCCTGCAATAATAAACAATCAGTTAGTTTTAGAGACCCAAACCTTTTTGGTTTTGGGCCTGGTCTCATCAATAGATGGTAAACTAGCATGTTTATTTGTAACAACAGCCTGAGAGGAAGAAGATGGTGCAGAAGAGGAGTCCTTTGGCTTAGACCTCCTTTTCTGTGGTTTCAACATAGGAGAATCTAGTTGGTTAACTCTACCCAACAGATGTTGTACCATCATCACCAGCTGTGTCTGATTTTGTGATAAAGCTTTCAGCTCATCAGACACATTGCTAGTGGAGTTAGATAAGGTCCTATGTTGCACCTTCTTCTTTTGAGCACCCTCAGCTGTCACCTGTTTAACTCCTTCCTTTTTGATTGCTTTAAGGACTTAAGGGTTACAGGATTTGATGTTGCTGATACAAATGTGGTCTCAAACTCATTTTTCATTTTTACCATTTTCTCATTAATTTCTTCTTTTTGTTTGAGTTTGGAACCTCTTTTGTACCAACAATCATCTGTAAGATGATTGAACAAACCACATACTTCACATGGTTTCTTCTTCATCTTAGTTGATCATCAACTAAAGATGTGAAGCAACTGAAGACTTGTTCTTCAATGCTTTGGAAGCATTGGTTGCTTTCTTGACAGCATCTTTAGTAGTCTTCAAACTCTTTCTACTGCCAGTTTTCTTCTCTTCAGTACTGACAGCAGTTGAAGTTTGAACTTCAGGAGTTGAATCCTGCTCTCCAGTCCTTTCAGGACCTTCAGGATTGACTCCTGAGTTGATCAACTTATTGATCATGTGAATGTCAGCATTTGGACCATCAACATCAGCTGATAGGTTCAAAGAGGACTTGATACTGACTGCTACTTCTGATTGTGCTGTATCAGAAGGTAGATCACATGACTTGATGGATTGGTTATCACTCTCACCATCAGATTCTACCTCTGCTCTTGGGGTAAAATCTGTAGGTGGAGCAGTGTGATTGTAACCAATTCCAAACTTCACATTTGAAGCAGATTGCTTACTAAGAAGCATTTCAAAACCTTTGCATGATTGTACCCATCTATCACACTCGACCTGGGTAACTGCAAGGGTTTCTTTGAGATCTTTGTACTTCTCTAAAAGTACATCTTCTCTAGCCTTATCATCAATTATTTTGCAATTCAGTTTATAAACCTCATCATTTTTATCTTTGAGCACAAACTCAAACTCAGCTTTGTTTTTGGAAATTTCTTGTTCTAGCTCAATGTTCTTATTAATTAAAGCTACATTTGCTTCTCTAATGGAAGCAAATGCTGCTATGCATTGTTCAGAACATAATTTGGCTTTTGCCTCAGAGGATACCTGTGATACCTGAGGTGTAGAGGCATTGGAAGATGAAGTATCAGCAGACTCCAAAGCCATAAGAGCTAGATTCCCAAGGGACTGTCACCACCATGTTGACCAGCACCTGAGAACAGTTGATCATGACCAGACAAGTCATCTGGTAAACTGCTCCAGTCAACAACTCCTGGGGTGAAGAAGCTGTGTTGTTGAGATGAAGGTTGTTGATGAGATGGGGAAGGCTGAGGTTCTGGTAATGCATGAGGTTGTGGTGTCATAGGAACTTGAACTTGACTTGACTGTGGCATGTAATAACAAGGGTACTGATAAGGCATTTGACCCTGAGGAACAAAATATGCCGGAGATTGTTGTTGAGGATGATGACTAGATGTGACAGGATGTTGCCCTCTGTTTTGTTGACTATTGCCAGGAAAGTCACAAAGGGTGCAGTAGAGTTGATCCAGTTGATCTACACTCTCTTGCAAAGTGTCCAAGCCGTGGCATTTGTGACACCTCAACTTGCTCTTGTCAAAACCAACTTTGGTTTTGCCAGAGAGTCCTGGGAATTTTCTTCCAGTTCTTTTGTAGAACTTCTGAGATCTGATATTTATCAAGGCCATTTGGCTCAAAATATCCATCTCTTCTAAGTCATCATCAGCAATCCCCTTGAGATCATCCATGATGAAACATAAATTGTCATTATTACCACCAGTAAACTGACCATCAACACTTACAAATGCAGAATTAGAAGTGCTCGAAGAGAAATTAATATGCTCATCATACTGGCATTCAGATGCAGCATATATCTGACTCATGACCCACCAAGGCAGTGTTGCCTTGAATAAAGTCTTCAGTGAGCTTTCCAGATGAAGACAGTTTTCTCTTCTGTTCTATCTCTCTCTCAAAAGTGAGCAGTTTCCCATGGAGTTGGGTGAGAGATAGTTTGTCCAAACTTGCACTGGAGCGTAGGACAATAGTATATGTGTCCCATCTCTCAGGCAGTGATCTGAGAAATCTGTTATTCATCTGAATATTGGTGTATTCAAGTTTGACCATTTTTAGTTCAGAGATCAAACAAGAAAACCGCTCATATTGTTGAGTCAGTGTCTCACCCTTTCTATGAGAGAATGTCTCATATTGTTGGGCAAGAATTTCTCTATTATTTGCCAAGACCTCATCTGTTCCTCCAAATTGTTCTTTCAAAGCAATCCAGAGGTCATGGGCAGTTTCATGATGCATTAGCCCAGAATAGATTTCATTGGGCAAAGCCATGGCCAGAATTCCATGGGCTTTTGCATCAATCTCAAGCAACTTTTTATCCTCATCTGAGTATTGCTCCCTCCTCTTCGGAACCATTTGATTGGTTTCCGGGTTATTCACCATAGGCTTGTGTGGACCATGTACCACTGATGTCCAACACCCTGCGCTGTTAACAGACAGGTGATGGAGCATACGTCTTTGCCATATGTTATACTCATTCCTAACCAGCATAGGAGGCTTGGTTGAGGAACCAGTATTGTGAGGATCATTGGAGAGTGGTCATTTTCAGTTCAAAAACAGTTTAGTCAAGTTTTTTTTTTAAAGTTTTAGACAAACCACAACAAACTCAATGAGAACCAAGAATAAGATCTCAGGATGAATGAGCAGAAATACAGAAAATTCAATCTCTATAACCGTTTCTTGCAAAAACAAAAGCTAATTCAATCAAACTTGGATCTTGAATAGCAGTTTCAATGATCAATTATTAGATCGATCAATGATTAACTGCTCTGATACCATTTGACAGGATCAGTGATCACAAGTTTGATGTTTATCAGAATGTAAAGCAGCGGAATACACAAACGAATTAGACAAATTGTAGCAAGCAAACAATATATGTAAGCGTTAAGATCGCATACGGTTATAGGGAGAGAATATGAATTTCTGATTTCTAGGAATGTTTATAGATGGAGAATATTTCTAATCAAATCAATCAAACATTCCATTCAATTGCTCATATCGCTCAATGATTACAATGGGTTGTCACTCCTTATATAGAGTGCAACAGTCACTGCTGTTATCACGGAAAGTGACAACTGGCAGATCCAATACAGAAATAACTAAATCTTAACAAACTACTGAAATGTTCACAACTACTGAGAACATATCAGCAGATTAAGTACAAAATATAAAACTACTGAAACTACAACGACTGAAGAACAAGCTCTTCAGTCGTTTTAACAACTACTGAAACATAAAACATAAAACTACTGATATCACAACTACTGAAGAAGTACTCTTCAGCAGTTGTGACAAACTACTGAGGCTTCAGTACTTGGTCTTCAGACTTTGACCTTCAGGCGTTTCATCAGCTGATGACTTCAGTAGATATCATCAGCTGATGTCTTCAGTCTTTGTCTTCAGACTTTGTACATCAGTTGTTGATCTTCAGTACTTGTGAACTCTTCAGCTGTTGTACTTCAGTACTTTGGTCTTTCAGCTTCAGCACTTGTGTTCTTCAGCTGTTGTACTTCAGCACTTTGGTTCTTCAGCTGTTAAGGTCTTCAGCACTTGATCTTCAGCTGTTGAAGTCTTCAGTACTTGTCAAACTACTGATGAGGCTTTCAGCAGTTGTTGTGATACCGTGTGGGACTTAGAGATTTTCTGATCTTGGCTCATTGGTTCTTTTGGTCCAACACTAGACCTAACAATACTCCCCCTTAGGCGTAGATACTTGTAATCATTTCTTTAAAACTGAAAGCTCCTTCAATCTTGAAACCATCTTCTTGTTGAAATATGGTACTACATCCAATTGATTATCGTATTTGTACTTGATCTCCATTCTGCATATCCTTTGGAGTGTCTCAAAAGTCAGCCCCAATACATCTTCTTCTATGGTGAGGGTTTCCACAACTCAATGATTATGAACAATTTACAGCTCATCCTCTTCTGAGATTCTTAGTTCTGATATATCTTCAATGTTGGCTCCCTTCAGCATCCGACATTATACCTTCTCTTTTGTATGCTTTGGCACAAGCTTATCCCAACTGAATCATGTGCACATATAGACATAATTCATTTTGAGCCTTTTCATCAGTTAGCTTTGGGAAGAATTTGTCATGAAGATATGAAGTATACTTGGGTGAAGCAGTTTGATCTCCACTAGTCAAAAATCTAAATCTTTTTAGCATTCTTTCCTTCAGCATTCCTTAATAGCACCATCTCTTTTGCTTTCTCAACATAACCCCATTCGGTTATGGGAGATGTATATTGATTTCTCTTGAAGCTTTTGATAGATGTGGCATTTTCAGGGCTATATCCCACCCTTTTCAACATTTCCTCATCAACAAGTGAAGAGGGCTTTGTTGTTCTTTTGATTCTTTGAACTCTCTTTCTATGATCATCATCGTCTATGTTAGCTTCCTTGAGCACATCATCTTTGAATTTTATCTTTGATTTTCCAACCAACACAGAGAAATCTCTTCCCCTTGAGTTAATTGGATAGTTAAACATTATTAGACTTTGCAAGTCCTTGATATCTCTCTTATGAAGCTTCAGTAATGCTTCTGTATCATGGAAATATTGAATTCTTCTGGAGGTTCTTTTGATAATTGCACAATCCGAGTCTGGATCATATTTCAAGGCCATAATCCTGTTTTCTTCCATAGAACTAGGAGTTTTGATATGATCATATAGCTCTATCAAAGTTGATTTCTGTTGAGTGATTTCTTTAACAGTTGTCCCTAATGGCCATAATTTTCTAGGAATGACTGTTTCTGGTTCTCTGATTAGTTTGTCTTCGACTTTGTGCTGATCTTTGGATTCAACAGTTATAGGATGAGCAGAAAGTTTGATTTGGTGCATATAGTTTGGATTGGAGCTTTAGTTCTGAACCTTACTATAGAGTCAAGCTCAATAGAAATAACATGTTCCATCATTCTTCTCAGCTCACCAACATTTCTTCCTTTGAGCTCATGTGCCTGTAGTGTGACCCTGTAGCCAACAAACCATATTGTACTTGCTGAGTTTTGTTGTGTCATAGTGGTCTAGGTCTTTCTTTATTATCTAGATGGCTTGAAATGTTGTGAATGCCTCATAATCACAATTGGGAATCCAAAATCTAGTCACCTCAAATTCCTTCAGCACATCTTTTATCTCACTCATGCTCATCCTTTCCACCAAGTCATACGGAAAGCCATGATTTATTAGGGTCAAAAATTGAGGATTCTGGCCTTTCTTCAAGAATGTCTTTAGTGGTCAGAAGGTCATCAGCCTTTTGTTCTTTCTGATCTTTGGTAGATTCATCCTTTTGTTCTTCCAGCAGGAGGCATATGATTTAAGGATGAAGATTCAACAGATTTTGATCTTTTAGGTGAATCTTGTATGTCAATCACTTCCTTCTTCACAAATCATAAGTACTTTCTTTTTCTTCTGTATTGTATAATTTGCTTTGTGGTGTCAGAAGATTCTTTTGTTTGGTTGGTTGCAGGAGCAGCATTTGATTCAAGCACACATATTTTCATCTTTAGCTGCTCAATCTCTTCTTTTTTGCTTTTCAACAAGGTTAATTGAGCATTAAGAGAGTTTGTTGCTTGATGAATTTTTAGCATAAGCTTCTCTTTTTCACACTTCTTAGCCTCTACTGAGTCTTTGAGCTCAGACTCTTGTTGAAGTAAGGCATTAATCATTTCATTATTGCACTTAGCATCTTCTCTTAAGCTTTAGATCCTTGCTTTCAGCTGCATCAGTACATCATTCTTTTCTGATATTGTCCCCTTCAGCTTATTAATCCTTTGCTTTCTGAAGTTAGACTTCACTACAAGCTTGTTGTACTCACCAGGTAGCTTTTGCTTAACGGGATGTCCTCATCACTGATGTCATCTTCATCATAGGCAATCACTTCCTCATACTTATCTTCTTCTTCTTGTTTGTCAGCAATTTCATCTTTATGATCTTCAGTATGAGCCACACTTGCTGAACTGGAGCATTCATCTTTTGATTCCATGCTCATCATGTTGTGGTTGTTATTGCTGTTGATTGACAATGTCTAGAGAAACTGGTTCAGTAGCTTCTAATGGATAGGAGATTCAATCTTGGATAATGATAATGAACAGTTTGGCTTGAGAGACAGTGTTTTGACTAGCTGAGGGAGATTGTTGAGGGTGAATAGAGTGAGTGGGTGAGATGGATTGAGATTTTTGATTTGAAGGAGAAGGGGGTGTGGAGATTGATGTTGTTGCTGAATGGATGATAGAATTGGTGAGTGTGTGGCTTGAATAGAGTTAGTTGAAGAATCCTCCTGTTGGTCTTCGCATACAAGCTCTTCGGGAATATAGCACTAGCATCTATTACATGAGCAAACATGGGCATGTTTTCACCTTCATACTTCTTGGATATTTTATTCAGTACAGATTTCCCTAGGTGTGCTTGAACAACACATCACCATCTATATCAGTCCTAGGCAGATCAACATGATGATTAGTTGTAGAAACCTTGGAAACATATACATCTTATCAGCCTTCTATATTTTGATCTGAACACATAAGCAGTTGAAGATTTACTTTGAGTAATTGTAGGTTCTTCCCTCAAAGACACCAATAATGCCTGAAGAGATATGCCTTGAGATTCTGTCAAGTCCAGATTTCCTATTTGAGATACACTTAAGATAAGTGTGATAGAGAAATCTGTATGGTTTGCACAGTCTTCCTTTCTTGATTTCTCCCTTCTTGAAGTCACCATCATACCCGATCAGAAGAAAGACTTTCTCTATGTATTCATTATCGAATACATCAGGGTGACCAGCTTCTATATCTCCCGAATCAAGAACTATTCTAATTGTCTGTTCATCCACTCTCGATCTTCGATTCTTCATAGCAGCCACAATAACTTGATCATGTTCTTCTATTTGTGCGGAGTTCCAGAAATCAGTTATGTGTGATTAATAAATCACAGGCTTTGCTATTAAGGCATAGAACAGCCTGGATCTTCTTAGATATCAGATAATGTCTTGACATCCTTCTGAGAGAGGGTCGTCATGGTTTAAGAAAACACACACATTGTGCTCTCTCGCAAATCGATTATCCATCTGTTCATAAGAATAAAGAAGATTTCGTTATAATCACATTATTTATATGAGAATACGAACATTTGTAAGATCGTACGAGAATCAAATGGTTCATTATTGAACATTACAACATGTTTTACCTTGAACACAGTGATTTGAGAGCAGAATTGTATGTTTGTTTGATGTTTTGATTTGATATTTTTTAAATGTTATAGAAGGGTGGAAAAGTTTGTTGAGTGCGTGTTTTTGTAGGTCAGAAAAGGTGAACTGAAAAAGTGAATAATGAGTTTTGAAGTCAAAGAACATCATTTAGACTTTCTCAAACACATTAATTTTATTTAATTAATGAAGTGGGACCCTGAACACATTCTATTCTAAGTTCTTCCGCAGAGCATCTACGGATTCCATAAATCATCTGCAGATGTCTTAACAACTTCTACTGATGAAGTATAACTTAATTTTCATAGGTTACCAAACTATGAAATTGCTCATCGGTAGTTTACCAATCTACGGATAGACATTTAAATTTTCCACACACTGTATTTTCTGCTGATGCTTAAGACGGCACTTTAGCATATGCTGATGTTTATAGAACACTTGTAAAAACTTATTTTGTTGTATGGTCCAAGTCCATTGCTTAGAACCATTTATTGCTATTGGACCTTGTTGACTTTGTATTCATGACAATTGAGTACAAGAAAGCTCAAATAATTTAAAAGAAAAACTTCATGTATCCAGGAGCTAAGTTGGGGCTCAGTGTTGGACCAAAAGAACTAATGAGCCAGATAAGAAAACCTTTAAGTACCATAGACATCAAAACAACTGAAGTGGTCTACAACAGCTGAAGATAAAGTCTGAAGACAACAGCTAAAGACAAAGTCAGAAGACAAAGTCTGAAGACAAGTCTGAAGACAAAGTCTGAAGACAAAGTCTGAAGACAAAGTCTGAAGACAAAGTCTGAAGACAAAGTCTGAAGACAAAGTCTGAAGACAAGTCTGAAGACAAAGTCTGAAGACAAAGTCTGAAGACAAAGTTTGAAGACAAAGTTTGAAGACAACAGCTGAAGACAAAGTCTGAAGACAAAGTCTGAAGACAAAGTCTGAAGACAAAGTTTGAAGACAACAGCTGAAGACTTGACAAAGTCTGAAGATAAAGTCCGAAGACAACTGTTGAAGACAAAGTCTGAAGACCAAGTTCTCAGAAGTTGTCACAACAGCTGAAGTAGTTCTCTTCAGTAGTTGTGATGGTTTACATTTTAGTAGTTTGTAATCAGTAGTTTGTAATAAGTAGTTTGTAATCAGTAGTTTTATATTATGTAAAACATCTGAAGTTCTTACACTTCAGATGTTAGAATTTTAGTACTTGTAATGTTAGCTTATACCTAGCTTTTAGTGAAGGTGTCCTCAGTTGTTGTGGACATCTTCAGTAGTTTAGTTTACTTTAAGTTGTTTGTATAAATCAGTTAGCTGTCACTATCAAGTGACGTCAGCTGATGTCACATTCCTTATAAAAGAAAGTTGACCTAATTTCCTTGTACCGGAAGCTTGTGCATGAATGAAAACATTCTCTTTGCAGAAAACTTTCTCTCTTTATAACCGTTACTGTTTGATTGAATATTCATATTATTCTTGCTATAATTTCATCTAATTCGTGTGCTATTCCGCTGCAAATTCTAATCTAATTGATCAAACAAGATCTCGATCCCTTAAAATGGTATCAGAGCTGGTTAATCATTGATCAATTTAACAATTGATCATTGAAACTGCTCTTTTGATATCTAAGTTTGATCGAATTAGCAAATTTGCAAGAATTGGTTATAGAGTTTGTTTTTCTGTTGCTTCCTGTGAATTAATTTGAGATTCGTCTTATTTTAAACTGTGTTGTTGAGTTTTTGAGCTAGATCTATTAAAATCTCATTGAACCTGTTTGAAGTGGTGAAAATGGCTACATCAATCAATGATCCTCACAATACTAGCTCCAAAACAAAGCCTCCAATGCTTGTTAGGAGTGAGTATAACATATGGCAACGCCGAATGCTCCATCACCTGTCTATCAACAGTTCAGGTTGTTGGAAATCTGTGTTTCATGGACCATATAAGCCTATGGTGAGTAATCTGGAAACCAATGAGATGGTTCTGAAGAAGAAAAAGCAATACTCAGATGAAGATCTGAAACTGTTTGAAATTGATGCTAAAGCCCATGGAATTCTGGCCATGGCACTGCCCAATGAAATCTATTCTGGACTTATGCATCATGAAACTGCTCATGACCTCTGGGTTGCTCTGAAAGAACAATTTGGAGGAACTAATGAGGTCTTGGCAAACAATAGAGAAATCCTTGCCCAGCAATATGAGACACTCTCTCATAGAAAGGGTGAGTCACTGACTCAACAGTTTGAGCGATTCTCCTGTTTGATATCTGAGTTGAAAATGGTTAAACATGAATATACAAACAGTCAGATGAACAACAGATTCCTCAGATCCCTGCCTGAGAGATGGGACTCATATACTATTGTCCTACGCTCCAGTGCAATATGGACAATCTATCTCTCACCCAACTTCATGGGAAACTATTAACATTTGAAAGAGAGATAGAATAGAAAAGGAAATTGGCTTCATCTGGGAAGCTCACTGATGATTTGGTACCAGGGAATACTACTCTGGTTGGTCATGACTCAGAATATGCTGCATCAGAAAGTTCCTATGATGAGCATATAGATTTCTCTTCAAACAGTGAAGATCCTGCTTTTGTTGGTGTTGATAGTAATTCAGGGTGTAATAGTGATAAGTTGTGCTTTTTGATGGATGATTTGAAAGGAATTGCTGATGATGATTTGGAAGAGATGGATATTTTGAGCCAAATGGCATTAGTCAATATCAGATTTCAAAAATTTTACAAAAGGACAGGTAGAAAATTTCCTGGTCTCTCTGGAAAAACCAAAGTTGGTTTTAACAAGAGCAAGTTGAGGTGTCACAAGTGCCATAGACTTGGACATTTTGCAAGAGAGTGTGATCATCTGGATCTAACTCTTCTGCACCCTTTGTTCCTCAAGGTCAAATGCCATATCCCTATCCCTGTTTTTACATGCCTCAGTCCAATCATCTCCTGCACATATTTTGTTCCTCAAGGTCAAATTCCATATCCCTATCCCTGTTTTTACATGTCTCAGTCCAATCAGGTTCGGGTTCCCATAGCTCAACAACCACATGCCCTACCTGAGCCTCAACCATCTCAATCAAGTCAACAATCTCAATCTCAATCACATCAAAGCTTTTTCACTCCTGGAGTTGTTGACTGGAGTAGCTTACCGGATGACCTTTCTGGTTATTCTGAACAAGTGTTTTCTGGTGCTGGTCAACATGGTGGTGAAAATCCTTTTGGAAATCTTGCTCTTATGGCCCTGGAGTCCACTGATGGTTCATGCTCAAATGCTTCGTCATCACAGGTACCACAAGTATCTTCTGAGGCTAAGGCCAAGTTGTGTTCTGTGTCATGCATAACTGCTTTTGCCTCAATTAGAGAAGAAAATGTAGCTTTAATTAATCAAAATCTTGACCTAGAGATAGTGATTTCCAAAAGAAAAGCTGAGTTTGAGTCTGTTTTAAAGGAAAAAGATGATGAGATTTACAATTTAAAATGCCAAATCACTGATGAAAAGGCTAAGGTAGAGGTCATTTTAGAAAATCATAAGAGTCTCAAAGAAACACTTGTAGCTACTCAGATTGAGTGTGAACGCTGGGTAACATCTTGCAAGGGGTTTGAAATGCTTCTCAGTAAGCAAACAACTTCAAATGTGAAGTTTGGGATTGGGTATAATCACACTGAACCTCCTATAGATTTTACTCCCAAGACAGAAGTAAAATCTGGAGATGAAATCAATTCCCAAACCACATCATCATGTGTCTCATCCTCAAGTGATAATGTACAATCAGAGGATGAAGTCAGTTTGAGTACCTCAGCTAATCAATCTGCTGATGGTCTTACTGCTGATGAACACATAATCAAAGAAAAGCTGAGCACTTCAGGTGTTGTCTCACAAGGTATTCAAAGTACTGAAGAGCAAGTAACAACACCTAAAGAACATTTCAAACCAAATGAAACCAAACATGGTTTGACAACTGCTGAAGAGTCAGGAAATCCAAATGTATTGATAGAAAACTTCTGAAGAACAAGTCTTCAGTTGTTACAAATCCTTCAGTACTTCACATAAGTACTGAGAGGAAGAAAGTACTAGAGAACACACCTTCAGTAGTTTTATCTTCTTCAGCAGTTGAACAACAGAAGATGATGAAAAAGCCATGTGAAATATGTGATCTATTCAATCATCTCACTCATGAATGTTAGTACAGAAAAGGTTCCAAATTTAACAAAGATAAAATCATTAAAAAGAAAAATAATAAAATGAAAGATGAATTTGAAACCAAGTTTGTGCCACAAGCATCTCAAACTGATAATCCAAAGCTTTCACAAAAATCTAAAAAGAAGGAAGGGGTTTATCATAAAACAGCTGAAAATATTCCTCAAGGAGTATCAAAACACCAGACTAAGTCTGTGTCTCTAAAAAAGGAGGACATGGTGAGTTACAGAACCAATCAAAAACAAGTACTGATGTGTTTGCTGAACTGAAGGCTTTAACAACCAATCAGACACAACTTGTTATGATGGTTCAACATCTGTTGGGAAGAGTTAACCAAATAGATGTACCTGTGATTAAACCACTGAAAAGGAAAACTAAACCAAATCAAAGGAATCCTTGTTAGCAGTATCTCCTTCCTCAAAGGCTATTAATCATGACAAATCAGTTAGTATAAAATTTGTTGATGAGACAGACCCAAAACGAAAATGGTTTGGGTCTCAAAATCTAACTAGTTTGTTGTGACAAATGCAGGGTTCTTCAGCATGCCATAGAAGCATCTGGTATGTGGATAGTGGAGGATCTATGCATATGATAGGGAACAGTTCTCTTCTTCATGACTACTCTCAGGAAAGAAGGGATTTGTATCTTTTGGTAATGATGCTAAGGGTTACATCATCGGCAAGGCTTTGTGTCAAATGGTGAGATAAGATTTGATGATGTTAACCATGTGGAGAATCTCAAGTACAACTTGTTGAGTGTCAGTCAAATGTGTGATAAAGGGCATGTTGCCCTTTTCACCAGCCACAACTGTCGGATTCTGTCTTCCAATGTTTTGAGATGATTGACAAGATATTGGATGAATATACTCTCCTGAAGGCCAACAGGATTGGAAGAGTATATGCCTTAGACTTATCAAAGAAAATTGATCTAAAAGGCCATCCATGTCTATTCTTCAAGGCCTCTCCTCACGAATCTAAACTATGGCACATAAGGCTTGGGCATGTGAATCTTAAAAATATGAACCAGTTGATCCCGCATGGTTTAGTGAGAGGTGTGCCTTTAAAGGATTTCAAATGTGATGACAACTGCTCTGCTTGTTTAAAAGGAAAGCAACATAAAGTATCATTCCCTCCAATAGAAGAACCAAAGTCAACTGCCTGCATGCAATTACTGCATATGGATCTTTTTGGTCCAGTAAGAGTGATGAGCATGGCAAAGAAAAAATAGTGTTTGGTAATTATGGATGATTATTCCAGATTTGTATGGACTTCTTCTTACATTCAAAAGATGAGGCTAGTCAAATCATCATCTACTTTGTGTTGCATGTTGAAAAGCAGTATTCTCTTTTTGTCAAGTGTGTGAAGAGTGATAATGGCATAGAATTTAGAAATCACACACTTGATGAATTCTATCTCTCTAAGGGAATCAAGAGGCAGTATAGCATTCCAAGAACTCCTGAACAAAATGGAGAGGTGGACAGAAAGAACAGGACCCTTATTGAAGCTGGAAGGTCAATGTTGGTTGATTCGGTTTGCCACTAACCTTTTGGGCTGAAGCTGTTAACACAGCTTGCTATGTGCAAAATAGAGTGTTAGTAAATCAGAGGTTGATAAGACTCCTTATGAAGTGTTACATATTTGGCTCCTCTGATTTCCTTCTTTAGAGCATTTGGGTGTCCTTGTTATATTCTTAACACAAAGGACCCACTTCAGAAGTTTGACTCAAAGGTGGATGCAGGGTACTTTGTTGGGTATTCATCTACTTGCAAGGCATACAGAGTTTTTAATTGCAGAACAAAGATAGTTGAAGAAACCTTGCATGTAAAGTTCAATGAATCTCCAAAGGAGAAAATCCCACAAAACCCTATAGAGTTATTTGATTTGGACATACTGCAATATGTTCCTTATCAGTCTCCAGCTGTTGCAGGTTTTGTGAATCCATCATCTCCTGCCACTTGTTATCCATCTGTTGGTATAAATGCAAGTTTTACTGATCAACTGCCTAAGTCTACTAAACTTGGTGTTCCTGTAGCTTCAGCATTTCCATCCACAACAAATGCTGATGAGATCTCCGAATCCTCTACTTCATTTGAATTGTCATCTCATTCTAGGTTTCAAGAATCTGGATCACCATCTGTTGCTGCTGAATCACCTACAAACACTTGCACAGATCTTATTGAGTATCAAGAACTGAAGAATCACCCCATGTCTCAGATCATTGGTGACATCAATGCTGGTGTTTCAACTAGAAGTCAATTGTCCAATTTTGCTTCTATGCTCTCTTCATCAGTCAGCAAGAGCCAAAGAACTATCATATTGTATTAAGAGACAATAGATGGGTTGAAGCTATGCAACTGAGCTTCTTCAGTTTCAAAAGCAGCAAGTGTGGGAACAGGTCCTCTACCCCAAGGTAAGTGTGCAATAGGCACTAAATGGGTGTTTAGGAATAAACTGATGAAAAAGGCCAAATTGTCAAGAACAAGGCCAGAATGGTTGTACAGGGGTTTTCAGAAGAAGAAGGTATTGATTATGATGAAACCTTTCCCCTGTAGCTAGACTGGAGGCAATCAGATTGTATTTAGCTTATGCTGCTTTCCATAATCTCAAAGTTTTTCAAATGGATGTCAAAAGTGCATTCTTATATGGTAAAATAAAAGAAGAAGTTTATGTGTGCCAACCACCAGGTATTGAAGATCATAAACATCCAGATTGGGTGTATAAGCTTGATAAGGCTTTTTATGGGCTAAAACAAGCTCCTAGAGCCTGGTATGAAACACTGTCTAACTTTCTTCTTCAAAATAATTTCACTAGAGGCTCCATAGATAAAACCATGTTCATTAAGAAAGTCGCCATGCATAAGCTCCTTGTTCAAATTTATGTAGATGATATTATTTTTGCATCCTCTGATCCACAGTTGTGTGATGCCTTTACTAAGTTGATGCAACAAAAGTTTGAAATGAGTGCCATGGGAGAATTATAGTTCTTTTTGGGGTTGCAAATCAAACAAACGGCTGATGGAACTTTCATTCATTAGTCAAAATATACAAAGATTTATTGAAAAAGTTCATTTACACAATTGTAAGCCCTGTTCTACTCCCATGTGCAGCACCACACAACTGGATGCTGATCAAAATGGTAAAGCAGTTAATGAAACTCTTTATAGATGTATGATTGGTTCCTTGATGTACCTTACAGCTTCTAGACGAGACATTATGTTTGCAACTTGTGTCTGTGCTAGATTTCAGGCTGCACCTAATGTATCCCATATGATTGCAGTCAACAGATCTTTAGATATTTGCAAGGAACTCAATCTCTAGGACTTTGGTATTCCACTGGGCATCTCTTGCAAATTAGTTTCTTTCTCTGATAGTGACTATGCAGGGTGTAAATTAACCAGAAAATCAACCTCTGGTGGATGCCAATTTCTAGGCAATTGTTTAGTTTCTTGGCAGAGTAAGAAACAAACTTCTGTTGCTACATCCACTGCTGAAGCAGAGTACATTGCTGCTACAAGTTGTACATCTCAGGTACTCTGGCTTCAGAATCAAATACTGGATTATGACATTATAGAGACTAAGACTCCATTACTGATGGATAGTGCTTCAGCTCTTTGTATTGTTAAGAATCCTGTCCAGCATTCTAGGACCAAACATATTGAGATCAGACACCATTTTATCAGGGATTGTTATGAAATAGCTCTGATTGATCCAAAGTTTGTTCCTAGTGTTGATGAGTTTGCAGATTTATTTACAAAGCCTTTGGACAGTGCAACTTTCCAAAATCTAGTGCCAAGGCTTGGTATGCTGCAGCTTGAATGATTTGACAACTACTGATGATCTTAGTTTACAAGTACTGATGAACATTACTTAAAAGTACTGAAGTACTTTATTTGTTGCAAATTACTGATGTGGTTACAATCACTGATGTCTGTTCTAACATATAAGAGTACTGATGACCAATGAAACTCTGAAAATCAGATAATCTGCTGAGTAAGTGTTAAGGTCAAATGAAACAACTGGGATATGTGAATTGACGACAACAACTGATGAGTAATTTTATTCTTCAATTGTTTCAAATAACTGCTGCTTCATTTCAAAACAACTGGAGCCAAAACCAAGTCTTCAGTAGTTTCCAACTACTGATGACAAACACCAAGTCTTCAGTTGTTTACAGCATCTGAAAGTTCATGTCTTCAGTCGTTTTCTAACAACTGATGACTAACACCAAAACTTTCAGTTGTTTTCTTTTAGCCGTTTCATAACCTATAAATACCTAACCCTAACTTCAAACTTTTCATAAATCGATTTCCGAACGTTCATCTTCCATTAATGGCGACCATGCAAATCAAACCACGACACAACTGTGTTGCCTACTTCACAAAATCAGCCTTTTGGACTAAGTTTGATGCTGCCATTGATCTAATGGTTGATTCCCCGTATCGAACTGCCTTTCTTCTGAATACACCATCTATCCCGATACTCTTCGCCAATTCTGGACAAATGTCACTATCCATACTGGTGAGAATAATGTCGTGATCACTCTCCAGTCATTTGTAAACCAGAAGAAGGTGGTAGTCACTCTTGCTATCATTCGCCAAAAGCTAGATCTGAATGATGCCATTTTTGTCACCAAATACCCGAAGGGCAACATTTAACTATCATTCATCAACCATGGATATGCGGGCGACCTAAGTGCTACAACCATTCTGAAGAAGCACTTCCATGATGCTGAATGCCTAATCTTCCACATGATCAATGTTTGCCTTGCCTCCAAAACCTCTTCATGGGATCAAATGTCATCCAGGTGGCAACAGGTATTGTATTCTATCCTTGAACGCCAAAGCTTAAATGTTTTTGAAATTATATTTTTAGAATTAAAAGATCTGGCAATGAAACCTGTGGCTAACAAATGGCTATTATATCCAAGGTTTTTTATGGCCATAATCATGAATTAGTTAAAATCTAATGGCCCTGTTGGCCTTGGAGTCCCTGCTGTGGTAGTTTTGCCAGAGGTATACTACAGCCCAACTCTGACCCACACCTCAAAAGGCTGCCAAACTGCTAAAACCCAAGCAGAAGGAACCCACAGCCACATCCTCTAGATCCAAAGTCCCCTCCAAACCACATTCCAAACAAACCAAAAAGGCTACTCAGGGAGTTGAGTCCCCTGATGATGCCCCTGCAACACAAAGGCAGAATGAAACTATGGGTAGTAATCCCCCTATAATTTCAAAGACTCTACCAGCTGAAACCGCTCAGGTATCCTCTCAACAGGATCCTGATGCAACCAAAAATGGGGAAACCACATTACTGGAATCTCTCTCACTTGAGAAGATTGCCATTAAAGAGCACCATTCACCCCCGGTGCAATCCTCTTCACACCTATCTCCCACTAATGCCACCCTTACAAGCCCAACTGTGGTTATTGCACAAGTGCTAACTCAACTACATTCCTCTACCCCTCCCCAGAAACCTATTACCACTGGGAAAACCTCAACAGTTGAGGGAGAGGATTATAATGTGGCTGATAACCCACAGCATAGGGATTACAGATTTCAATCTCCCTGTGTAGAGGAGGAGATTAGAACATCTGGTGAGGCTGCCTCTTCTCCTTTTTTAGCACATGATCAGGATGAAGATGGTATCATTTCTAAGTCCTCACCAGAGGCAACTGCCAATGAAGGACATCATCCTGAGGCAGGAAGTCCCCAGTTCCAAGAAATAGGGGCACATGTGAATACTGATATACACTCAGCACATGTTCATCCTGATTTCATCAGGAGGTCAGCTGATTCAGCAAAGACTGATGATGACCCGGGCTTTTTCTTTGATGTTCTAGCCCATAATACTATTCTTGAGACTGAGGTATGTAGACTACAAGAACAGCTTGCCAAAATGTCACAAGAATCAAGTCCATCTTCCCACATTCACCCACAGATGGCAGTTTCTCCTGAAACTATCCCAAACACTTAGCCACTCCCAACAAATTTGCCACCAGCCTCTGATTCAGGCACCATTTCTCAGGGACATAACCCCTCTGAGCTAATGGTTGCTACCTTTCAAACATCCTTACCTCAAATCACTTCCATAATCACAAACATTGTGCATCAAGCCATTGTCATGAAGAATTGTATGTGTAATCATAAGTGGTTTGACACGTTGAGCAGAAGATGATCCAGCAACTGAAGTTTTTTGAGTTGAAGTCCACTTGCGATTTCCAGTGGCAGTATTACCATCAAGTAATTCTGCACAAAGTTCTGGAAAAGGCAATGGAGTTGTTTTCAAAGATCCGGCCTTCGGATGCCCCTAAACCCAAAATATAAAATATTATAAGTATATATTTATATGTAGCCTTTAAATATATATATATATATATAAGTATATATTTATATGTGAACATACCTTCTTAAATTCTTCCCACTCCTCGTTTGTTAAGGAAAAAGTATTTGTTTGAGGATTATATATATTTCCGGTTTTTTTTTCAAATACACAAATCCGACGTACTTGGCTTTCAGATTGTCATAGGCGTTCTTCATTTGTTTTTTATTCAATTCAAGGTCAAACTTTTCTTTAAGAATTTTTCCTAATCTATTCCCAGAGTCTTTTTGCATACTCAAACCTTTCCTACCCACCTTATTTATTTCTTCAACGCAAGTTTCTAACAAACATTGAATTTGCTCGCTTGACCATTGATGTTTCTCGCCCATTTCTATTAAACAATAAAAACATAATCACTAACCTTAAAACTATAACAACCAACTAAACCATATACAAACCATATACCAAACCATATACTAAACCATATACAAACCATATAGAAAGTAATCATACAAACCATATACCAACCAATTAAACCAATTCACTTCTCATACAAACCATAAACTAGCCATATACAAACTAATCATAAAAACAAACTAATCATACACACAAACTAATCATATACAAACTAATCATAAAAACAACTAATCATACAAACAAACTAATCATATACAAACTAATCATATAAACAAACTAATCATGTAAACAAACTAATCATACAAACAAACTAACCATATACAAACAAAATAACCATATACAAACTAATCATAAACACAAACTAATCATATAAACAAACTAATCATACAAACAAACTAACCTATACAAACAAAATAACCATATAACTAATCAAACAATCATAAACACAAACTAATCATACAAACAAACTAATCATATACAAACTATCATATACAAACTAATCATACAAACAAACTAACCATATACAAACAAAATAACCATATACAAACAAACTAATGATACAAACAACCATCAAAAAAATATTTAATTACCTGCAGGTCAACGGTGAGGGGGCCGGAGGGGAGGGGCTTCAGGGAGGGGGTCGAAGGGGAGGGGTCTTCGGGGAGGGGGGCCGAAGGGGAAGGGAGCCGAAGGGGAGAGGACCCGCGAAGGGGATGGCGCCGAAGGGGAGGGCGGCGAAGGGGAGGAGGCCGAAGGGGAGAGGGCTGAAGGCGAGGGGGCCGAAGGGGGGAGGGCGAGACGGCGGTCCGGTGGCGCGGTGACGACGGCGGGGCGGAGGAGCGGTGGCGACGGTGGGGAAAAATGGTGGGGAAGATGGGTGGGAAGGGGTGGGGAAGATGGATGGGGAATTAACATCTGATGTTAGGGCTTGGTTAGAAGAGGTTAGAAAAGTGTGAAGACATTCTTCCACTTCTCTCCGTGCAGAGGTGAGGAAGACGTTTTTTAATGAAACGTCTTCGAGAAAACAAACAGTCTGCGAAGTCAAAACCTCTTCCCGCGTCTGCGAGCACGCAGATGAAGAGGTGGGGAAGAGGTTTTTAAAAAAACAAACACCCCCAAAGTCTGAAGACAACTGCGGAAGACAATGTCTGAAGACCAAGTTCTCAGAAGTTGTCACAACAGCTGAAGTAGTCTCTTCAGTAGTTGTGATGGTTTACATTTCAATAGTTTGTAATCAGTAGTTTGTAATCAGTAGGTTGTAATCAGTAGTTTGTGATCAATAGTTTTATATTATGTAAAACATCTAAAGTTCTTACACTTCAGATGTTATAATTCAGTAGTTGTAATGTTAGCTTATACTTAGCTTTTAGTGAAGATGTCCTCAGTTGTTATGGACATCTTCAGTAGTTTAGTTTACTTTCAGTTGTTTGTATAAATCAGTTAGCTATCACTATCAAGTGACGTCAGCTGATGTCACATTCCTTATAAAAGGAATGTTGACCTAATTTCCTTGTACGGGAAGCTTGTACATGAATGAAAACATTCTCTTTGAAGAAAACTTTCTCTCTCTATAACCGTTACTGTTTGATTGAATATTCATATTATTCTTGCTATAATTTCGTCTAATTCGTGTGCTATTCCGCTGCAAATTCTAATCTAATTTGATCAAACTAGATCTCGATCCCTTCACTCAGGTTCCAATTCCTTCAAATTATTAATGAAATAGACTAAGCTGTTGATTGATAAACTTATTATCATGAAGTCTACTCCCTCTAAATTTATGATTAATGATGATAGTATGCATTTATCATAAACTTCTATAAAGAATATCACGAGTGTTATTTGACTGTATGATGATGCACAAACATATGTACACATATAATGGGATCATACTATAATACTAAGCCTCTTCCTGATGAGTTATTTTGTTGAATTGATACCTGCACATAGTTCTGATTGCAGGTATATTATCCACTTAAATCCATACAAGAGCTAATGTATCAACTAGGCATGCAGTTTATCATGTTTTTATATTGATTAGGAAATAATTGTTATGGGCTTCACTTTCAATTCATGAAGATTTTGTCCTCCCTTTGCAAGTCAAATCATCAGTTTTTCACACTAAACAACTATGTACTTTAAGTTATAAGTTCTATCTTCAGATGCATTTGACATCTCATTAATGCATTGATATAAAAGCTCTAGATAAATATACAATTGATCACATAGCATTCTTTTGAGAGCTTAGATATGATTTTCATGAGGTCACCAGGTCTTTACTCATGTAAAACAGAGGTGCCTTTAACCCAAGTCTTTGTTTACACAAAATAGAGGGATGATGAGAATCATGATCTTTTCACCTTTGATAACTGATACATAGTATGATGATCATACACCAGGTCTTTGTTTACACAAAACAAGGGTGTATGTTTTGCAAAGATATATTATAAAGTGTTAGTACATAGTGTGCTTAGATGAGTGATTTGATCACATCAGAATAAGACTCACTTTGCATCATCAAAATAAAGTTTACCACAAACAATCACTTTGAATTATGTTTGGCATGCACTAAGTGTAGTTTCCACTCAAGATGAACCTGCTCATATATCAAGAAACTTGCTCAGATTTAATGATATTTATGAATTCAGGAATAGGCAGAGATATAGTGTACTATCATTTCCTAGTCATATGTTATGCTGAAGCAACATTACACATAGTATTTTGTTTGTTCAAATTGATTAATCTAAATTAATCATGCCCAGAGACTCAATCAGAAAATTAAATCTAACTGAATCAAAAGATTTAGTAAATAATCCACAAGCTGATTTGTCGTATCCACTTTGACTAACTTAATCAACCCCTTTTTAGAGCAATCTCTCAAAAATGATATCTTATTTCAATATGTTTTGTTTTACTATGTTGCACAAGATTTGCAGTTATAAACATAGAATGAGAATTGTCTATGTAAATTGAAGTTTGAAGGAAGTTGTAACCATAGTCAAGCAATTGGTTTAGCAACCAAAGGACTTGAGAACAACCAGCTAAAGCAGCTATGTACTTAGCCTCAGCTGTGGATACAAAGACATTGGTTTGTTTCTTGCGCTGCCATAATACTAGTCTTGGTCCTATGAATAGACATCCACCAGTTATGGATTTTCTGTTACTGTTACAACAAGCATATTCGCTGTTTGAGTATGAGTAGAGTGTAAAGTCACCATCCTTTGGATACCAAATACCAAGTCCTGGTTTTCCTTTGAGATATCTGAAAATCCTTTTTACAACATTCAGATAAGACTCCTTTGGATCAGATTGGTACCTAGCACACACACATCAAACATAATGTCAGGTCTACTGGCAGTTAGATACATAAGTGATCCTATCATTGATCTATATAATTTTTTATCAATAGAATTTCTGAAGGATCAGGTACAATCTTATCAATTGTTGATGCTGGTGTTTTGCATGAGGAAACATCAGCAAGATTGTATTTCTTCATAATTTGATGTATGTATTTTTCTTGATTGATGAATATCCCATCTGATTTTTGATGAACTTGAAGACTAAGAAAGAAAGTAAATGCACCCATTGAACTCATCTGAAATTCAGATTTCATCAATTCTTCAAAATTTACACACAATCTCTTATTGGTTGATCCAAATATAATCTCATCAACATATTTGAACAACTAAGAGATCCTGATGTTCTTGTTTGAGAAAGAGTGTTTGATCAATGGTTCCTCTTCTGTAGCCATGCCTGAGCAAGAAAGATGATAATGTTTCATACCACTTTCTTAGTGCGTCGTGAAGACCATATAAGGCTTTGTCTAGCTTGCATACCCTATGTGGATAATGTGACTTCCTCATCAATTTTCCCATATAGGAATGCACACTTGACATCCATCTGGTACACAATGAACTTCTTATGTGATGCATAAGCTAGGAGCACTCTTATGGCTTCAATTGTTGCAACTGGTGCAAAAACTTCATCATAGTCTATTCCCTCTTCTTGTGTGTATCCTTGTGCAATCAACCTTGCCTTATTTCTTACAATGATCCATCTATCATCAAGTTTGTTTTTGTATAGCCACCTCGTATCAATAGGATGTTGGCCTTCCGGTAAATCAACAAGAGACCATACTTTTTGCTTTCTAATTATTGAAGCTCTTCTTGCATAGCTTCAATCCAACTATTTTCTTTAAAGCAGCAGTAATGGTTGGAGGAACCACTTGAGAAAGAACCAAATTAAAAAGAAAATGTTGGCAACACCACTTTGAGTTCTTGTAGTTATCTTTGTAAGATCTCCAATGATGTTGTCGACCATATGAATCTTATTGATTCTTGTTAATGGAGTTGATTCAACTAGAATAGATGATCCAGGTTAGTCATATTTGTTGGTGCAGACTAATCCAGACCAAGTTGAGAGTTTAGGAAGTAGTCAAAATCTTCAACATGTGGTGTTGAATGATCTTTAGTAGCTTGATCATTGGTAGCACCCTAATGTCTTCTACAGGAGCTATAGGGCTTCTCAAGATTCAGTTTGTTTTTCCATAGGAGTATAGGAACTTTTCTGGAATCATTTATCTCTTCTGTAGAAGTTACAGGAACTTCTCCAGAAGATAAGTGATCATTTCCACATGCAGTGTCAGTATCTGCTGCTGAAAGTGTTTCCACCTAAGGATGTGTGTATCCTTGGAGGATCAGCAGACAATGTTATTTCATTCATATGAGGTGGAACAAATGGATAACATACTTCATAAGATCCTGCAGTGTTCAAATAATCATAGTTAAATGATTCAGTCAAAGCATCTATGTGAAACAACCATGATGAACCTTTAACTGATTTAGTGAATACAGATTCATCAAAGGATACATTAGGAGATTCTTCCATAATGTTATGTTATGGAATACAGATCCTATAAGATTTAGATGTTGAATAATATCCAACAAGGAAACCATCATATGCTTTTTCTGAAAATTTTACCAATGACTCTTTTACATTTAAAACAGTGTAACACCCCGAAAAGTCAAAACGAGTCATTAAGGATAATGGGCTTGATTATTGGGTATTTTAATAAGGTAACGAAATGGTCATGGGCTAAATTAGGCTTATTGGGTAGTGGCCTATAGGATTAAAGGCCCATAATCAGCCCTTAAGCACCCAAACTAGCCTTCATCTTCCTCATTGCAACCCTAGCCACCAAAATTCGTAGAGAGAGAAAGTGAAGAAAACTCAAGATTTGAAGCTTTCAAGGTTAAGAGATTGAAGATATGGGTGTTGGAGCATCAAGACCTAAGAAAGAAGCAACAAATCCAGGTAAGAATCAACCTCTAAACCCTTCTGTAGATCAAACCCGGATTCTAGGGTTTTGAGTTTTGAAAAGTTGCAAAGAATGGCATAAAGTCACATTTTTAGGTATGAAAACATGTATAAAGCTTAGATTTAGCCTCATGGATGATAAACTAAGAGATTGGACGTAAAAGGTTATGATTTTGGGTTAAAAACAGATTGGTACGTGATTTTTATGCGATCTGTGAAACTGTATATGCATCCAGCGAATTTGCATATTCAACGAGCGAAACTATGAGGACTTCCTACGAAACTATAGTTTCGCAGGTAGTTTCACAGATATGGTTTTCCAATGAAAGTTGGGCGAAACTGGCAGCAAAGATGCCAACGAAGGTGCTGGCAAAACTAGCAACGAAACTGCTAGTGAAACTAGCTGCAAAAGTGTTGGCGAATCTAGCTACAAAATTACTTATCTTGTAGCGAAATTAGCAGCGGATTTAGGCAGAAAATTAACCCCTTAGAGTGTTAACTTGTGTGCAGGCTGTGTAGTGTGATCCTAGCCTAGAAAGCTTAGTCTAGAAGTTATTTGTGGTATCCAAGTGAGTTCTACATCCCCTTATTTTTAAGTTTTCCATGTTTTGGGGTTATTATGCATGCTAAATATACGTTTTTAAATGACGGAGATTTTATGAGGTTTTAACTAAAAGATAGCTTTTTCTATAAGGTTTTAACTGAAAGATAGCTCGGCCCCAGCCAGGGGCGTTGCCCCTTGGACCCCACTAGGGGCTGCCGCCCCCGAACCCCCGTTGTCCCGCGGATGATCAATTATGTTATATGACGACTAGTACTTGGTATGTTGTGTACTTTATAAGTTAAGTATTATATATTAAAGAGAAAGACGATAATAACGAAAAGCGAAACTTAATGAATGTTACCCCCGGGCCCATTTGATGATGGAAAGTCTTGCAAGCACTATGATAGACTTCACTTATGTGAGTCTGATTTATGATGATGGATCCATATTCATGAGCATGCTATGTGCCTTGCAGTGTGGATCAACTGTCCGGGGTTAGCTACCGTTTTTATTTGTACCGACAGGGATCGACATCTGTTGTCGATCAACATGGAGCTCTTGCTTTATGCAATCTCGTTTATGATGAAGTGAAAGTTATGAAAGAATGAAAGATAATGAACATGCTTATTATGATGAAAATGTTATGTACTATGATGTATGCATGGTCATTATATGAAGGACAAAGGTTGTATTTTCTTATATTATCTAAAACTAGAAGTCACTCAGCGAAGCTGACTTTTACGCATAAAAGTTGGCAGGTAAACTCTGATGCTGAGGATGGCACACAGAGCTACTTGGGGAGCTATGGATGGCATTACTGTTTATGAAATCTTTATTGTGATTCAAGAACAAGTAACATGTTTTCGTTGCAATTAAAGGACAAATGTATAAGTACAATATGAATTTCAAGTGTCTAATGAATGTCTATTTAATTCCGCTGCAATGTTTTGATTATTAAAAATGATTTTTATGCTATGATTAACCAACTGTGAGGTTTTCCGGGAACGGGGCCTTACAAACAGATATATGACATCCAAAAACTCTATGATATCCTATGTATGGTTTTCTTTTAAACAAGAGTTCATAAGGAGTTTTGTTATGTTCTTTGACAATTAATGTTCTGTTTTGAACAATGCATGTAGTATTCACTGCCTTAGCCCAAAATGTGTTGGGCAATTGTTAATCAGCTAGCATATTCTGGTTGCTTCAATGACAGTTCTAATTCTTCTTTCAGCCACTCCATTTTGTTGTGAAGTTCTTGGTTGTTGGACCAAAAGAACCAATGAGCCAAGATCAGAAAACCTCTAAGTCCCACATGGTATCACAACAACTGCTGAAAGCCTCATCAGTAGTTTGACAAGTGCTGAAGACTCCAACAGCTGAAGATCAAGTGCTGAAGACCTTAACAGCTGAAGAACCAAAGTGCTGAAGTACAACAGCTGAAGAACACAAGTGCTGAAGCTGAAAGACCAAAGTACTGAAGTACAACAGCTGAAGAGTTCACAAGTGCTGAAGATCAACAACTGATGTACAAGGTCTGAAGACAAAGACTGAAGACATCAGCTGATGATATCTACTGAAGTCATCAGCTGATGAAACACCTGAAGGTCAAAGTCTGAAGATCAAGTACTGAAGCCTCAGTAGTTTGTCACAACTGCTGAAGAGTACTTCTTCAGTAGTTGTGATATCAGTAGTTTTATATTTTTATGTTTCAATAGTTTTGTAAAACGACTGAAGAGCTTGTTCTTCAGTCGTTGTAGTTTCAGTAGTTTTATATTTTGTACTTAACATGCTGATATGTTCTCAGTAGTTGTGAACATTTCAGTAGTTTGTTAAGAATTAGTTATTTTTGTATTGGATCTGCCAGTTGTCACTTTCCGTGATAACAGCAGTGATTGTTGCACTCTATATAAGGAGTGACAACCTATTGTAATATGTGACGAATGAGTGAATGAATGGAATGAATGATTGATTTGATTAGAAATATTCTACATCTATAAACATTCCTAGAAATTAGAAGTACATTCCACAATAGTTTAGTCAGAGGCTTACCAATAAAGGAGTTCCACTGTGATGAAACCTGCACTGCTTGTTTAAAAGGAAAGCAGCACAAAGTCTCATTCCCTCCTATTGAAGTGTCCAAGTCCACTGCCTGCTTGCAATTACTGCATATGGATCTATTTGGTCCTGTGAGAGTAATGAGCATGGCAAAGAAGAAATACTGTCTGGTAATTGTGGATGATTACTCCAGATTTGTATGGACTTTCTTTCTACATTCAAAGGATGAGGCTACTCAGAAGATTATCCACTTTGTGCTGTACATTGAGAAGCAGTATTCCCTTCCAGTCAAGTGTATTAGGAGTGATAATGGAACTGAGTTCAGAAATCATACACTTGATGACTTCTATCTTTCAAAGGGAATCAAAAGGCAGTTCAGCATTCCAAGGACTCCAGAACAAAATGGAGTAGTGGAGAGAAAGAACAGGACCCTCATTGAAGCTGCAAGGTCCATGCTGGCTGACTCAGGTTTGCCATTGACCTTTTGGGCCGAAGCTGTCAACACAGCTTGTTATGTGCAAAATAGAGTTTTAGTAAATCAGAGGTTGATGAAGACTCCATATGAAGTTCTCCATCATTTGGCTCCTCTGATTTCATTTTTCAAAGCATTTGGGTGTCCCTGTTTTATTCTCAACACAAAGGATCAACTTCACAAATTCGATCCTAAGGTGGATGCAGGATACTTTGTGGTTATTCATCTACTTGCAAGGCATACAGAGTCTTCAACTGCAGAACAAAGATGGTTGAAGAAACTCTACATGTTAAGTTTAATGAATCTCCAAAGGACACGATTCCACAAAGTCCTGTGGAGTTATTTGATTTGGACATACTGCAATATGTTCCTTATCAAACTCCTGCTGTTGCTCCTGTCAACAGTTCACCACCTGGTGGTACTGCTGATGATGATGATTGCAGTACTCACCTCTTCAGGTTTAGTGATCAGCTGCCTGACTCAGCTAGACCTGATGTTCCTGTAGCGCCAGTAGCACCATCCACAACAAATGCTGATGAGATTTCTTCGAATTCAACTTCCTTTGAATTACCATCCACTGATTGGTTTCAAGGAAATGATACACCATCACCATATGTTGCTGCTGAACCGGCTACAAACACTTGCACAGATCTCATTGTGTATCAAGATCTGAAGAATCACCCTATGTCTCAAATCATTGGTGATATCACTGCTGGAGTATCAACAAGAAGTCAATTGTCAAATTTCTGCTTCTATGCTCTCTTCATCAGTCAGCAAGAGCCAAAGAATTATCACATTGCTTTAAAGGACAATGGATGGGTTGATGCCATGCAGCTTGAGCTTCTTCAGTTCAAGAAACAGCAAGTGTGGGAACTGGTTCCTCTACCTCCAGTAAGTGTGCAATAGGCACTAAATGGGTGTTTAGGAACAAAACTGATGAAAATGGGCTTATTGTTAAGAACAAGGCCAGACTGGTTGTTCAGGGGTTTGCACAAGAAGAAGGTATTGATTATGATGAAACCTTTGCCCCTGTAGCCAGACTGGAAGCAATTCGATTGTTTTTAGCTTATGCTGCTTATCAAAACCTTAAAGTCTTTCAAATGGATGTCAAAAGTGCATTTTTGTATGGAAAAGTTAAAGAAGAGGTTTATGTATGTCAACCTCCAGGCTTTGAGGACAATAAACATCCTAATTGGGTGTATAAGCTTGATAAAGCTCTTTATGGGTTAAAACAAGCTCCCAGAGCCTGGTATGAGACATTATCAAACTTTCTTCTGGAAAACAATTTCACTAGAGGCTCCATAGACAAGACTTTATTCATTAAGAAAGCTGGGCAGCATAATCTACTTGTTCAAATTTATGTAGATGATATCATTTTTGCATCCTCTGATCCAAGTTGTGTGATGCCTTTACAAAGTTGATGCAACAGAAGTTTGAAATGAGTGCCATGGGAGAATTACAGTTCTTTCTGGGGTTGCAAATCAAACAAAAGGCTGATGGAATTTTTATTCATCAGTCCAAATATACAAAAGATCTTTTGCAAAAGTTTGATTTACAAAACTGTAAGCCCTGTTCTACTCCCATGAGCAGCACCACACAACTGGACTCAGATCAGAAAGGTAAAGTGGTTGATGAAACACTTTACAGATGTATGATTGGGTCCTTGATGTATTAACAACTTCTAGACCAGATATTATGTTTGCTACATGTGTTTGTGCTAGATTTCAGGCTGCACCTAAAGAGTCTCATCTGATTGCAGTCAAGAGGATCTTTAGATATCTGCAAGGCACTCCATCTCTAGGTTTATGGTATTCTACCGGACATTCTGGTAAATTAGTTGCTTTTTCTGACAGTGACTATGCAGGGTGTAAGTTGACCAGGAAATCAACTTCTGGTGGATGTCAATTCCTAGGCAACTGCTTGATTTCTTGGCAGAGCAAGAAACAGACCTCAGTTGCTACATCCACTGCTGAAGCAGAGTACATTGCTGCTGCAAGTTGTACATCTCAGGTACTCTGGCTTCAAAACCAACTTTTGGATTATGGCATTACAGAGACTAAGACTCCATTGTTAATGGATAGTGCTTCAGCTCTTTGCATTGTCAAAAATCCAGTCCAGCACTCTAGGACCAAACATATAGAGATCAGACATCATTTTATAAGGATTGTTTTGAAAAAGGTTTGATTGATCCTAAGTTTGTGCCTAGTGCTGATGAGCTTGCAGACATTTTTACTAAGCCTTTGGATAGTTCAACTTTCCAAAACCTGGTGTTAAGGCTTGGTATGCTGCAGCTAGAATAAGTGACAACTACTGATGATCTTAGTAATTCATACTGATGATCATGAGTACCTATGTCACATATAAGTACTGGTGAGCTCTTTTAATCTCAGTAGTTTTTATAACTACTGAAGGCTAAATGTCTCACAAGTACTGAAGTACTTCATCTGTTCTAAACTACTAATGTAGTTACAACTACTGATGCAGTTACAACTACTGCAATCAGTAAAAACAGATAAGTACTGATGTCCTATGAAACAACTGAAATCAGCCAAAAAGACTGATGAATGTGTTGAGGACAGTTTGAAACAGCTGAAAAGCTAAGAATTGACGAAAACAGCTGAAGAGAACTTTCTCTTCAGTCGTTTGTACAACTGCTGTTTCATTTTAAATAACTGAAGCAAAACCACGTCTTTAGTAGTTTTATAACTACTGATGACTAATACCAAGTCTTCAGTTGTTTACAACAGCTGATGACAAAACCACTGTCTTCAGTAGTTTCATAACTACTGATGACAAACACCAAGTCCTCAGTTGTTTCAATCATCTGAAGTCAAAACCACGGTCTTCAGTAGTTTTCTAAACTACTGATGCCTAACACCATGACTTCAGCTGTTTCAACGTCTGAAAGGATAATACCATGTCAACGGTCGTTTAAAACTACTGATGACTAACACCACATCCTTCAGTCGTTTCCTTACCCGTACCCTATATATATCCCCAACCTTAGCTCTCATTACTTCATCTTCTTCAAACCTAACGTTCCTCTTCAAAACTTCCCTTTTCTCCATGGCGTCTATGCAAATTAAACCGCGACACAACTGTGTTGCCTACCTCACTAAATCGCCGATCTGGACTAAGTTCGATACTGCTATCGATCTTATGGTTCAGTCCCAATACAACAAGGCAATCCTTCTGAACCCCGTCTTACATGCCGAATCCTTGAACCAATTTTGGATGAACGTTACTGTTACCACTGAGGAGAGCAACACACCATCCCTCCGGTCAGTCGTCAACAACAAAGAAGTAGTCATTACTCCTGCAACAATCCGTAAAATTCTTCAACTGAATGATGCTACTTCTCCTGCTGGATATCCGAAGGGCACCATAGATCTATCCTTTGCTCAGCATGGATATCAAGGCGATCTCAGTGCCACCACCATCATGAAGAAACACTTTAATGACGCTGAGCGCCTGATTTTTCACACGGTAAATGTATGTTTGGCCCCTAAGACGTCGTCTTGGGATCAAATGTCCACCAAATGGCAGCAGGTAATGTATTCTATCCTTGAGCAACAACCACTAAACTTTTCAGAATTAATATTTTCAGAGCTCAAAGATATGGCTCAAAAATTAACTGCCAACCGTTGGATACTCTATCCCCGGTTCATAATGGCCATTATTACCGACCAGCTTAATGCTGAGGGACTTGTTGGCTTGGGAGTCCCTGCTACGGCTGTTTTACCGGAAGTATACTCCCGGCACAACTCTGACCGGACACTAAAAATGGCTGCCAAGCTGCGAAAACCCACGCAGCTGGAACCCACAGCCACCACCTCCAAATCCAAAGTCCCCACCAAACCCACCAAAAAGAAACCCAAAATGGCTACTCAGGGAATTGAGTCCCCTGAGGATGCCCCTGCAACACAAACGCAGGATATATCCACTAGTCCAAACCCCCTAGTGGATACAATGACTCCTCCAGCCACAGCCGCTCAGGCTTCCTCTCAACAGGAGCCTGCAGCAACTCCCCAAGGGGCACCTACTTATCTGGGATCTTACTCACTTGAGGAGATTGCCATTGAAGAGCACCATCCTCCCCAGGTGCACACTGCTTCTAACCCCTTACCCCAAACAACCGCCCCTCACAGCCCAACTTTAATAGTTGCACAAGTGCTGACTCAATTGCACTCCTCACCCCCTCCCCAGAAACCACTTACTACTGGGATTACCTCTACAATTGAGGGGGAGGAACACAGTGCACCTGAGAACCCACAGCACAGGGGTTTCCCAATTCTATCTCCTGGTGTAGACAAGGAGCTTAGAATATCTAGTGAGGCTGCCACCTCCTCTGACTCAGCACATGACCAGAGTGAGGCTGGTAACATTGGTAAGACCTCCCTAGAGGCAACAGCTGATGATGGACATTGTCCTGAGGCTGGAAGTCCCCAGTACCAAGCACAAGGGGCACATGCACCAACTGGTCTACACCCAGTGCATGTAAATCCTGCTCTAAGCAGGAGGTCAGGTGATTCAGTATCAACTGATGATGACCTGAGCTTCTTCTATGATGTAGTTGCTCAAAACACCATTCTAGAGGATGAGGTTAGCAGACTCAAAGAGCTGCTGGCCAAGATGTCTCAGGATGCAAGTCCATCTGCCACCATAATACACCCACAGATGGCACCTTCCCTTGAAGGTTTCCCAAACACCGAGCCACCCCAAAATCAACCACGTGCCTCTGCTTCAGGCCCTACCTCTCAGGAACAGAACCCTCCTGAGCAAATAGGTGCTGCACTCCAAAATTCCCTTCCTCTCATCACACCCATAATCACTGATATAGTGATCAAAGCCATTGATGAGAGGCTTTCCTCAACATTACAGCCCTTGGTTGATGCTGCTGTCCAAAAGACTCTTTCTGCGGTACAAACCCCTTCCTCCAATGCAACCAAAAAGGGGGAGAGTACTGCAGTGAAAGAAAGGAAGAGGAAAAGATCCGAGGAAAAGGAAGTGATGCAAGCCCAAGAGGAGGAAAAAGAAAAGCAACCTCTGCTCACTTACAAGCGAAAGAGAAGTGCTGATGATCACACTGCTGAAGACAAATCCTTGGAGGAGCTGGTCAAAGAAGCTGACACCACACACAGCCGCTCCATGGATAAAATAATTGAACAACTCTTCAGGCAGGGGTTTGACACAGCCACACTGGATAGTGAGATCAGAAGGTTAGAAGTACAAGAGATACAAACCCGATGGGCAGGGTATGATGCTCTTGAGAAAGAGAGGTTGGAAATAATGATCCGCTTTATTGCAAAATACTTGGGAAGATCATTAATGGAGATCCGCGCATGGACCAGGGACAACATTCTGGCTATAGCCACCAGAATCTGTCTGTCTGAGCAATTCAACAAAGGGATTATTGTGGAAGCCCTTGATGAGGCTGGGGCTGGTAAAAGGTTAGAGATGGCTAAACTCACAAGGCGAAGCTAACTACAAGGATGCTAGATCAACCTTCCCTTCCACCCACTCAAACAGATCCTATCCCACAAATCTCCCAACCAACCTCTAAGCCAAAATCCAAACATCCTCATTCTTCAAAACAAATTCCTTCACCAACCCAACCATCATCCAGTGATGTACCCAGAAGGAGGAGAAGGGTGCTGAGGATGGAAGAAGAAGAAGAAGAAGAGGATGAAGATGATAGTCTGCCACTCTCTGCTGTTCTGAAGCTACCAAAACCCCGAAGTCAATCCATGATCACACCTGACTCTCAAAAGGAAATGGTCAGAGTCAAGATAGAAGAAGAAGAACAGCAGAAACAGCACGATGAGCAACTGTTGAAGATGGTTGACAAGGAATTTCCTCAGTCATCATCTATTCAAGCCATGAAAGGGCATGCTCAAAGGCTGTACACTCTCAGGCACACCTTTCAGTATCAGAAGGAGAGAGTGAGAGTATGGCCAGACCCCAGGGTGAGTTCTAGAATCCATAAAAGAACTATCCCACACAGATACAACGGCCAGGTACGAAAAACAATAAAGTCTACCATCATGTTGGCCGTTGTAGTCTCACCTTGGGAAATCATTGATGAATTCAAGAAAGCTCACCAAGCAAAGAAGACCCCTCAAGCCTTACTAGAAAACAAGATGATTAAGAAGGGGTTGTTATATAAAAAGCTTGAAGACATCCAAAAGAATGAGCTCCAGTTACTCCTTGAAGGCAACCATCCTGATGAATTTGGTCATTACTGAATAACTCATCAGGGAGCATCTCAAGCTTCATGATGAGGGTGCACCTATAGAGTTCCCCAAAGCAGATTTGGACAACACCTACATCCAAATAGGATATGGTGGAGATGTTAACAGGTCTATAGTTTACAAGTTCAACTCTTCATACAACTAGAAGTTCCTGCTGCATGCCATTCTTCATTACTATCCAACAAATCTGGGGGTTAGGATCAAATCCCATACGAACTAGGGTGCCTAGTTCATGGAATGGTGAGAAGCCTTCGCTTTAACTACTCGAGATTTGTGCTAACCAATCTTATAGGAAACCTTTAGTGGGAAACAGTCTTCATGTATCCTACATTTCTTCAGCATGTAATCAACTGTGAGATGGACCAGAGTCAGCTTGTCTGTGCAGTTGCTCTGACTGTTCCACACATGAGGCCGACCATCTTCAAGACATTGAAGAAAGTGTCCACCAATTTCACCAAAAGACACACTGCTCTACTTCTAGGTATGACTGAGCCAATGGCTCCTGGTGACATCCCTATTGACCCCACAGGTGATGAACCCATACCAGAACTACCCTCACACTGCCAAAGCTACCTTCTCACCCCATCACTATCACATATCAAAGACACCCCACACAAACCCTTGTTCAATATTTTCTAATTGAACAAGCTCCTCCTGTTCAATCCAAAAAGACTAGAGTGGAACAATGGGCTCCCACTTAGTTAGAGGTCTCACCATCATTTACAATTCATCTCAATTTGGGCTTTGAGTCTCCTCAGTCCCAAACCCATGAGCCCAACAACCAAGCTGAAAACCCTCAGCGTGAGTCTCTATACTCCTCTGAGCAGCCACAAAGGGACAACCACACCATAGGTTCAATGCCTTTAGACATTGACCAAGGTCGCAAGTCACTAGGCTTAAATTCTATATCCTTTACTGATCTTCTATTAAAAACTGATGAAGAGATTATGTCCCTTCATGGCAATGAAGTTGACCTACAACACTCTCTCAAAGATCAACAGAGCCTAGAGAGACCTCTTATCTCGAGCCCCCATCAACAAGTCTTTACTGAGGTGAGTCCCACTGATGTGGTGGGGACTCACGTAAATTCAGCTTCAACTACTGGAAGTGCCTCAATGGACCTTCAGGACAGTGGTAATATTTCTAAGATTGAATATGCGGCAACCATGCCTTTTCATGACTCTAAAAGATACATCATTAAGCAATGGAAACCAAGGTGCCAAGAAACCACTTCTGGTGGTAAGGATGAACATACTAGGTATGTTACCTCATCTCCCTATGATTCGTTAAAAGAAGATGAGAAAGATTGCAACTCCCTATTAAAGACCTACTTTTTAAAGTCTCGAACCTTGAATCTAGGGTTAGGACTTTAGAGGATAGGTCTGCCACTCAACAACTTGAAATTGAAAACCTCAAGGCCAAACTAGCTAAGAAACAGATTTAGAGGTCTGTTAGGAAGGAATAGGTGTGGTACTGAAGAGCAAGAGGTCCATCTGCTGACCCTTCTTCACATGAGTTAAAGAATGGTGCAACAATAGTGGCCACCACAAGGAAGGAACAGGTAAATTAACCCACCTCTCCTTGTGAAGATAAAACCCTAACCACCAAAGCCAGAAGAAGCGAAGCTAAAGCTGCCATAAGAACTGCTAAGAAAGTGGCTAAGTCTAAGCTGATGATTGATCCAAAACAAAAGGGTGTCTTTATCTCAGCTAGATTCCAGGTGATATGTACTTCTGATTCAGGAAAGGAGTGTAGTACCAGCACTCTTGTCCTACCAAAGGATCAAAAGTTGAAGGGAAAGGAAGAAGTGTGGTTTGGGTCTCCAATTATGCAAAAGAGAGAAAGAGTAAGAAACAGCAACCTACAAGCTCCCAAAAGACTAACATTACATGCAAAATGTGTGGTTTGCAGAACCACATGGCTAAAGATTGTTACTACAATCCTGCTAGCACACATTATGCAAATAATATTAGAAAGGAAGAAGTTAGGTAAGGTTTCTCATTTGGACCTTATCAGATGGTTCAAGTAATGAAACTAGGTTGTCTTCGGAAGAAAATCCTTCTTCCGAAGGGAATATGGCTTCGGAAGCAAAAGCTGTTAAAAATCTGAAGAAAAAGAAAATTCCCTTGAAGCCATCCTAGAAGAAGACTGCTTCGTAAGAAAAGGTGGTGAAGGCTTTTTCCGAAAAGAAAGAAGCTTATGAAGAATGCCATGCTACAAAAGCTTTTACAAGCACATCTTCTATGAGCAACCAAAGGATGGATTGGGAGATCAAGAAAGATGCAGCAGCCCAAGCCTCTTCTTCAAAGACATCCATTGAACCCCCATGCTTAACTTTTGGTTCAATTATGTCACTATCTTTGGAGGAACCCAAGACCAACAAGGCTTGGGTCTCCAATGAAAAGTAATAATCTCATCTTATGTGCAGGGACATCCATTTGACAAGAACAACAATGTATGGATTGTGGACAATGGATGCTCCAGGCGCATGACAGGGAACAAATCTCTCCTTCAATAGTTTCAACACTATGATAGAGGTCCTGTCCAATTTGGAGGTGAGGTCAGAGGATATATTTCTCGCAAAGGAAGTATATCCAATGGTATGTTAAAAGTTGACAAAGTTAATTTGTCAAACAGCTTGAACACAATCTGTTAAGTGTTTCTTAGTTTTGTGATCAAAAGCACCAAATGCTTTTCATAGAACATGAGTGCATTATCCTCAAACCGGGGATGACAATTCCTCCTGAATTGGTGCTTCTTAGATCTCCTAGGAAAGAGGATATGTATAAGCTGGATATGAACAATGCTTCCCCAATAGGTGAAGTATCATGCTTTCTTTCCAAAGCTGATAGTGATGACTCAACACTTTGGCATAAACGTATGTGTCATGTAAATTTTAAAACAATGAATAAATTGGCTAAAAGTAACTTGGTACATGGTTTGCCTAAAAAGGAATTTTTCTACAAAGAGAACTGTGTAGCATGCCTAAAAAGGAAGCAACATAGGGCCTCTCATAAATCCAAAAGTGTTAACTCCATCACTACTCCATTACACTTATTGCACATGGATCTTTTTGGTCCCACAAGTATAATGAGCATTGGAAGAAAATCATACTGCCTTGTGATAGTTGATGATTTTACAAGATATACATGGGTATTCTTTTTAAGAACTAAACTGCTGAAACATTAAAATCTTTTATTCATAAAATAGAAAATCAAATTGATCACAAAGTTAAGATTATTAGAAGTGATCAAGGGAATGAGTTTAAGACTTTGTTCTTGACTCATTCTGTAACTCAAAAGGGATTTCCAGACAATATAGTGCTCCCAGAACTCCTCAACAAAATGGTCTTGCTGAGAGGAGGAACAGGACACTTATTCAGGTTGCTCGAACTATGTTAGCTGATTCCAAACTACCTTTAACATTCTGGGCAGAGGCAGTTAGCATTGCATGCTATGTGCAGAACAGAGTTCTTGTAGTTAAGCCACATTGAAAAGCCCCTTATGAGCTATGGAACAAGAGGCCACCATTCATTTGTTTTCTAAGGTCCTTTGGCAGCAGGTGTATCATACTTAACACAAAGGACAATTTGGCAAAATTTTCTGAAAAGTCGGATGATGCTATCATTGTTGGATACTCTTCTAGCTCCAAAGCTTACAGAGTATACAACATTAAGAATCAATAATTTGAGGAGTCATCCAATATAGTTGTTAATGAGCACACTCCTTGTGTTAAGGGGAATGGCCCTGATCAAATCTTTGATTTAGAATTGTTTCCAAACTATTCTAAACCTTCTTGTGAGAATGTTCCAGTTGGAACAGTTGCTCAAAATGATGTTGATGCTAATGTCAATCAACTATTTGAGCTACCCAGACCTCTTCCAGGTTCTCCAAGAGCTGCAAAAAATCAAGCTCCCACTATTCACATATTAGAAAGTATAAATATATCAAGGAATAGTGAAGCTTCAACCAGTGAATCACTTGATGATCCTCAAAACTCATAAGGTGATCCAACACAACACCAAGCTGAGGGAGGTAGCATTTTGAAGGAACGGGTAACTGTAATTCTACTTCACAACCATTAATTGATGATGTTTCTCATTCATTCAATCAGTCCTCATTGAATGAATTTGAAACAATAGCTGGACAAAGTGTTCTAGTTCCTGAGCAAAATATGTCTAATCTGGACTTATCTTTGCAACTGGAAGTGATTCCTCGCTTTAGAATTCACAACACTCATCCAACTGAGAACATCATTGGGGATGTCTCTAAAGGTGTGAGAACAAGAGGGCAGACTCATCATGGGAATGTTTGCTTGTACTCATGCTTCCTATCCCAGATGGAACCCAAGAAGGTGGAAGATGCCTTGAAAGATAGTAGTTGGGTTGAATCGATGCAAGAGGAGTTGCTTCAATTCAAAAGACAGAAGGTTTGGAACCTATGTCCGCTACCATCTAGTCAAGTACCAATAGGCACTAAATGGGGTTTTAGGAACAAAAGGGATGACAGAGGCTTGATCATCAAGAACAAGGCAAGACCGGTAGTTCAAGGATACACTCAAGAGGAAGGAAATGATTATATTGATGTCTTTGCAGCTGTTGCAAACTTGAGGCAGTCAGGATCTTCCTTGCTTATGATGCATCCAAGAACTTTACTGTCTACTAGCTTGATGTCAAGTGTACCTTTCTATATAGGCATATAGATAGGGAAGTGTATGTGTGCCAGCCTCCAGGATTTGAAGACCCACAGCATCCTAACTATGTGTGCAAATCGGATAAAGCTCTATATGGGCTGCACCAAGCACCTAGGCTATGGTATAAGACTCTGTCTCAGAATCTTTTGAAGAATTCTTACACAAGAGGAACCATTGACAAGACTCTTTTCATAAGGAAGTCTGGTAAGGACATTTTGCTTGTTCAAGTCTATGTTGATGAAATCATATTTGGTTCTTCAAATGATCAAGTGTGTAAGGACTTTGAAAGCATTATGAAAAAGAAGTTCAAGATGAGTTCCATGGGAAAATAGACTTTTTCCTTGTAATTCAGGTGAAGCAACTAAAGGAAGGGTTTTCATCAATCAATCTAAGTATGTTAATGACATCTTAGAAAGATTATAATGGTATCAGAGCTGGTTAATCATTGATCGATTTAACAATTGATCATTGAAACTGTTCTTTTGATATCTAAGTTTGATCGAATTAGCAAATTTGCAAGAATTGGTTATAGAGTTTGTTTTTCTGTTGCTTCCTGTGAATTAGTTTGAGATTCTTCTTGTTTTAAGTTGTGTTGTGGAGTTTTTGAGCTAGATCTGTTAAAATCTCATTCAACCTGTTTGAATTGGTGAAAATGGCTACATCAATCAATGATCCTCACAATACTGGCTCCTTAACAAAGCCTTCGATGCTTGTTAGGAGTGAGTACAACATATGGCAACGACGAATGCTCCATCACATGTTTGTCAACAGTTCAGGTTGTTGGAAATCTGTGGTTCATGGACCATATAAGCCTATGGTGAGTAATCCGGAAACCAATGAAATGGTTCCGAAGAAGAAAGAGCAATACTCAGATGAAGATCTGAAACTGTTTGAAATTGATGCTAAAGCCCATGGAATTCTGGCCATGGCACTACCTAATGAAATATATTCTGGACTTATGCATCATGAATCTGCTCATGACCTCTAGGTTGCTCTGAAAGAACAATTTGGAGGAACTGATGAGGTCTTAGCAAACAATAGAGAAATCCTTGCCGAGCAATATGAGACATTCTCTCACAGAAAGGGTGAGTCACTAACTCAACAGTTTGAGCGATTCTCCTGTTTGATATCTGATTTGAAAATGGTTAAACATGAATATACAAACAGTCAGATGAACAACAGATTTCTCAGCTCCCTACCTGAGAGATAGTACACATATACTATTGTCCTACGCTTCAGTGCAAATCTACACAATCTATCTCTCACCCAACTTCATTGGAAACTGTTAACATTTGAAGGAGAGATAGAACAGAAAAGGAAAGTGACTTTATCTGGGAAGCTCACTGATGATTTTGTACCAGGGAATACTGCTCTGGTTGGTCATGAGTCAGAATATGCTACATCAGAAAGTTCTTATGATGAGCATATAGATTTCTCTTCAAATAGTGGAGATCATGCTTTTGCTGGTATTGATAGTAATTCAGGATGTAATAGTGACAATCTGTGCTTTTTGATGGATGATTTGAAAGGAATTGCTGATGATTATTTGGAAGAAATGGATATTTTGAGCCAAATGGCATTAGTTAATATCAGATCTCAAAACCTTTACAAAAGGACAGGTAGAAAATTCCTTGGTCTCTCTGGAAAAACCAAAGTTGGTTTTGACAAGAGCAAGTTGAGGTGTCACAAGTGCCATAGACTTGGATATTTTGCAAGAGAGTGTAGATCATCTGGATCTAACTCTTCTGTACCCTTTATGACCTTTTCAGGCAATAATTCACAAAACAAAGGGCAACATTCTACGAATTCTGGTCATCATTCACAAATTCAATCATCTCGTGCATATTTTGTTCCTCAAGGTCAATTGCCATATCCTTATCCCTGTTTTTACATGCCTCAGTCCAATCAGGTTCCAGTACCCATAGCTCAACATCCACATGCCCTACCTGAGACTCAGCCATCTCAATCAAGTCAACAATCTCAATCTCAATCTCAATCACATCAAAGCTTTTTCACTCCTGGAGTTGTTGACTGGAGTAGTTTACCAGATGATCTTTCTGGTTATTCTGAACAAGTGTTTTCTGGTGCTGGTCAACATGGTGGTGAAAATCCTTTTGGAAATGTTGCTCTTATAGCCCTGGAGTCTACTGATGGTTCATGCTCAAATGCTTCATCATCACAAGTACCACAAGTATCTTCTAAGGCTCAGGCCAAGTTGTGTTCTGACTCATGCATAGCTGCTTTTGCCTCAATTAGAGAAGCAAATGTAGCTTTAATTAATCAAAATCTTGACCTAGAGAAAGTGATTTCCAAAAGAAAAGCTGAGTTTGAGTCTGTTTTAAAAGAAAAAGATGATGAGATTTACAAATTAAAATGCCAAATCACTGATGAAAAGGCTAGGTAGAGGTCATTTTAGAAAATCATAAGAGTCTCAAAGAAACACTTGCAGCTACTCAAGTTGAGTGTGAACGCTGGGTAACATCTTGCAAGGGGTTTGAAATGCGTCTTAGTAAGCAAATAGCTTCAAATGTGAAGTTTAGGATTGGATATAATCACACTGAACCTCCTATAGATTTTACTCCCAAGACAGAAGTAAAATCTGAAGGTGAAATCAATTCCTAAACCACATCATCATGTGTCTCATCCTCAAGTGATAATGTACAATCAGAGGATGAAGTCAGTAATAGTACCTCAGCTAATCAATCTGCTGATGGTATTATTGCTGATGAACACATGATCAAAGAAAAGCTGAGCACTTCACGTGTTGTCTCACAAGGTATTCAAAGTACTGAAGAGCAAGTAACAACACCTAAAGAATATTTCAATCCAAATGAAACCAAACATGGTTTGACAACTGCTGAAGAGTCTATCAGGAAATCCAAATGTACTGATAGAAAACTTCTGAAGAACAAGTCTTCAGTTGTTACAAATCCTTCAGTACTTCACATAAGTACTGAGAGGAAGAAAATACTCAAGAACACACCTTCAGTAGTATCATCTTCTTCAACAGTGAACAACAGAAGATGAAGAAAAAGCCATGTGAAATATGTGGTCTATTCAATCATCTCACTGATGAATGTTGGTAGAGAAAGGGTTCCAAATTTAACAAAGATAAAATCATTAAAAAGAAAATTAATAAAATGAAAGATGGATTTGAAACCAAGTTTGTGCCACAAACATCTCAATCTGATAAACCAAAGTATTCACAAAAATCTAAATAGAAGGAAGTGGTTTATCATAAAACAGCTGAAAATATTCCTCAAGGAGTATCAAAAAAACAGACTAAGTCTATGTCTTTCAAAAAGGAGGACATGGTGCGTCACAAGAACCGATAAAAAACAAGTACTGATGTGTCTGCTGAACTGAAGGCTTTAACAACCAATCAGACACAACTTGTTATGATGGTTCAACATCTGTTGGGGAGAGTTAACCAAATAGATGTACCTGTGATTAAACCACTGAAAAGGAAAACTAAGCCAAAATCAAAGGAATCCTTTTCAGCACCATCTCCATCTTCAAAGGCTTTTAATCATGACAAATCAGTTAGTATAAAATACGTTGATGAGAACAGACCCAAAACCAAAATGGTTTGGGTCTCAAAAGCTAACTAGTTGTTGTGATATATGCAGGGTTCTTCAGCATGCCATAGAAGCATCTGGTATGTGGACAGTGAAGGATCTATGCATATGACAAGGAGCAGATTTCTTCTTCATGACTACTCTCAAGGAAAGAAGGGATTTATATCTTTTGGTAATGATACTAAGGGTTACATCATCGGCAAAGGCTTTGTTTCAAATGGTGAAATAAGGTTTGATGATGTTAACCATGTGGAGAATCTCAAGTACAATTTGTTGAGTGTCAGTCAAATGTGTGATAAAGGGCATGTTGCACTTTTCACCAGTCAGAACTGTCGGTAACTGTCTTTCAATGTTTTGAAAATGATTGACAAGATATTGGATGAACATACCCTCTTGAAGGCCAACAGGATTGAAAGAGTATATGCCTTAGACTTATCAAAGAAAATTGATCTAAAAGGCCATCCATGTCTGTTCTCCAAGGCCTCTCATCAGGAATCTGAACTTTGGCACAGAAGGCTTGGTCATGTGAATCTTAAAAACATGAACCAGCTGATCCATCATGGTTTAGTGAGAGGTCTGCCATTAAAGGAGTTCAAATGTGATAACAACTGCTTTGCTTGTTTAAAAGGAAAGCAACATAAAGTATCATTCCCTCCAATAGAAAAATCAAAGTCCACTACCTGCTTGCTATTACTGCATATGGATCTTTTTGGTCCAGTAAGAGTGATGAGCATGGCAAAGAAAAAATATTGTCCGGTAATTATGGATGATTATTCTAGATTTGTATGGACCTTCTTCTTACATTCAAAAGATGAGGCTGGTCAAATTATCATCTACTTTGTGTTGCATGTGGAAAAGCAGTACTCTCTTTTTATCAAGTGTGTGAGGAGTGATAATGGCACAGAATATAGAAATCACACACTTGATGAATTATATTTCTCTAAGGGAATCAAGAGGCAGTTTAGCATTCCAAGAGCTCCTGAACAAAATGGAGTGGTGGAGAGAAAGAACAGGACCCTTATTGAAGCTATAAGGTCAACGTTGGCTGATTCTGGTTTGCCACTAACCTTTTCGGCTGAAGCTGTTAACACAGCTTGCTATGTGCAAAATAGAGTATTAGTAAATCAAAGGTTGATGAAGACTCCTTATGAAGTGTTACATCATTTGGCTCCTCTGATTTCCTTCTTTAGAGCATTGGGTGTCCTTGTTATATTCTCAACACAAAGGATCCACTTCAGAAGTTTGAATCAAAGGTGGATGCAGGGTACTTTGTTGGGTATTCATCTACTTGCAAGGCATACAAAGTTTTTAATTGCAGAACAAAGATTGTTGAAGAAACCTTGCATGTAAAGTTTAATGAATCTCCAGAGGAGAAAATCCCATAAAACCCTGTGGAGTTATTTGATCTGGACATACTACAATATGTTCCTTATCAGTCTCCAACTGTTGCAGGTTCTGTGAATCCATCATCTCCTGCCACTTGTTATCCATCTGTTGGTATAAATGCAAGTTTTAGTGATCAACTGCCTGAGTCTACTAAACTTGATGTTCCTATAGCCTCAGTAGTTCCATCCATAACAAATGCTGATAAGATCTCGGAATCCTTTACTTCATTTGAATTGTCATCTCATTCTAGGTTTCAAGAATCTGGATCACCATCTGTTGCTGCTGAATCAACTACAAACACTTGCACGATCTTATTGAGTATCAAGAACTGAAGAATCACCCCATGTCTCAGATCATTGGTGACATCAATGCTGGTGTTTCAACTAGAAGTCAATTGTCCAATTTTTGCTTCTATGCTCTCTTCATCGGTCAGCAAGAGCCAAATAACTATCATATTGCATTAAGAGACAATGGATGGGTTGAAGCTATGCAACTTGAGCTTCTTCAGTTTCAAAAGCAGCAAGTGTGGGAACTGATCCTCTACCCCAAGGTAAGTGTGCAATAGGCACTAAATGGGTGTTTAGGAATAAAACTGATGAAAATGGCCAAATTGTCAACAACAAGGCCAGACTGGTTGTACAGGGGTTTTCACAAGAAGAAGGTATTGATTATGATGAAACCTTTGCCCCTGTAGCCAGAATGGAGGCAATCAGATTATTTTTAGCTTATGCTGCTTTCCATAATCTCAAAGTTTTTCAAATGGATGTCAAAAGTGCATTCTTATATGATAAAATAAAAGAAGAAGTTATGTGTGCCAACCACTAGGTTTTGAAGATCATAAACATCCAGATTGGGTGTATAAGCTTGATAAGGCTCTTTATGGGCTAAAACAAGCATTCAGAGCCTGGTATGAAACACTTTCTAACTTTCTTCTTCAAAATAATTTCACTAGAGGCTCCATAGATAAAACTTGTTCATTAAGGAAGTAGGCATGCATAAGCTCCTTGTTCAAATTTATGTAGATGATATTATTTTTGCATCCTCTGATCCACAGTTGTGTGATGCCTTTACTAAGTTGATGCAACAAAAGTTTGAAATGAGTGCCATGGGATAATTACAGTTCTTTCTGGGGTTGCAAATCAAAAAAAAGGTTGATGGAACTTTCATTCATCAGTCAAAATATACAAAGGATTTATTGAAAAAATTTGATTTTCAAAACTGTAAGCCTTGTTCTACTCCCATGTGCAACACCACACAACTGGATGCTGATCAGAAAGGTAAAGCAGTTGATAAAACTCTTTACAGATGTATGATTGGTTCCTTGATGTACCTTACAGCTTCTAGACCAGACATTATGTTTGCAACTTGTGTCTGTGCTAGATTTCAGGCTGCACCTAAAGTATCCCATATGATTGAAGTCAAGAGGATCTTTAGATATTTGCAAGGAACTCAATCTCTAGGACTTTGGCATTCCACTGGGCACTCTTGCAAATTAGTTGCTTTCTCTGATAGTGACTATGCAGGGTGTAAATTAACCAGAAAATCAACTTCTGGTGGATGCCAATTTCTAGGCAACTGTTTAGTTTCTTGGCAGAGTAAGAAACAAACCTCTGTTGCTACATCCACTGCTGAAGCAGAGTACATTCCTGCTGCAAGTTGTACATCTCAGGTACTCTGGCTTCAGAATCAATTACTGGATTATGACATTCCAGACACTAAGACTCCTTTACTGATGGATAGTGCTTTAGCTCTTTGTATTGTTAAGAATCCTATCTAGCATTCTAGGACCAAACATATTGAGATCAAACATCATTTTATCAGGGATTGTTATGAAAAAGTTCTGATTGATCTAAATTTTGTTCCTAGTGCTGAGGAGCATGCAGATATATTTACTAAGCCTTTGGACAGTGCAACTTTCCAAAATCTAGTGCTAAGGCTTGGAATGCTGCAGCTTGAATGATTTGAAAACTACTGATGATCTCAGTTCACAAGTACTAATGAGCATCAGTATACAACTGTCAAAAAACAAGTGATGAAGTTATTTTATCTTCAGCAGTTTTCATAACTACTGAAGACTAAATTACTTAAAAGTACTAAAGTACTTTCTTTGTTGCAAAGTACTGATGTGGTTACAACTACTGAATTCTGTTCTAACAGATAAGTACTGATGACCAATGAAACATCTGAAAATCAGATAATCTGCTGAGTAAGTGTTAAGGTCAAATGAAACAACTGAGATATGTGAATTGACGACAACAACTGATGAGTAATTTTATTCTTCAATTGTTTCAAACAACTGCTATTTCATTTCAAAACAACTGAAGCCAAAACCAAGTCTTCAGTGGTTTTCAACTACTGATGACAAAAGTCTTGACTTGTTTACAACATCTGAAAGTTAAAACCATGTCTTCGGTCATTTTCTAACAACTAATGACTAACACCAAAACTTTCCGTTGTTTTCTCTCATCCGTTTCATACCCATAAATACCTAACCCTAACTTCAAACTTTGCATAAATCGATTTCCGAACGTTCATCTTCCATTAATGGCGACCATGCAAATCAAACCACGACACAACTGTGTTGCCTACTTCACAAAATTAGCCTTTTGGACTAAGTTTGATGATGCCATTGATTCGATGGTTGATTCCCCGTATCGAACTGCTTTTCTTCTGAATCCAACCATCTATCCAGATACTCTTCGTCAATTCTGGACAAATGTCACTATCCATACTGGTGAGAATGATGTCGCGATCACTCCCCAGTCATTTGTAAACCAGAAGAAGGTGGTAATCACTCCTGCTATCATTCGACAAATGCTAGATCTGAATGATGCCACGTTTGTCACCAAATACCCGAAGGGCACCATTGATCTATCATTCATCAACCATGGATATGTGGGGGACCTAAGTGCTACAACCATTCTGAAGAAGCACTTCCATGATGTCGAACGCCTAATCTTCTACATGATCAATGTTTTCCTTGCCCCCAAAACCTCTTCATGGGATCAAATGTCATCCAGGTGGCAGCAGGTATTGTATTCTATCCTTGAACGCCAAAGCTTAAATTTTTCTGAAATTATATTTTTAGAATTAAAAGATCTGGCAATGAAACCTATGGCTAATAGATGGCTATTATATCCAAGGTTTCTTATGGCCATAATCATGAATCAGTTACAATCTGATGGCCCGTTGGTCTTGGAGTCCCTACTGTGGTAGTTTTGCCAGAGGTATACTCCAGGCACAACTCTGACCCACACCTCAAAGAGGCTGCCAAACTGCTAAAACCCAAGCAGAAGATACCCACAACCTCATCCTCCACATCCAAAGTCCCCTCCAAACCACATTCCAAACAAACCAAAAAGGCTACTCAGGGAGTTGAGCCCCCTGATGATGCCCCTGCAACACAAAGGCAGGATGAAACTATGGGTAGTAATCCCCCTGTATTTTCGAGGACTCTACCAGCTTAAACCGCTTAGGTATCTTCTCAACAGTAGGATCCTGATGCAACAAAAAATAGGGAAACCACATTACTGGAATCTCTCTCACTTGTGAGGATTGCCATTGAAGAGCACCATTCACCCCAGGTGCAATCCTCTTCACACCTATCTCCCACTGAAGCCACCCCTACAAGCCCAACTGTGGTTATTGCACAAGTGCTGACTAAACTATATTCCTCTACCCCTCCCTAGAAACCTATTACCACAGGGAAAACCTCAACAGTTGAGGGAGAGGATTATAATGTGGCTGATAACCCACAGCACAGGGATTACAGATTTCAATCTCCCTGTGTAGAGGAGGAGATTAGAACTTCTGGTGAGGCTGCCTCTTCTCCTGTTTCAGCACATGATCAAGATGAAGATGGTATCATCTCTAAGTCCTCACCAGAGGCAACTGCCAATGAAGGATATCATCCTGAGGCAGGAAGTCCCCAGTTCCAAGAAATAGGGGCACATATGAATATTGATCTACACTCAGCACATGTTCATCCTGATTTCATCAGGAGGTCAGCTCATTCAGCACAGACTGATGATGACCTGGGCTTTTTCTTTGATGTTCTAGCCCGCAATACTATTCTTGAGACGGAGGTATGCAGACTATAAGAACTGCTTGCCAAAATGTCACAAGAATCAAGTCCATCTGCCCACATTCACCAACAGATGGCAGTTTCTCCTCAAACTATCCCAAACACTGAGCCACTCCCAACAAATTTGCCACCAGCGTCTGCTTCAGGTACCATTTCTCAAGGACAGAACCCCTCTGAGCTAATGGTTGCTGCCTTTCAAACATCCTTACCTCAAATCACTTCCATAATCACAAACATTGTGCATCAAGCCATTGACGAGAGGCTTTCCTCAAATCTTCAATCCTTAGTTGATGCTACTGTTTCTAAGAGACTTTCTGACATTCACACCCCTGAACCTAGTGCAACCAAAAAGGGGGAGTCTAAGTCAGTGAAAGTAGACAAAAGAAAGAGAGCTGAAGAGGAAGAAGAAAAAGAGAAGAAAGAAAAGGAAATGATCACCTACAAGAGGAAGAAAAGCTCTGAAAAGACTGAAGGTGAGAAAAAGTTAGAAGAATTGATCAAAGAAGCTGAGGATAAGATTATTGATTAACTCTTCAGACAAGGATTTGACACTACCAAACTTGACTCTGAAATCAGAAGGTTAGAGATTTAAGAGATTGAACAAAGATAGGCAAGTTGGAGTGAGAAAGAAAGGGAAAGGCTGGAAGCTATGGCAAGATTATATCAAAACATCTGGGAAGGTCAATCATTGAAGTAAAGTCATGGTCCAGAGATAGTATTTTGGAGATAACCACCAGAATCTATTCTTCTGAAGTATTTAACAAAGGATTGATCATAGAAGATCTTGATGAAGCTGGTGCTAGGAAAAGGACTGATATGGCAAAATTATCCAAAGCTTCACTACATCAAGATGCTAGAGCAGCCTGCACAATCACCCAAACTAAAACAACCACCCTCACAACCCTCAAAACCAACTCCTTTACCCAATAAACCTACTCAACCCACTACCAATGATGCACCTAAGAGGAAGAGAAGGGTGTTGAGGATGGAAGAGGAAGAAGAAGATGATGAGGATGATAGTCTGCCAATCTATGTTGTTCTCAAAATAAAGATGCCTGAGCCCAGGAGTCAACCAATAACAATCACACCTGACTTCCAAAGGCAAATGGTAAAAGTCAAACTTGAAGAAAAGAACAGCACAAACAACATGATGAGCAGCTGTTAAGATGATTGATAAAGAATTTCCCAAGTCTTCATCCATACAAGCTATGAAGAAACATGCTCAGAGGTGTATGCTCTCATATTACATTTCAATATCAGAAAGAGAGTGAGAATTTGGCCTGACCCCAGAGTAAGTGACAGAATTCACAAAAAGAAGATTCCAAGCAGATACATGGCCAAGTAAGAAGATTGTAGATGCTGTGATAATGCTGGCCATTGTAGTGTCACCCTAAATCCTTGATGACTTCACAGAGCTTAAAAGTCTAAGATGACTCCACAACTTTACTAGAAACAAAATGGTAAAGAAGGGGTTAATCAACAAGAAGCTTGAAGAAATAAAAAGAAATGATCTCCAGTTGTTGCTTGAAGGCACTCATCCTAATGAGTTTGCATACAGAGAAATAACTATTGTGGAGCTGAAAAATGGAAAGCATATTATGACTTATCTGTACTATGGGCCTGAGTTCTTCTTTGAAGTGGAGCTGAAGAACTCACAATAGAAGAACAAGTTGTTTTCCTTGAGGCCTATGTCAGAGAGTCTTACACACTTATCATTGGGAAGTAGTTTCATGGCTGGGTAACAGCTCTGTGTCCAATTCCCCAAGGCAGAGTTCCTATTCATCCTTTGCCAATCAAACCTCTGAAATATTCCCTGGCCTAAGCTTATATTGAAGATTTCTGAGCTGATCCGATAATTTTGTGCCAATAAGTGGGACCTCAATAATTTTAAAGGTTTTGGCTGCATTGGTTCAGGGGGAGTTTGTTGGACCAAAAGAACCAATGAGCCAGATCAGAAAAACCTTTAAGTCCCACAAACATCAAAATAACTGAAGTGATCCACAACAGCTGAAGACAAAGTTTGAAGACAAAGTTTGAAGACAAAGTTGAAGTCAAAGTCTGAAGACAAAGTCTGAAGACAAAGTTTGAAGACAAAGTCTGAAGAAAAAGTCTGTAGACAACAGCTGAAGACAAAGTCTGAAGATCAAGTTCTCAAAAGTTGTCACAACTTACATTTCAATAGTTTGTAATCATAGTTTTATATTATGTAAAACCTCTGAAGTTCTTACACTTCAGATGTTATAACTTCAGTAGTTGTAATGTTAGCTTATACTTAGCTTTTAGTGAAGGTGTCCTCAGTTGTTTTGGACATCTTGAGTAGTTTAGTTTTTTAGTGTGTTTATATAAATCAATTAGATGTCACTATCAAGTGACGTCACCTAATGTCACATTCCTTATAAAAGGAATGTTGACCTAATTTCCCGATACGGGAAGCTTGTGAATGAATGAAAACATTCTTTTTGTAGAAAAATTTCTCTCTCTATAATCGTTACAGTTTGATTGAATATTCATATTATTCTTGCTATAATTTTGTCTAATTCGTGTGCTATTCCGCTGCAAATCCTAATCTAATTGATCAAACTAGATCTCGATCCTTTCAATTATCATATTTTGATCTAATTCTTCATGGTTTGATTCAAGTGTGATTATCCATACGATTTGGTATCAGAGCCATTTTGGATCAAATTCACTGAAGATTTGAAGATTTTTAGAGAGAGAAGTTGAGGTTTTGGGTTTTTTTGTTCAACATCAAGTTTTCATCAATTTTATATCAAATACGGGTGTATTTGATATGGAATTTGTTTGAATTTTGTTGGTTGTTGGTTGGGGAAGCTCTGTTAATCATCAGATCTCAAATCCATTAAGTTTTTAATGATTTTAGATTGATTTCGTGTTGAAAAAGATTTTCAGCTTCGTTCAGCAAAATTATCAGTTCATCCAGGGAAACTACGAGTTCTTCCAGCGAAACTACATGGGTTATCCTTATTGAAGTTGTTTTCTGCTGTCTTGCAAAACTAGTTTCATTGAACGAAAGTTCAACAGTGCTTGTGGGTGATTTACAAGCGAAATTGATGTCGAAAGTATCATTGAATGAAAGTTCAAGCTTGTTTCGTGTGAACTTGTCAGCGAAACTAAACTGTTTTAGGCATTTGGCTAGCAAAACTGCTGTCGAAATTTCCAGCGAAACTACTGTTGGCTCAACAAAACTAGAGTTCACAACGAAACTAGCTCTGCGAAACTATAATTTCGGCGAAATTATCATTTCTTCAGCGAAATTCGTATGTTAAAGATGACTTATTCCCCCTAGTTGGGATTAATTGAGTTCATCCCGATAAAGAAATTTTCATCGATTTTAAAAGATTTATAAATAAAAAAAACATGCTGACTTGGTAGCTTGACCCCAGTTGCTAAGATTGTCTAGCGTGACATTTAAAAATAATATTTTTCACGGGGGAGAATTATTTTACAATTTTTAGGAAAAATATTTTTATAATCATGACATCTTCAGAGACTTTAAATCAGATAATCTCACAATGGCAGAAAGCCGATTTGACTCTTTGGTAGGTATGAAGAAAGAAAAATTGTCAGATTTGATTTATCGATTCTTAAAGGTGACAAATAATCTAAAGAAGCATTTACCTGATCTCAGTAATCATGAACAAATTCAAAAGCTTCTTGACTCTCTTCCGTCTGCATGAAATCATCAAGTTAAAATACTGAAGCAAGAAAGCGGTTATGTTCACACAAAAATTATGGATATGATCAACAGACTAAAATCTCTCGAGCTGGATATCCAAAGAAACGAATTTTAGCAAGCCGTGTTCCCACATCAAACCCACGTGCTTAATACTGATCATATTTCTTCTGTAACAAGAATACTTTATTATAAAACAGAGATGATTGAAAAGTTGAAGTTATTGAGAATTGATTTGGATTCCACCGTCAAAGTCAAAAAAAATATTGAAACTTTGAGAGTCGACAATGATAGTAAACGAGAGTCTGTAAGAACCGATGATGATAAGGCTGGAAAAACTGATAACAGAAAGAAAGAATCTCATGTTGATCAGATGTTAGAGGTCAAAGAAGAGGAACAACAAAAAATCACAAGGGTTTGCAACTATGAACATAGCTTAGATGTAGAACAAACTATCATGGGTATTCCTTAGAAGACTATTCAGGATATGTGTTTTTCTTCATGCATAATATGGTTATTCTAGATTTATAAGGCAAACAGATTGTTAATGGAAAATGAAAAAGAATTAAAACAATCAATCAGGAATTAAAGAAAAATGAAGTTGCTTTTTCAAGAAAACTTAATGAAGCATTGGCTGAAAATGATCTTTTAAGAAGAACCATTTTGGAGCGTAACGTTGAAATTAATATTCTGAGAGAAAGGGTTGTTTTAGCTATATTTGAAACAACACAGCTTCAAACAAAGCTTGATAAATAGACCATTTCACATATGAAAAAGGATGAGCTAATTGCTAAACAACAATGAGCGCAGGTAAAACATAGGATTGGATATAAATCTGATGATGAAACTGTATTTAATTCAGTTCCACCTCCTTCTACTTTATGTTATTCACCAATCCCCAGACCTCATTCAACAAATGAATTGATTGAAGCTGCAGAAACTAATCGTTTAAATGCAGGTTTAAGCAGCGTTAATCTTAAAGAGGTTAGAGATATGCAGGATTCTCCTATAGGTTTGGGATTCCTCAGGCAAGGGTTTGAGAAGAAGATTAATGACGATTCCACTTTTGATGCTCCAACACCATATTAGTTTCTTCTCCAACTTTCTTCAACAAATTCAAATCAGGTAACATTCCTTCGTTGTTTTCCTATGAGGTTTGTCAAAGAGAAACAGTTGTTGAATCATCAGGCAATGAGAATCTATAACCAAAGCCAACACAATAGGAGGTGTCAATCAAGATCCTTTGGAAGCAGATCTGTGTATACGAGACTGGATAAGCTCAGATGATGAATCAAACATAGAGGAGCATGTTGGTTCCTCACAGATCAAGATATCTCCTAACATTGTCAAGTATCAAAAGCTTCCAAAAGCTGAATTAAGACCAATACGGATCTCTTCTCCAATTGCAAAACAACCCAGTTAGTCAGTGAAGATCTCATTCCCTATTTAGCATGGAAAATTCAAAACAAGCAAGAATCTACTACAAGCTCAAAGCATCCTCATCCCCACCTGCATCACACAGTTCAGTCAAACATCAAAAGCCTTTCAAAGCTTGTTTTGAGTGTGGAAAAGAACGTCATATGGTAAAGAAATGTCCTTAAAGGCTTGCTACGGATGGTAAAGGCAAAACAAATTGCTTCTCTAGTTGTAAGTCTACAAAGAAAGTTCTAGATGGTAAAGGCAACACGGGTTGCTTCTCTGGATCAAGAGGTAAAAAGCACACATCTTTGAATGGTTGGATGAAAATCCATCTATCTAAACCTTTTCATATGAAGCCGGTTTCATATGATTCAAACATGAAAATGACCAAAGGTTCAAAACCAAATTCTTTTCCTTCTGATCTTAAAAAAATGATTGCCAAATTTAATTCATTCAAATCCAAATTAATTAAACTGAAACAAATTTGGTAAATTAAAAGGAAGGATACAGATATCCCCGATTGTTTAAACAGTTGTGTGCAAAAACAAGTTTCTTGTATTGATTAAAAAGGAACTTCCAGGACTAAGATGGCCTGGGTTCCCCTTTCAAACTAATATGTTAATGAGTGCAGGAACAATTCAGGAGGATTGTTAGTAATCCGGTTTACTGATAGGGATTGTTCCTAATTCAAATTTGAGGCGGAACAAATAGGTTAAGGTCATGGAATTATATCCACAATCTGATCTGCATATTTCTTGATAATTTATTTCTTATCTTGATAATCAGTGTAGTTTGGAAGACCCTCTTTGATAAATTTTTATTTCTGTACAACTTTATGATTATAAAAAAATAAATAAAATAAAAATAAATAAAAAAATTTGCAAAAATAAAAAATTTAGGGGGAAAGTAAGAGTAAATAAAATGAAAAGAGAACTGAGAACTTGACTCGAGATGATTGAGAAATGATTGTATATATTCGCATGACTTGCGTTTTTAAATTAGAAATGATAGTAACTGATGTTGTTATTTGATTTACATCTTATTTTTAATTGCAAATAATAGAAAAACAAACAGATTCTTTAATGATATGCTTGGTAGACTCAGCTGAAGAATAAAGTAGACAGCAGCATCATGATGTAAACTAAAATATATGCTTAAGGACGTATGGATTTACGCAATCATTTTTTGGCCTGCACAAAAACTGAGTCCCGATAAAAATTGGATTGAGAATTGATCTTTCACCCACCATGATACAAATCTTATAAGCCATATCTTTGAATCATGTCTGGTGTATTAATGTGTCTTGTACTTGTGCTTATCTTCTTTGCTGTACGGTAGTACTGACCTGGAGTGATGATCTCCTCTGCTGTACGGTAGTACTTACCTGGAGCTCTATCGGCACATGATTAAATGGTCATCTCCTTTTCTATACGTGAGTATAGACCTGGAGCTCTCACCATTTTGGTTTAAGTAGTGTCAAATCATCTAAACGATGAATTCATCATATAATGAAATGTTCTGTTGATAATCACTTGCACACTAATACACAAGCCTTGCTCTATAAAGATCATAACAAAATTCAAGAAATCCTAAGGTTGGGTGAGGGTTTTTGCCAAATGATTGTGGGGTCCTAGCATTCTAAAGTATTTAACCGAACCTTAACGAATCATCTACTGCTTGTTGAAAAAGATAAGGCATGGGTTTAGTGGACAAACGTATCAGCAATCATTATTGATCTGTTTGAGATTTCAAAATCATTTAAAGGTGTGATTAGATTCGGTTATCAGTGTGATCTCATTGATTGTCGATGTTTAGATTCATCTTTTGCTAAAGTATATCTGAGGATATGATCTCATGATCGATTAAGTTCTCGGGTTTAAAAAAGGATGTTATATTATATATATGTATATATATATATAATAAATAAAAAATATTATAACAAAATTTCATTTCAATTTCTTTTAGGTCTTTCATATTATGCTGTTACAATTTTATCATTTTTCATGCATTTCACAGAAATTGCGTACAAACGAACACGGGTTCGCTTGTTTTCACACAGAGATAAACACGGGTTTATTTTGTTAAAATGAAATGATCTAATTATAAATATCAATATTGTGTTTGTGAATGTGTTTCAAATATTTTCTGGCCGATCATCAGTTGAGCAGTGTACCTAATCCCCAGAGAACCTGTTCCTCAAGTTTACAAAACATACTGAGCTAGGAATCCTCCTCCTATATCTTCTGAAGCACTCAAGATTAGAGATTCAGGAAAGTTGCTCCAATATCCTTACAAAGGTTGGCTTCAAAAAGGGGGAGCACATAAATAGGGGGAGCTTATGAAATGAATCTTTCTAATCAAATTTAGAAAGATTCAAATTGAATATCTTTCAAATGTTGACTTCTGGTGATGAATTCGTTTGAAGACGTTGATAATGATAGACTAAGGGGGAGCATTGTTGGAGCTACCAGGTAGTCTATATTATCAACATAGTCAAGTCAACAATAGTCAACGTCACGGTCAAAGTTAACGCAAAAGTCAAACCCGACACGTTCGAGACAAGGAACCGAGACGAGACGTTGAAGATTAGATGACTAGGAGTTATATTGTAATAAATATATTTTGTGGTGAACAAAATATATTTTATCTTGTTTTTAGTCATTTATGCTTAATATGTAGTTTTGTAATTAGCCTAAGTCTAGGGGGTAAGTGCAATTAGTGAATATTTGTCTAGACTATAAATAGGTTAATTGTCATTAGTGTTGTTAATGGTTGCATGACCAATAGATTGAGGGATTATTTTGTAAACAATATTTTGCAATCTAACTGAAGATCAAAGGGGTTTTGATTGTGATTATCATATTTTGATCTAATTCTTCATGATTTGATTCAAGTGTGATTATCCAAGATTTACACCGCTATTGGATGATAAACATTGATTAAATTAACTCTTTTGAAAACCTTTTTAATACATAATGTCTTAGGTCAATACAATCTAAGCCCTGTTACAAAAGATCTCTTTGAAATTTTCGAAGTATAAGTTTCTTCCGAAGAGAAATTAACCTCGGAAGACATTTTACATATCTTCCGAAGCAAAATTCCTCGAAGGATAATTTTTCTTATCGGAAGAAGAAATTGATTTCATATCAGATCTACTTTAAACTCTCGGAAGTAACTTTTACCTTCAGAAGTAGGAATTGCCTTTGGAAGACAAATTATCTTCGGAAATGTTTTATATTCGGAAGAGAGATTTTACTGTGTAACGGAAATCTCTTGGGCCCCGCACTGTAAAAAGTAAAGATTTTGTTAATGATGACGGATTATTTAACTGAATTAAACCTTACCGCCCCTGTCAGTTCATCCACTAAAACATCACATCACCTTATCCTAACACATTACTGCCATTTCATCATCTTTTAAATAATCCTGACTATTCACTCTCATCTTCTTACCACAAATTTTTACAGCCCTAAAAGTTTCCTTTCTCCCAAATTCACCCAAGCTCAAACTCCTCTACCTTCACATTCTCTCAATGGCCCTAAATCCTCAACACAACCAAGTCGCACTTCTTGACTCTTCAAGAGATGCGGACTTCTCTGAAAGCATATCCTTCCTCACCCAATCATCTTACTACACCACCTTGACTATTAATCCCACAGTTTACCTCAATCACATGACTGAATTTTGGGGCAACGGTTAGGTTGAAACCCTAAATGGGGTTCGTGTAATACGATCCCGCATTTATGGCCAGGAGTTGGTCATCACGGAACAACTCATTAGGGAGCATCTAGAGCTTTATGATGAGGGTGCCCCTACTGAGTTACCTAAGGCAGATTTAGACAGCACCTACATCCTCATGGAATATGGTGGAGACGTGAGCAGGTCGACTGTCTACAAATTCAACTTCTCCTACAACTGGAAGTTCCTCCTGCACATTGTCCTTCACTGTCTATCAAACAAATCTGGGGGATGGGACCAAATCCCATATGAACTAGGGTGCTTAGTTCATGGATTGGTGAAAGGTTTGCGCTTCAACTACTCAAGATTTGTGCTGATCAATCTCATGGAAATCTATAGAGGGAAACATTTTTTATGTATCCCAGATTTCTTTAGCACATTATCAACTGTGAGTTGGACCAAAAGTCGGCTTGTCTATGCAGCCACTCTATCTATCCCTTACATGACGCCAACCATCTTCAAGACAATGAAGAAGGTATCCACCAACTTCACTCGAAGGTACACTTCTTTACCTCCTAGTATGACTGAGCAAATAGCTCCTAGTGACATACCTGTTCACCCGATAGGCGATGAACCCACACCAGCAACTGCAACCACAATGCCAACACTACCTTCTCCTCACATCACCATCACATACACAAGACGCCCTAAACGAACCCTTGTTCAATCTACTCTGATTGAACAAGCTTCTCCTGTTCAACCTAAAAAGGCTAGAGTGGAACATTGGGCTCCCACTTAGTCTGGGGTCTCACCATCCTTTACCATTGACCTCAATATGGGTCTTGAGTCTCCTCAGTCTCAAACCATGCACCTTCTACCCAATCTGAAAGCCCTCAGGGTGAGTATTTACATTCCTCTAAGCAGCCAATGCCTATAGACATTGACCAAGGTCCTTGGTTAGTAGGTTTAACCTCCTTATCTTTCACTAACCTTCTCTTTAAAACTGATGATGAGATAACATCCCTCCATGGAAATGATGAGATCTACAGCACTTTCTCCAAGATCAACAGAGACTAGAGACACCTCTTATCTCTAGCCCCCATCAGAAAACCATTATTGAGGTGAGTCCCACTAATATGGAGGGGACTCATGCAGATTCAACTGCCACTACAGAAGGTGCCTCAATGGACCCTATGGACAGTGGTAACATTTCTAAGACTGAACCTGTGGCAGAAAGAGACATCACTAAGCAACGGAAACCAAGGTACCAAGAAACCACATCTTGTGGTGAGGCTAAACATACTAGGTATGTTACCTCATCTCCCCATGATTCTTCAAAAGAAGATGAGGGAAGCATGCAACTCTTCATTCAAGACCTACTATCTAAAGTCTCAAAACTTGAATCCAAGGTTAGGACTTTAGAAGAAAGCTCTGCCACTTAGCAACTTGAGATTGACTATCTCAAGGCTTAACTAGCTGAGAAACAGATTGAGAGATCTTAAGCATGTACTTGTTTAGGTCTCCTTGATCTCTTTCTTCAACTCATCTAGCTCTCAAGACGATGCTACCAAAAAGGGGGAAAGTGTTGAGAGACAAACATCTGAGGAACCATAGAGCCAACTTTAACTTCCAAATTCTCGGCTCCCATATTACAACTTTCTCTGAGCTATCTCATGTCTTACTGCAAATTCACCAAAGGATGCTCAAACATCTCTATAGACTATTCTCCAAGTTTCTATTAAGATCTTCTCTTGATCAGCCAAGCCTTGATGCAGCAATGATGTATTTTGGAGCTGGAGAGCTTCAAAGGCTAAGTGCACCTTCTACCACTATGGAAGAAGTTGGTCAACCTAGGTTGAGATTAAATCAAAGGGGAAAGGGTACTGATGCCCAGCAACTGAAAACGGTTGGGATAGAATCTACATCCCCTCAAACTTCCGAAGCTAAAGTTAAAGCCTCGGAAAGACAGGCTGAATCTTCCGAAGCTGAAATGGAAGCTGCGGAAGGACTTTTCCTAATGTCCAAGGAACTAGTCATCACAGATGCAATCCTAGAGCTAGCATCTGAGGTGAATTGTGAGGACTTCCTAGATCAACCTCCTATCCAGGAACCCTCTCTGCCTCTCTCACAATCCGAATCTACTCTCTAAGAACCACCAAAGTCAAGCTCTTGAAAATATAATAAAGGAAAGAAAAAGATGACTGCGGAAGAGCTTCAGGAAGAGGAGAAGATTGGAAAGCTAAAAAGGAAATGAAAACTTCCAACTGGGAAGCTGTTAGCCGCTAGTACAAAAGCAATAAGCCAACTAGGAGGTAGTCAATAACAAAAGGAGAGAGGAGATCATTGACCATCTCATCAAGCTTGGAGCTGCTATTGAAGAAACACTTCTGCTACCATAGAGAAGTTGGTGGAACTGGAAAAGGCAACCAGGCTGCAACCAAAAGCAGCATGGTTGGCCTTAGAGGAAGAGAAATAAAAGGAATAGAGGGAAGCTGACATGGACTCAGGAAGGAAAGGATAGCTTCTTAACCTCCAGAGGATTATTCTTCAAGAGCTGTCTCCACACAAGATGAAACGATCCTATGGCTCTTTAACAAAGAGCAGGATCAAATGGAGAGAAAGAGAGAAAAAGGGCTGCAGAGACAAGTTGAGGGAGAAGAAGAAAAGGGAAGAAGAAGCAAGGGCCACTGCAACCAAGAAGACAGGTGACAAAGACTGGATGAAAAGATATCTCCGGGCTCACGGTTCTCTGGAAGGCAGGTGGGTCCCATATCTAAAGGACACTCCAACGAATATCAGAGAGATCAAAGCTGACATTCGTTTAGGAAAAAAAGAGAGATGTAGAGAAGGTACAAGGGATAGCCTTCACACTAAACCACTCAACCCCAACCTGACCAATTCCCTCCCATTCACCATCAAAACTAAACCTTACACTCCTGAACCCCACCTTTACTCACCCACTTCCTCACCTCACCACCAAAACTGCCCATCCTTCAACCCAAAACTCTTACTAGAACACCACACATAACTACCCAACAACCTTCCAAACCATCCTAGCCTTCCAAACATCTCTCTCTAGAAGAGTTTAAGACGATCAAGACTAGGCTCATCAACTGCACAACCTGAGCGACATCTCATGTTGAGGAAGAATCCATCAAACTAACCTATGTTGACGGATCTTCACGTTTGTCACAAGAGATCGATTTCTTGATCTACCCACAGGAACACGGTTAAGTGCCTAAAAGATTAACATGTTGTCTGACAGGATCAGTGATCACAAGTTTGATGTATCAGAATACAAAGCAGCGGAATACAAACTAGAATTAGACAAATTGTAGCAAGCAATCGATACTTGTAAGCATTAAGATCGCATACGGTTATAGGGAGAGAATATTTATTTCTGATTTCTAGGAATGTTTATAGATGTAGAATATTTCTAATCAAATCAATCATCATTCCATTCATTCACTCATTCACAATTGATTACAATAGGTTGTCACTCCTTATATAGAGTGCAACAGTCACTGCTGTTATCACGGAAAGTGACAACTGGCAGATCCAATACAAAAATAACTAATCTTAACAAACTACTGAAATGTTCACAACTACTGAGAACATATCAGCATGTTAAGTACAAAATATAAAACTACTGAAACTACAACGACTGAAGAACAAGCTCTTCAGTCGTTTTACAAAACTACTGAAACATAAAAAATAAAACTACTGATATCACAACTACTGAAGAAGTACTCTTCAGCAGTTGTGACAAACTACTGAGGCTTCAGTACTTGATCTTCAGACTTTTGACTTCAGGTGTTTCATCAGCTGATGTCTTCAGTCTTTGTCTTCAGACTTTGTACATCAGTTGTTGATCTTCAGCACTTGTGAACTCTTCAGCTGTTGTACTTCAGTACTTTGGTCTTTCAGCTTCAGCACTTGTGTTCTTCAGCTGTTGTACTTCAGCACTTTGGTTCTTCAGCTGTTAAGGTCTTCAGCACTTGATCTTCAGCTGTTGAAGTCTTCAGCACTTGTCAAACTACTGATGAGGCTTTCAGCAGTTGTTGTGATACCGTGTGGGACTTAGAGGTTTTCTGATCTTGGCTCATTGGTTCTTTTGGTCCAACAAACTCCCCCTGAACCAATGCAGCCAAAACCTCTAACTTATTTATTCTCCCACTTATTGATGGCAAAATGTTGGTCTTTTTCCTTCTTGATCAGTAGAGAAGATGACCCATGTAAGCTCCGGCCTGGGAAGAAATCTCAAATATTTGTTTGGCAGAGTATGAATGGGAACTCTGTTTGGGGAACTGGACACAGAGTTGTTATCCCATTCATGAGAGTTCTTCTGCTCCTCCTTCGAAGAAGAACTCTGGACCATAGTACTCTGATAAGTACTTCATGGTCCTGCCATTTTTCAGCTCCACCGTAGTTACCTCCCTATATACAAATTCATCAGGATGGTTGCCTTCAAGGAGTAACTGGAGCTCATTCTTTTGGATGTCTTCAAGCTTTTTATATAACAACCCCTTCTTAATCATCTTGTTTTCTAGTAAGGCTTGAGGGGTCTTCTTTGCTTGGTGAGCTTTCTTGAATTCATCAATGATTTCCCAAGGTGAGACTACAACGGCCAACATGATGGTAGATTCTATTGTTTTTCGTACCTGGCCGTTGTATCTGTGTGGGATAGTTCTTTTATGGATTCTAGAACTCACCCTGGGGTCTGGCCATACTCTCACTCTCTCCTTCTGATACTGAAAGGTGTGCCTGAGAGTGTACAGCCTTTGAGCATGCCCTTTCATGGCTTGAATAGATGATGACTGAGGAAATTCCTTGTCAACCATCTTCAACAGTTGCTCATCGTGCTGTTTCTGCTGTTCTTCTTCTTCTATCTTGACTCTGACCATTTCCCTTTGAGAGTCAGGTGTGATCATGGATTGACTTCGGGGTTTTGGTAGCTTCAGAACAGCAGAGAGTGGCAGACTATCATCTTCATCCTCTTCTTCTTCTTCTTCTTCCATCCTCAGCACCCTTCTCCTCCTTCTGGGTACATCACTGGTGATGGTTGGGTTGGTGAAGGAATTGGTTTTGAAGAATGAGGATGTTTGGATTTTGGCTTAGAGGTTGGTTGGGAGATTTGAGGGATAGGATCTGTTTGAGTGGGTGGAAGGGAAGGTTGATCTAGCATCCTTGTAGTTAGCTTCGCCTTTGTGAGTTTAGCCATCTCTAACCTTTTACCAGCCCCAGCCTCATCAAGGGCTTCCACAATAATCCCTTTGTTGAATTGCTCAGACAGACAGATTCTGGTGGCTATAGCCAGAATGCTGTCCCTGGTCCATGCGCGGATCTCCATTAATGATCTTCCCAAGTATTTTGCAATAAAGCGGATCATTATTTCCAACCTCTCTTTCTCAAGAGCATCATACCCTGCCCATCGGTTTTGTATCTCTTGTACTTCAACCTTCTGATCTCACTATCCAGTGTGGCTGTGTCAAACCCCTGCCTGAAGAGTTGTTCAATTATTTTATCCATGGAGCGGCTGTGTGTGGTGTCAGCTCTTTGACCAGCTCCTCCAAGGATTTGTCTTCAGCAGTGTGATCATCAGCACTTCTCTTTCGCTTGTAAGTGAGCAGAGGTTGCTTTTCTTTTTCCTCCTCTTGGACTTGCTTCTTTCCTTTTCCTCGGATCTTTTCCTCTTCCTTTCTTTCACTGCAGTACTCTCCCCCTTTTTGGTTGCATTGGAGGAAGGGGTTTGTACCGCAGAAAGAGTCTTTTGGACAGCAGCATCAACCAAGGGCTGTAATGTTAAGGAAAGCCTCTCATCAAGGGCTTTGATCACTATATCAGTGATTATTGGGGTGATGAGAGGGAGGGAATTTTGGAGTACAAACCTATTTGCTCAGGAGGGTTCTGTCCTGAGAAGTAGGGCCTGAAGCAGAGGCAGGTGGTTGATTTTGGGGTGGCTTGGTGTTTGGGAAACCTTCAAGGGAAGGTGCCATCTGTGGGTGTATTATGGTGGCAGATGGACTTGCATCCTGAGACATCTTGGCCAGCAGCTCTTTGAGTCTGCTAACCTCATCCTCTAGAATGGTGTTTTGAGCAACTACATCATAGAAGAAGCTCAGGTCATCATCAGTTGATACTGAATCACCTGACCTCCTGCTTAGAGCAGGATTTACATGCACTGGGTGTAGACCAGTTGGTGCATGTGCCCCTTGTGCTTGGTACTGGGGACTTCCAGCCTCAGGACAATGTCCATCATCAGCTGTTGCCTCTAGGGAGGTCTTAGCAATGTTACCAGCCTCACTCTGGTCATGTGCTGAGTCAGAGGAGGTGGCAGCCTCACTAGATATTCTAAGCTCCTTGTCTACACCAGGAGATAGAATTGGGAAACCCCTGTGCTGTGGGTTCTCAGGTGCACTGTGTTCCTCCCCCTCAATTGTAGAGGTATTCCCAGTAGTAAGTGGTTTCTGGGGAGGGGGTGAGGAGTGCAATTGAGTCAGCACTTGTGCAACTATTAAAGTTGGCTGTGAGGGGCGGTGTTTGGGGTAAGGGGTTAGAAGCAGTGTGCACCTGGGGTGGATGTGCTCTTCAATGGCAATCTCCTCAAGTGAGTAAGATCCCAGATAAGTAGGTGCCCCTTGGGTTGCTGCAGGCTCCTGTTGAGAGGAAGCCTGAGCGGCTGTGGCTGGAGGAGTCATTGTATCCACTAGGGGGTTTGGACTAGTGGATATATCCTGCGTTTGTGTTGCAGGGGCATCCTCAGGGGACTCAATTCCCTGAGTAGCCATTTTGGGTTTCTTTTTGGTGGGTTGGTGGGGACATTGGATTTGGAGGTGGTGGCTGTGGGTTCCAGCTGCGTGGGTTTTCGCAGCTTGGCAGCCAGTTTGAGTGTCCGGTCAGAGTTGTGCCGGGAGTATACTTCGGCAGAACAGCCGTAGCAGGGACTCCCAAGCCAACAAGTCCCTCAGCATTAAGCTGGTCTATAATAATGGCCATTATGAACCGTGGATAGAGTATCCAACGGTTGGCAGTTAGTTTTTGAGCCATATCTTTGAGCTCTGAAAATATTAATTCTGAAAAGTTAGTGGTTGTTGCTCAAGGATAGAATACATTACCTGCTGCCATTTGGTGGACATTTGATCCCAAGACGACGTCTTAGGGGCCAAACATACATTGACCATGTGAAAAATCAGGCGCTCAGCGTCATTAAAGTGTTTCTTCATGATGGTGGTGGCACTGAGATCGCCTTGATATCCATGCTGAGCAAAAGATAGATCTATGGTGCCCTTCGGATATCCAGCAGGAGAAGTAGCATCACTCAGTTGAAGAATTTTACGGATTGTTGCAGGAGTAATGACTACTTCTTTGTTGTTGACGACTGACCGGAGGGATGGTGTGTTGCTCTCCTCAGTTGTAACAGTAACGTTCATCCAAAATTGGTTCAAGGATTCGGCATGTAAGACGGGGTTCAGAAGGAATGCCTTGTTGTATTGGGACTGAACCATAAGATCGATAGCAGTATCGAACTTAGTCCAGATCGGCGATTTGTGAGGTAGGCAACACAGTTGTGTCGCGGTTTAATTTGCATAGACGCCATGGAGAAGAAGGAAGTTTTGGAGAGGAACGTTAGGTTTGAAGAAGATGAAGCATGAGAGCTAAGGTTAGGGAGGTACGGGTAGGTAAACGACTGAAGGATGTGGTGTTAGTCATCAGTAGTTTTAAACGACCGTTGACATGGTATTATCCTTTCAGACGTTGAAACAGCTGAAGTCGTGGTGTTAGGCATCAGTAGTTTAGAAAACTACTGAAGACCGTGGTTTTGACTTCAGATGATTGAAACAACTTGGTGTTTGTCATCAGTAGTTATGAAACTACTGAAGACAGTGGTTTTGTCATCAGCTGTTGTAAACAACTGAAGACTTGGTATTAGTCATCAGTAGTTATAAAACTACTGAAGACGTGGTTTTGCTTCAGTTGTTTAAAATGAAACAGCAGTTGTACAAACGACTGAAGAGAAAGTTCTCTTCAGCTGTTTTCGTCAATTCTTAGCTTTTCAGCTGTTTCAAACTGTCCTCAACACATTCATCAGTCTTTTTGGCTGATTTCAGTTGTTTCATAGGACATCAGTACTTATCTGTTTTTACTGATTGCAGTTATGTAACTGCATCAGTAGTTGTAACTACATCAGTAGTTTAGAACAGATGAAGTACTTCAGTACTTGTGAGACATTTAGCCTTCAGTAGTTTAAAAACTACTGAGGTTAAAAGAGCTCATCAGTACTTATATGTGACATAGGTACTCATGATCATCAGTATGAATTACTGAGATCATCAGTAGTTGTCACTATTCTAGCTGCAGCATACCAAGCCTTAACACCAGGTTTTGGAAAGTTGAACTATCCAAAGGCTTAGTAAAAATGTCTGCAAGCTCATCAGCACTAGGCACAAACTTAGGATCAATCAGACCTTTTTCAAAACAATCCCTTATAAAATGATGTCTGATCTCTATATGTTTGGTCCTAGAGTGCTGGACTGGATTTTTGACAATGCAAAGAGCTGAAGCACTATCCATTAACAATGGAGTCTTAGTCTCTGTAATGCCATAATCCAAAAGTTGGTTTTGAAGCCAGAGTACCTGAGATGTACAGCTTGCAGCAGCAATGTACTCTGCTTCAGCAGTGGATGTAGCAACTGAGGTCTGTTTCTTGCTCTGCCAAGAAATCAAGCAGTTGCCTAGGAATTGACATCCACCAGAAGTTGATTTCCTGGTCAACTTACACCCTGCATAGTCACTGTCAGAAAAAGCAACTAATTTACCAGAATGTCGGTAGAATACCATAAACCTAGAGATGGAGTGCCTTGCAGATATCTAAAGATCCTCTTGACTGCAATCAGATGAGACTCTTTAGGTGCAGCCTGAAATCTAGCACAAACACATGTAGCAAACATAATATCTGGTCTAGAAGCTGTTAAATACATCAAGGACCCAATCATACATCTGTAAAGTGTTTCATCAACCACTTTACCTTTCTGATCTGAGTCCAGTTGTGTGGTGCTGCTCATGGGAGTAGAACAGGGCTTACAGTTTTGTAAATCAAACTTTTGCAAAAGATCTTTTGTATATTTGGACTGATGAATAAAAATTCCATCAGCCTTTTGTTTGATTTGCAACCCCAGAAAGAACTGTAATTCTCCCATGGCACTCATTTCAAACTTCTGTTGCATCAACTTTGTAAAGGCATCACACAACTTTGGATCAGAGGATGCAAAAATGATATCATCTACATAAATTTGAACAAGTAGATTATGCTGCCCAGCTTTCTTAATGAATAAAGTCTTGTCTATGGAGCCTCTAGTGAAATTGTTTTCCAGAAGAAAGTTTGATAATGTCTCATACCAGGCTCTGGGAGCTTGTTTTAACCCATAAAGAGCTTTATCAAGCTTATACACCCAATTAGGATGTTTATTGTCCTCAAAGCCTGGAGGTTGACATACATAAACCTCTTCTTTAACTTTCCATACAAAAATGCACTTTTGACATCCATTTGAAAGACTTTAAGGTTTTGATAAGCAGCATAAGCTAAAAACAATCGAATTGCTTCCAGTCTGGCTACAGGGGCAAAGGTTTCATCATAATCAATACCTTCTTCTTGTGCAAACCCCTGAACAACCAGTCTGGCCTTGTTCTTAACAATAAGCCCATTTTCATCAGTTTTGTTCCTAAACACCCATTTAGTGCCTATTGCACACTTACCTGGAGGTAGAGGAACCAGTTCCCACACTTGCTGTTTCTTGAACTGAAGAAGCTCAAGCTGCATGGCATCAACCCATCCATTGTCCTTTAAAGCAATGTGATAATTCTTTGGCTCTTGCTGACTGATGAAGAGAGCATAGAAGCAGAAATTTGACAATTGACTTCTTGTTGATACTCCAGCAGTGATATCACCAATGATTTGAGACATAGGGTGATTCTTCAGATCTTGATACACAATGAGATCTGTGCAAGTGTTTGTAGCCGGTTCAGCAGCAACAGATGGTGATGGTGAATCATTTCCTTGAAACCAATCAGTGGATGGTAATTCAAAGGAAGTTGAATTCGAAGAAATCTCATCAGCATTTGTTGTGGATGGTGCTACTGGCGCTACAGGAACATCAGGTCTAGCTGAGTCAGGCAGCTCACTAAACCTGAAGAGGTGAGTACTGCAATCATCATCATCATCAGCAGTACCACCAGGTGGTGAACTGTTGACAGGAGCAACAGCAGGAGTTTGATAAGGAACATATTGCAGTATGTCCAAATCAAATAACTCCACAGGACTTTGTGGAATCTTGTCCTTTGGAGATTCATTAAACTTAACATGTAGAGTTTCTTCAACCATCTTTGTTCTGCAGTTGAAGACTCTGTATGCCTTGCAAGTAGATGAATAACCAACAAAGTATCCTGCATCCACCTTAGGATCAAATTTGTGGAGTTGATCCTTTGTGTTGAGAATAAAACAGGGACACCCAAATGCTTTGAAAAATGAAATCAGAGGAGCCAAATGATGGAGAACTTCATATGGAGTCTTCATCAACCTCTGATTTACTAAAACTCTATTTTGCACATAACAAGCTGTGTTGACAGCTTCGGCCCAAAAGGTCAATGGCAAACCTGAGTCAGCCAGCATGGACCTTGCAGCTTCAATGAGGGTCCTGTTCTTTCTCTCCACTACTCCATTTTGTTCTGGAGTCCTTGGAATGCTGAACTGCCTTTTGATTCCTTTGAAAGATAGAAGTCATCAAGTGTATGATTTCTGAACTCAGTTCCATTATCACTCCTAATACACTTGACTGGAAGGGAATACTGCTTCTCAATGTACAGCACAAAGTGGATAATCTTCTGAGCAGCCTCATCCTTTGAATGTAGAAAGAAAGTCCATACAAATCTGGAGTAATCATCCACAATTACCAGACAGTATTTCTTCTTTGCCATGCTCATTACTCTCACAGGACCAAATAGATCCATATGCAGTAATTGCAAGCAGGCAGTGGACTTGGACACTTCAATAGGAGGAAATGAGACTTTGTGCTGTTTTCCTTTTAAACAAGCAGTGCAGGTTTCATCACAGTGGAACTCCTTTATTGGTAAGCCTCTGACTAAACTATTGTGGCTAAGCTGATTCATGTTTTTGAGATTAACATGACCAAGCCTCCTGTGCCACAGTTTAGATTCTTGAGAAGAGGCTTTGGAAAATAGGCAAGGATTGCCTTTGAGATCTATCTTAGAGAGATCTAAGGCATACACTCTTCCTGTCCTGTTGGCTTTCAGGAGAGTGTGATCATCCAACACCTTGTCAATCAAGTGCAAAACTTTGGATGACAGAATCCTACAGTTTTGACTTGTGAAAAGGGCAACATGGCCTTTATCACACATTTGACTGACACTCAAGAGGTTGTACTTGAGATTTTCCACATGATTAACATCATCAAATTTGATTTCTCCATTGGAGACAAAGCCCTTACCGATGATGTAACCCCTAGCATCATTGCCAAAAGAGACAAATCCCTTCTTTCCTTGAGAGTAGTCATGAAGAAGAGAGATGTTCCCAGTCATGTGCATAGATCCCCCACTGTCTACATACCAGATGCTACTTTGGCATGTTGAAGAACCCTGCAATAATAAACAATCAGTTAGTTTTAGAGACCCAAACCTTTTTGGTTTTGGGCCTGGTCTCATCAATAGATGGTAAACTAACATGTTTATTTGTAACAACAGCCTGAGAGAAGAAGATGGTGTAGAAGAGGAGTCCTTTGGCTTAGACCTCCTTTTCTGTGGTTTCAACATAGGAGAATCTAGTTGGTTAACTCTACCCAACAGATGTTGTACCATCATCACCAGCTGTGTCTGATTTTGTGATAAAGCTTTCAGCTCATCAGACACATTGCTAGTGGAGTTAGATAAGGTCCTATGTTGCACCTTCTTTTTTGAGCACCCTCAGCTGTCACCTGTTTAACTCCTTCCTTTTTGGATTTCTTTAAGGACTTAAGGGTTACAGGATTTGATGTTGCTGATACAAATGTGGTCTCAAACTCAGTTTTCATTTTTACCATTTTCTCATTAATTTCTTCTTTTTGTTTGAGTTTGGAACCTCTTTTGTACCAACAATCATCTGTAAGATGATTGAACAAACCACATACTTCACATGGTTTCTTCTTCATCTTAGGTTGATCATCAACTAAAGATGGTGAAGCAACAGAAGACTTGTTCTTCAATGCTTTGGAAGCATTGGTTGCTTTCTTGACTACCTCTTTAGTAGTCTTCAAACTCTTTCTACTGCCAGTTTTCTTCTCTTCAGTACTGACAGCAGTTGAAGTTTGAACTTCAGGTGTTAAATCCTGCTCTCCAGTCCTTTCAGGACCTTCAGGATTAACTCCTGAGTTGATCAACCTATTGATCATGTGAATGTCAGCATTTGGACCATCAACATCAGCTGATAGGTTCAAAGAGGGCTTGATGCTGACTGCTACTTCTGATTGTGCTGTATCAGAAGGTAGATCACATGATGTGATGGATTGGTTATCACTCTCACCATCAGATTCTACCTCTGCTCTTGGGGTAAAATCTGTAGGTGGAGCAGTGTGTGTAGCCAATTCCAAACTTCACATTTGAAGCAGATTGCTTACTAAGAAGCATTTCAAAACCTTTGCATGATTGTACCCATCTATCACACTCGACCTGGGTAACTGCAAGGGTTTCTTTGAGATCTTTGTACTTTTCTAGAAGTACATCTTCTCTAGCCTTATCATCAATTATTTGGCAATTCAGTTTATAAACCTCATCATTTTTATCTTTGAGCACAAACTCAAACTCAGCTTTGTTTTTGGAAATTATTTGTTCTAGCTCAATGTTCTTATTAATTAAAGCTACATTTGCTTCTCTAATGGAAGCAAATGCTGCTATGCATGTTTCAGAACATAATTTGGCTTTTGCCTCAGAGGATACCTGTGATACCTGAGGTGTAGAGGCATTGGAAGATGAAGTATCAGCAGACTCCAAAGCCATAAGAGCTAGATTCCCAAAGGGACTGTCACCACCATGTTGACCAGCACCTGAGAACAGTTGATCATGACCAGACAAGTCATCTGGTAAACTGCTCCAGTCAACAACTCCTGGGGTGAAGAAGCTGTGTTGTTGAGATTGAGGTTGTTGATGAGATAGGGAAGGCTGAGGTTCTGGTAATGCATGAGGTTGTGGTGTCATAGGAACTTGAACTTGATTTGACTGTGGCATGTAATAACAAGGGTACTGATATGGCATTTGACCCTGAGGAACAAAATATGCCGGAGATTGTTGTTGAGGATGATGACTAGATGTGACAGGATGTTGCCCTCTGTGTTGTTGACTATTGCCAGGAAAAGTCACAAAGGGTGCAGTAGAGTTAGATCCAGTTGATCTACACTCTCTTGCAAAGTGTCCAAGCCGTTGGCATTTGTGACACCTCAACTTGCTCTTGTCAAAACCAACTTTGGTTTTGCCAGAGAGTCCTGGGAATTTTCTTCCAGTTCTTTTGTAGAACTTCTGAGATCTGATATTTATCAAGGCCATTTGGCTCAAAATATCCATCTCTTCTAAGTCATCATCAGCAATCCCCTTGAGATCATCCATAATGAAACATAGATTGTCATTATTACACCCAGTAAACTGACCATCAACACTTACAAATGCAGAATCAGAAGTGCTTGAAGAGAAATTAATATGCTCATCATACTGGCATTCAGATGAACATATTCTGACTCATGACCCACCAAGGCAGTGTTGCCTTGTATAAAGTCTTCAGTGAGCTTTCCAGATGAAGACAGCTTTCTCTTCTGTTCTATCTCTCTCTCAAAAGTGAGCAATTTCCCATGGAGTTGGGTGAGAGATAGTTTGTCCAAACTTGCACTGGAGCGTAGGACAATAGTATATGTGTCCCATCTCTCAGGCAGTGATCTGAGAAATCTGTTATTCATCTGAATATTGGTGTATTCAAGTTTGACCATTTTTAGTTCAGAGATCAAACAAGAAAACCGCTCATATTGTTGAGTCAGTGTCTCACCCTTTCTATGAGAGAATGTCTCATATTGTTGGGCAAGAATTTCTCTATTATTTGCCAAGACCTCATCTGTTCCTCCAAATTGTTCTTTCAAAGCAATCCAGAGGTCATGGGCAGTTTCATGATGCATTAGCCCAGAATAGATTTCATTGGGCAATGCCATGGCCAGAATTCCATGGGCTTTTGCATCAATCTCAAGCAACTTCTTATCCTCATCTGAGTATTGCTCCCTCCTCTTCGGAACCATTTGATTGGTTTCCGGGTTATTCACCATAGGCTTGTGTGGACCATGTACCACTGATGTCCAACACCCTGCGCTGTTAACAGACAGGTGATGGAGCATACGTCTTTGCCATATGTTATACTCATTCCTAACCAGCATAGGTGGCTTGGTTGAGGAACCAGTATTGTGAGGATCATTGGAGGGAGTGGTCATTTTCAGTTCAAAAACAGTTTAGTTCAAGTTTTAAAAGTTTTAGAAAACCACAACAAACTCAATGAGAACCAAGAAAAGATCTCAGGATGAATGAGCAGAAATACAGAAAATTCAATCTCTATAACCGTTTCTTGCAAAAACAAAAGCTAATTCAATCAAACTTGGATCTTGAATAGCAGTTTCAATGATCAATTATTAGATCGATCAATGATTAACCTGCTCTGATACCATTTGACAGGATCAGTGATCACAAGTTTGATGTATCAGAATATAAAGCAGCGGAATACAAACTAGAATTAGACAAATTGTAGCAAGCAATCGATACTTGTAAGCATTAAGATCGCATACGGTTATAGGGAGAGAATATTATTTCTGATTTCTAGGAATGTTTATAGATGTAGAATATTTCTAATCAAATCAATCATTCATTCCATTCATTCATCATTCAATTGATTACAATAGGTTGTCACTCCTTATATAGAGTGCAACAGTCACTGCTGTTATCACGGAAAGTGACAACTGGCAGATCCAATACAAAAATAACTAATTCTTAACAAACTACTGAAATGTTCACAACTACTGAGAACATATCAGCAGTTAAGTACAAAATATAAAACTACTGAAACTACAACGACTGAAGAACAAGCTCTTCAGTCTTTTACAAAACTACTGAAACATAGAAAATAAAACTACTGATATCACAACTACTGAAGAAGTACTCTTCAGCAGTTGTGACAAACTACTGAGGCTTCAGTACTTGATCTTCAGACTTTGACCTTCAGAGTGTTTCATCAGCTGATGTCTTCAGTCTTTGTCTTCAGACTTTGTACATCAGTTGTTGATCTTCAGCACTTGTGAACTCTTCAGCTGTTGTACTTCAGTACTTTGGTCTTTCAGCTTCAGCACTTGTGTTCTTCAGCTGTTGTACTTCAGCACTTTGGTTCTTCAGCTGTTAAGGTCTTCAGCACTTGATCTTCAGCTGTTGAAGTCTTCAGCACTTGTCAAACTACTGATGAGGCTTTCAGCAGTTGTTGTGATACCGTGTGGGACTTAGGTTTTCTGATCTTGGCTCATTGGTTCTTTTGGTCCAACATTGTCTTTATTGCTTTTGATATTTGTAATGTATAGGATATTTCTGTAATTGTTGTTCCTTTCTTTGTTTTCAGTACAAATAGCTTAGATTTGCAGTATGTAGTAACGAATAACAAGATATTTGAATCTGCTTTCATACTTGTAATTGTCTAGCTTGATATTAATGAAACTTGAATTTTATTGATATCTTGTTTTGATTTGATTACTTTGTGTGAATTTCATTAAATGGTTTACAAATCATCAAAAATTTATTCATTGATCCTATCAAATGGTATCAGAGCTGTGGTAAGCTGTTAGTGATTGAATTTCGTTTTAAGTTCATGAACTTGAAAACAAAAAAAATCTCACTGAATCTGTGATTGAGATCAATCAATTGAAAATTTGGAATTTCAGTTGTGTTTCATCATCAGAACATGATTTGATCACAATTAGCAGATCAATCATCAAATTCAAGTAAACTGTTGAATTTGTTGTTTGAAAATAGCTTGAAGTTTCGAACTAAATTTTCAAACATTGATTGATTTGTTGTTGAAATTGAAGAAATTGATATTAAGAAAGATGTTTATCGGCATAAACTCATCTAATGAAAAGTTTCAATCACAATTCATCAACATTTGAAGAATCAGAAGATTTGAGTTTGTTACATCATTTGAAGATGATGAATGTGTCGCATGAGCTGAGTTGAATGAATGTCTAACTGTTAGACGCATTAACACTGTGTAGACGTTTTTAGTCAGTCGTTTGAGTACTGTTGAAGAGAATCCCAGAGTATCATCTGTGTTAAGTGGTAATTGTTAGACGCTGACAACTGTTTAGGCGTTTGACAACTATTCAGACCTTAACTGTTAGGCGTTTGACACTATTCAGGTGTTTGACAACTATTTAGGCGCTTGAAACCTTCTAGATGCATTAATACTTGGACATTTTGAAAAAAATTTCTAAGGCATTCCCTTAGACGTTCTCAACTTAGACGCATCAACTGTTGAGAACGTTTGAATACTGTTCAGACGTTTTAACCTTGATACTTAGTTTTTTTTTAAAAATATAAGAATGGTAAAATCAGAAGATTCTGAAAACAGAGTTCAAAAGCTTAAAAATAGAGCTGATTTCAAAAAATGGTCTCTTAGACTAAAAAACATTTTAATTCTATTGACACTGATCTCTGGAAATCTATAGAAAAAGGACCATACATTCCTTAATAACTGATGGACCAGACAGAGGATTTGTGTATACTAAAGATTCTCTAGAACTTATCCAGAAGATGATCTTCAAGGAGATGATCTGAAAAGAGTTAGAAGATATTAAAGCCTATTCATTGAAGTGTAAAGGATACCTTGGAAGTTCTTACAAGGCTAGATGCATATCAAACTGGATTACACTATATAAAGCATTAAGATCATTTGTGAAGGAGGTAAAGATATTCAAAATTTAAAAAGAACAAAAGCTGAAAAAGACATTAGAATTATTTCAAATTTGTCTGGAGAGACAATAAATCAAATGATGAACAGATTTGTTCAACTCATAACTGAGATGTCAACAGCTGGTATCAAACCTGATCTTGAGATTTAAATCTCAGAATACTCAATGCTTTACCATTATCATGGAAACAAACTGTAACTCTACTAAAGCATACTGAGAAGTTTCCAATGGATCTAGATCTTCTTATTGCAAAAATAGAATCAGTGGAGATTGATGAAAGCTCAAGGAACAATGATAGAGTAGCATCAATGTCTCAATATCAATTGTTGCTTCTCCTGCAACCACCATAGAAAATGCATTATGGCAAAGAGTGAGAAAAGTCCTCAAGAAGAAGGAGATCTGTTTGTAGGAGCAGGATTTTTCTGACTCATCATTTACCAGTGCACCTGCATATACAACTCATCTCATTCTCAATCTCCTCCTAAAACACAGTCACAATCACCAAATATTCAGACAAAGACTACTTCATCATCTAACTCTGCTAAATCTAGCAAAGTTAAAGATGTGATTAACATCCTATTAGAGGATGAAGAGTCCAAAACTGCATTTACTGCTTTTGGCCAGCTTTCAAGCATATCAAGGTAGCCATTTAACTCAACTAGATTTTTTTTACAGGATTTATTTGAGATGGATCTCAAGATGTTGAAGAGATGGACTGAACTGGCAGATGGTGATGATTGCCTACAGGACTCAAAAACATTCTTATGTTAACAAGAAATACAAGCCTAGTGCAAACAAGACTGTTGGATTTGACAAGTCAAAATCCAGATGTTTCAACTGCAATAGTTATGGACACTTCTCAAGAGAATGTAAACCTCCAAGGAATAATGGAGGAAGTGCTCATTCAAGCTCAAATAATCAAAGGTTTCAACAAGCTCAGAAGACTTTTCAAAAGCCATATCAAAGTCTTCCCATGCCAGAGCTTAAAGATGAAACCAAACATCTGATGAAACAAAGAAAGCACTAGTAGTCAACATAAAAGATGGATATGATTGGAGTGCATATGCAGATCAATTTACAATGAATTAACATCAAGTTTATCCCATATTGCAGAAATTCAAGAGGAAGATTGGTCAGAAAACAATGACCCAAAGGGGAAAGTGATGAAGAGGAAGATAACTATGATTGGAGTGACAAGTCTGATCCTAAAGAGGATACAGAGGAAGTAGCTCTAATGGTTCAGTCTGATCAACCAAAGGTTAAATCTTCTATTCATCATCTGAAACCACAGTTCCAAAATTCCTGAAATACCATCAGAAGTAAGAGAAAAGCTTTGCACCAAATCATGTTTTGAACATGTGAACACTACAGAAACTATTCATTCAAAATCCATGAAAAGCTAAAACAAGAGGAATCTATGCATAACCAACTTAAATCTGATCATAAAACTACAGATCAAAAGATTATCTCTCTTCAAAATTCATTGAACAAAACAATCAAAGATTTAGAAATTGTTACAAAACAACTAGAAGAGATGACCAAGAATCTTGAGAAGAGAAAATAGCACATGCTGCTACTCAAGTTGATCTAGCAAAAGTTAAGAGTTCAAAAAGATAATAGAAAAACTAAACAGTGAAAGCAAAGATAAACAAAAAGCAGGATTAGGTTTCACTCATGAACCTATACCTGAATCTATCACAAACACACTACCAGAGAATTTCATTACTCATGATTATTCACGAGAAAACAAAGCAAAGCTTAAAGCCTTTCAGATCAAAACCAAGAATGAAGAAGAGGAAAAAGAAAATGTTCAAGTGTTTGTTGAAGAATATCAAGAAAAAATCAAAAATGGACATCCAATCAAGATAAAATCATATGAACCAAAACAACCAAAACAAAATATCTCTTCTGATCAAATTCACAATGTAATAGAAGAAGTCAGAGTTCAAAACAAGGATAAACAACAGATAGGAACATCAGAAGATTCAAACACCATCAATATGAAACAATTTCAATCAGAAAGAATCTTCTTCTGATGATGTTCAATCTGAAAAAAACAAGCTCTTCTAAATCAAAGAATCAAAGAAGAAGAAAGAAATCTGTAAAAGTAACATCTGAACAAAACAAAAGTTTAAAAAATTGACTAAAGCAACAAATCAAACATCAAAACTAAAACCAATTAAATTTGTGTTAGCAGGTATGTTAAATATGAATTCTCTTTCAAATAATAAATCAAATGTTATGAACAAATCAAACTCAGATCTGAAATCTAGTTCAGATTCAAAGACTTCCACTGTAGCAAAAAGATTTGTTTCTAATACATCCAAGAAGGAAATTCATGTTAAACAAATGAACAATAATCTGACACAAAATCAAACTGTGAAAAATGAAAGACAATAGTTTAACTATATGACACCAAAATCAAACATTATGTCATTGTCAAAATTTAACAAAAAATTGTTTTTAACGCCACAAAAGTACTGTGAAATTTGTTATATGAAAAATCACAATACTGCTGAGTGCTACTTAACAAGTACTGTCACATGTGACATGAGAATCATTCGACAGCAGATTGTTATTATAACAAATATTGTACTTATTGTGATGAAAAGACTCACAACACTGCAGATTGTTACTTTAGAAATATATCTCTCACTAGAAACTTTGCAAAATCAAACATGAGCAAAGGATTTGCTAATCCACAGTATTTGAGAGATCAAACTAATGGATTTCAAGAGACATTAATCAACCTAATGTAGGTTTGAGATTTTTTCTAAGAACAATTACATGAGCTCAAAGCACAACATGCAAGAACACTTTATACCAAGATCTATAAGGATGACTAATAAAAATGTTAGACATCAATACATTTCAAAAGATGATCAATCAAATGGTATAAATGTTCACAAAAATAAATCAAACAATTTTCAGAATAAAATTGGAAAATTCATCAAAATAAAACCTGATTTGAATAATCTCCATTATAAACAATTTACAATTTGACAAATTTGGAAAGCCCAAGACCATTTCGGCTTGGGTAGATATTTCAACTTAACTTTCTTGTAGTGCAGTACGCCTAAAAAGACCAATCAATACATGGCACATGACAGGCAATACTGCCTTGTTAAGATTTTAATTCAAAAGATGAAACTCACGTCGCCTTTGGTGGGATGCTGATGGAGGAAAAATAACCGAAGAAGGAACAGTATCCAATGGGATAATAAGCTTTGAGAAAGTCAACTTTTGTTCACAGTTGAACTTTAATCTTTTAAGCGTATCTCAAATTTGTGACAAATCTTATTCTGTTCTGTTTGATAATTCATTCTGTTATGTTTTGAAGCCAGGTTTCAAGATAAGTAAAGATTGAGTTATTGTTACAGCTGCGAGAGATAGAGATGTATACAAATTGGATATGTCTCAAGTTGATCCTTCAACTGAAACAACATGCCTAATTGCAAAGGCATCAAATGATGAAAGCCAGCTTTGGCATAGACGTCTCAGTCATTCAAATTTCAAGAATATGAACAAGCTTGTAGCAGGAAATCATGTCATTGGACTTCATCCAAGAAGTTTGCAACTAATGATCACTGCTCAGCATGTTTGAAGGGAAAGCAACACAGAGCGTCTTATAAGTCCAAGCCTATAAATCAACATCCAAACCTCTTCAGATGTTACATATGGACCTTTTTTGACCAACAAATGTCAAGAGTATTGGACGAAAATCATATTGTTTAGTTATCATTGATGACTTTACAAGATTTTCATGGGTTTTCTTTCTATATGCCAATCTAAAACAGCTGAATTATTAAAAGAATTTATCATTAAAGTTGAAAATCAATTAGACAACAAAGTGAAAATAATAAGAAGTGATAATGGAACAGAATTCAAAAATGCTAACATTGAAATGTTTTGTGCACATAAAGGGATAGCTCATCAGTTCAGTGCTCCCAGAACTCCTCAACAAAAGGAGTTGCTGAAAGGAAGAATAGAACATTGATTGAAGCTGCTCGTTCTATGTTAGCTGATGCAAAAATTCCTATCACTTTTTGGGATGAAGCAATATCAACTGCGTGTTTTGTTCAGAATCAAATCTTAATTGTAAAAGATAAACTGAAAACTCCATATGAGTTAATGTTTGGCAGAAAACCGAACATAAACTTTTTAAAATCATTTGGTTGTCCTGTTATGATTCTTAATTCTAGTGATCAATTAGGAAAATTTGATGCAATTCTGATAATGGATTTTTCGTTGGATATTCATCACTTTCAAAAGCCTATGGAGTTTACAACTCTAGGAAAAATGTAATCATTGAAACATTCAACGTTAAATTTATGGAAAATTCTTTTTCATCAGTTTCAAATGGTCCTGCATGGTTATTTGATCTAGACATTATCAAACTCTTTTCAATCTAATTTGTTTGATCAATCAAATTGTTTTAATTCTACAGATAAGAAGAACTCAAGAGGAGATCTTGGATCTTTCAGTGAAGATTCAAATTCTGATGACCCAGATGATTCAAGCTCAGACTACCCATTTTTATCATTTGTTAAGGATTTAACAATACAAAATCATGATAATACAGTTTTAGATCATTTCAAGTCAATTAATCAGAAGAATCGCAAAATATTCCTAATGATGGTAATGAGTTTGTGATACCTAAGTCTGGAACATCATCCATTTCAGGTGATGTAGTTGATACAGGTAACTTTGATTACTTTGTCAACTCACCTACTCAAGTTCCAAACATCAATCCACATTCTTCTATGTTAATAAATGAGTTGTCCAACTTGAATCAAACAAATTTGGATGTTAATGTTCAATGTGATGAGATCACTACATCTCGTATTCACAAGAATCATCCAATTTCTTAGATTATTGGTTCATTGAATGAGAGAACAACAAGGAGTAAAGTAGAACAAGCAAACGTATGCTTATAGTTTTGTTTTCTTTCTCAATTGGTCCTAAAAATGTTACCGATGGACAATGGTTGGATAGAAGCCATGCAAGAAGAATTACTTCAATTCCGCAAACAAGAAGTGTGGAATTGGTGGATCTACCTGAAGGAGAAAATGTAATTGGCACGAAATGGTTATTTAGAAATAAGACTGATGATCGTGGTGTTGTAATAAGAACAAAGCAAGACTTGTTGCACAAGGATACACACAGGAAGAAGGAATAGATTATGATGAAGTGTTTGCACCAGTTGCAAGACTTGAATCTATTCGAGTTTTTCTGGCTTATGCTTCATTCATGAAATTTAAGGTGTATCAAATGGATGTAAAGGGTGCATTTTTATATGGTCCAATTACTGATGATGTATTTGTGAAGCAACCTCCAGGCTTTGAGGATGCACAATTTCCACATCGAGTATATAAACTGAGTAAAGCTTTATATGGACTTCATCAAGCCCCTAGAATTTGGTATGAGACGTTATCACAACACTTAATCCAACATGGATACACACGAGGGAAAATTGATCCTACTTTATTCATAAAGAAGGACAATAATGATCTTTTATGTGTACAAATGTATGTTGATGATATCATATTTGGTTCTACATGTCCAAAATTGTGCAATGAATTTGAAGAAATAATGAAATCTTGATTTAAAATGAGTTCTAAGGAGAGATTAACTTCTTTCTTAGATTTCAAGTCAAGCAAACTGTAGATGGAATTTTCATCAATCAAGAAAAGTTTGTTGACAAGCTCTTAAAGAAATTTAAGTTGCAAGACTGTCAGTCCATACGAACTCCAGTAGATGTTAACACTAAGATTGAACCTGATCAAAAGGAAAATCTATTGACCAAACGTTATACAGATCAATGATTATTTCTTTGATGTATCTTACTGCATCTAGACCAGACATTATGTATGTTGTTTGTGTATGTGCCAGGTATCAATCAGACCAAAAGAATCTCACTAATTGCTGTCAAAAGATATTCAGGTATCTCAAAGGTAAACCAGCCTTAAGGCTTTGTATCCTTACAAGGGTAACTTTGAACTATATGGATATACTGATAGTGATTATGGTGGATGTGTCAAGATAGAAAATCTACTTCGGGGGGTGTCAATTCTTGGTCCAGATTAGTCTCATGGCAATGCAAGAAAAAACAAATGTCTCTGTTTCAATTGTAGAAGCTGAGTACATTGCTGCATCAGCAGGATGTTCTCAAATTCATTGGTTGCAAAATCAATTACTAGATTATGGATTCAACTTTCTTAAAACACCTATCTATATTGATAACACAGCTGCTATGTTCATAACAGCTAATCCTGTTCAACACTCAAAAACAAAACATATCAAAATTCGATATCATTTTCTTAGAGATAACTCTGAAAAAGGATTAATCATATTGATTCAAATTGCAACAGAAAAACAATTGGCAGATCTATTTACTAAAGCCTTCCTACCAGGACGGTTTGAGTACTTAGTAGAATCAATTGGTCTTATAAATCATATGTGATCTCCCTAAATCAAAAGATCATAATAAGTGATACTCTCATTGTGAATTGCCTGTTTATATTTTTTTGTGTGTGTGATTTTATGTTTTTCATAGAAAAATCAATTACACAAATATATGTCAAAAATACAATAATATTTCTTTTGGAAAGGATTATGTTTTGCAATATGTGAGAAATGATAGTACATTAGTGAGATCAGTTGCATACTTCACTCATTCATAAAGTCTAGACATGATCAGATATGATGTGTAGCTAATATCTGACTATTATGCTGAAAAGTAAATTCTTGTGATCAAACTAAACATACATGCTTGTGTGTATTCATCTGAGTACTTTTGAGTAGCTTTAGCTTATCAGAATGAATGTTTGTTCAGATACATCTCTCACACCTGTTGAAACTATGTGAAATCATGAGATTTGTTACAAAGCATCATTTCACTTCTTTGTTATGAGTCATCATAGACCTGAAGTTCTGAGATATCCTCTGTTGTAAGTCATTACAGACCTGGATTCTCTTTGATGCAAAAGATGCCAATGTGCACAAATAGTCAGAGCTGATCAAATGGTTATCCATGATCATCCTCTATTAACTAAGTAACATGAACTCTGGTGATATCTATGTTTCAGGTAATAAGTTGAGCATGTGTTCTTTCTTACATTCATGATGATAGTTGAATTCTCTTAGTCTCTGTATGCTTTACATCATGTCATATCTAAATCAACACTAATCAATCCAAGAATGAAAAGTAAGTGAGTTGATAGTTGTGTCAAAAACACTCATTGTCTGTCCTTAGATCGTATCTCCTTTGCTGTGATTCACTGACCTGGAACATACTTGATCAGGATTATTCATTGTTTATGACTATCCACATTATTTTATTTAATGTGCTGATCTTCATTAATATGATCTCTCTGCAGACATTTATTCTTTGTTTAATATTAAATTTAATTATATTTCAATTTTTTATGCATGTTTGTGTGTGAAGGCAATGTCTCAATGTGATGGGTGATCTTATTCTCTTTCATAAGTGTTAGGACCTGGTATTTGACCGAAATACCTAGAGATTAACGTGTAAACCAAATCAAATACTGCGGAATCCTATTTGATTGGCGATCCAATCAGTGAGACACACAAGAATCAATCAAGGATTGAAACTAACGTTAGAAATCGATTGGGAATCGATCTAAGTGGTTCTATGAACTTGGAGAACGAATTGGAAGGTTTCTGGACGGCTAGGGTTCGTCTGAAATCGTAATTGATCGAGAGTCCCTGTTTTTCACGAATTGAGTTGTATTTATAGGTTGGTATTATTCAATCGTGCGACTGAACCATTTGTCTGGTTCAGTCGTGCGATTGAACCATGCGGTTGATTCATTCGTACGACTGAGTGTTCAGTCGTGCGACTGAGCCAATCTTATGTACAATCGTGCGACTGATCCAGTCTCTGGTTCAGTCACGCGACTGAGTCAATCGTGTGAAGTTCATGCGTATGATTCATTCACATGAGCCATTCGCATGAGAACTTCATTAAGTTAAGTTTGAATGTTTTAATTAATATAACTTAATGTGCAACCATTCAATAATCATAAACCAAATCAATTCAGTCACGACTCATTAATGAACTATTCAACATTATAACTAACAGACTATCAATATCATTTCATTAATCATACCAAACAAGATCTATTACATCACATATCATGATCTAGGGACAACATGTATCAACAAACTCCCCCTTGGACCTAGATCTCTCTAATGTCTTGTTTTCTTCATTACCTCCTCATATTTCTTGTACTTGTCCTCTTGTGTGACTCCTGCGTGAATATCAAACGCGAAGCAAAGTCGTATAACGTTTTGGAACTGGAGGGCTTGTACAATGTCTTGTGTGTCATAGAACAGTGGCCACTTGTATAATGTATATACATCATTAGCAGACCAGTTGGTTAGCCACATTGGGTCGAATACCCTGATGGTATCCATTTGGCCCTCTTTATCCAGGACTATGACTGCTTCTGCTGTTCTCCAATCGTAGTACCACCACTTAAAGTGTGGTGTGAAATCCTTTCTCATTTCCCGAAGTGGGATTCTTGACATTGTGCGCGGAGGATTCCACTTCAACACAATCTTTGGTTTTCCAGTAATGGCATCCATCTCAGACCTTCTAATATACCTTGTAGGTTGTTGAGGTCTGAAGTTAATCCACCTGGTGTGGTACTCTTTCTTTAGGGCAACCTCAAACCAGCCTGACATCTTTCTCGGGTCAGCATACAACAGCTTCAATTTAGCCAGCTGGTTGAGTTTAAAACCTGGTAGAGTCTTTAGATCATGTGGAAATCTAAAGTACTCTATGCCCTTCTCCCTCTTAACGACATAAATGTTAAGATCATCAAAATATGCCCATGCTATAATCTTGCCTGACACCGTAAGATGTTTCTTGACGCTGTAGAACTTTGTGTAGGCATCCCTCTTCGGTGCAGCACGTTGGGCTCTGACTTCTTTAAAACATTCAGCCCACTCAGCCTTTCGAATGTCTACGTCATCATTTGAGGCTTGGGCGGTTCCTTCGGTCCTTCCTGTTTCCTGCTCCATCTTGTCTAGTACCTCAAAACATCACTGACTAGGGACTCACCCAGATTGGGGACCACATTACCCTCGTTGTCAGCGTACTGAGGGTACTCTTCTGCAGCAATATCTTCAACCTCAACTTCATCAACGTCATTTAGTTCTTCGTCACTGGTTGAATCAACTGTTGGAGCATCCTTGACAATTTCATCAGGATTGAGTCTGAACATCTCTGCCAGTTGCTCGTTAGATAGGTCATGAATTATTTCACCTTCTTCAGGGGTATAACTCACTGACCTTCTAACAATCCCTTGCAGATCAAGAATCATTGTGATTGAGACTTGACCTGTTGAAGGGGAGCAATATCAAACTCATCTCTGTTGTACTTTGGATCTGTTTGATTTCACATTTCACACCTCAATCATTAGTAATTTATCAAACAAAATGCATTAACTTAATATAAACATTTAGTACATGGTTTTTCAATACAGAATACAAAGTAAATAAATACATAAACATCTACTGTTTACTTTATCCTGAATACTACGGCTCTTCACGTGAAGGTGCAGAAGCAGAAGCTGACTAATCTTGTCTGTTCTTTGATCTTTTCTCTTTGCCTGGAGCTGAGACAGATTCAGCTGCTTCTGCTCCTCAGTGTCTTCATCTTCACACCATTCTTCGGTTTTTCTCGTCATCAGTACTCACTCTCATTTCATCATCACGTCATCATCTCCTGTCTCCATCCCTTATCTTAAAGGTTCCTCCTTTTGATCCTTTCAATTTTAGCAAAATGGTCCTCTTAGCCCTTTCCAACTCCTCTATTTGCTTACTTGTTGTGACTTTGAGCTTGGAGTTGGTTCATCTGGGTGCTCTGAGCAGCCAATTGTTGGGCTGCTCCTCAATTACTCAATCCTGCTCTGCAATTTTATGCGATTGTGGGCGCATCAGGTCAGTGAGCGGCGGATCTGAGTTGTCTTTTCCTCATCACACACCAGCCAGCAATCGCAACACCATTTCTTTTTAACACCGACAACTGTTCCTCTACCCCGATTGGAGGTAGAGGAGATCTATAGGTGTGTGAGGGTATAGGCTGAGGGCTCGGTTTGGTGTGAAGTGTGTGGTGGAAGTGGCGGTAGTGAAATAGGTCTGTATAGTGGTGGAGGTATGGGGAGTGAGAATGTGTGGTGGAGGGAAGCGGGCATGTGTGGAAGGTATGGTGGTGGATGGGTGTCTGAGAGGTGTAGTGGTGGAAGTGTATGGTGGATGTGGAGTGTGGAAGGTATGGTGGGGGCTGTGATAGAGGTGGTGATGTGGTGGATATGTAGTGATAAAGGTTACCCTACGCTTCTCTTTTTCTTCTGGCCATGGGGTTGGCATTCTCTTCCTCCTTGATCCAGTTGAGGAGGACTCCCCCTACAATTCCCCGCCTGAGGACCCCGGAGCATAAGTTGGGTCAGTTTCTGTATCTTCGGAGCTCTCGGTTGTTCACCAACAACCCTTAACCTGTGTCTGTGGGAAAACTTTCCTTCCCACAGTTCGGGTAAGTGGCTCCTCATCCGATTCAGCCTCATCTCTCCTCGTTAAGAACAAAATCTTGATGAAATCCCGCTGACTCATCTACTTCAGCAGAGTGACAGACACAGGAGGTATAGAATCAGACACAGTGCCTCTGAGTGGAATAGCATCATCCCCACTGTCATCCTCATCTGAGTCAAGAGTTGGTAGGGCTAATCTGTTCCACATCAGAGTCACTGTCCTCGTGACGCACTTTCTCTTTTCCGGCACACATAGTCTTCTCTGGCAGATGACCAACACACCCTCCTGACTGGAGGCTTCACTTGCTTTCCCCGCGGTAACTTTCATCTTCCCAGGGTGGTGTCATCCATTACCTCCATACCACCGAATCCTCTGTTCTTTGGCAGGGTGGAAAGCTTCTGATCTATTATCATTTGCATAAACCGTTGGTACATACAAAGGCTTCCTTTGCTTTCCCCACGATGTTCTCCACCAGATAGGTGAAGATCATCTTAGAGAACTGAACGGATGGTTCAGTCACACCAACGCAACGTAGCGTTTTGCATCTGATCCGACAGCTCATCAAACCCACCTTTTCTTGAAGCCATGCACTTGAGCAGCACGTGTGCAAGTATTTAAACTGAGGACAGAGGTTACTCTTGTTGAGTACCCCTGAATTGATGCCCCCAGAGTATTTGGCTCTGAGAAAACATCCTCTGATAGTGAGGGCGGGTGTAGACGGGTTGGACAGTCACCGTCATTCCCCAATTGAAGTACAATCCTTAGATCCTCCTCAGAATGGTAATTCCTCGCCAAATATGGTATTCTTATGCAGTGAGGTTCAGATGATCTATCAACTGTACGCGCTTCCTAGAAGGATTGTTGAATGGATCGATATGGGGTGCAAGGGTTAAGATGGCATGTGCAATCCGTGATCTCAATAGAAACGTGATAATGCCAGAGAATTCTGCAGCATTTCTGGATGTTAAGTCCAGATGGGCACATATATTATGCTTTGTGCTCATAGTCCATCTACTCGCCATCTGTTTTACACAAAGATAGTAAACATTAGTACCATTTACTAAGAAAGTCATGAACTCATTAAGCTTGAAGAACATCTTTCTGTCATGCGATTGAAATTATTGACTGATTTCAACAGTGCGATTGAACCGTGCGAAAGGGGTTCAGTCCGTACGATTGAATGGTACGAATGGGGTTCAGTCATGCGATTGACCCGTACGTATCTCAGAGTGTGCGATTGGGCTCCTACGCATATACCTTCATGCGGTTACCTCAGTCATGCGACTGAACTTCATACGCATGGTTCAGCCATGCGTATGGGCAGTTTGAGCCCTTCAGTCGTGCGACTGAAGTTCATCTGGCTGTCCATTCGCATGAAGACCAACTGTGCGATTCACATTTTCAGTTTCACCAATTTTTTTGTTTTAACACCTCTATATCTAGTTCATTGGACTCGCCATCTCGTCACTAATGACCTATTAAACTTAATTTTAACATTTAGCTTAGTTTATGTAGGTTATTAGGGCATTTTTCAATCCGATCAATGTTTCATTCGAATAACCCAAATTGGACTCAAAATCTTCTGATTTCTACAAGATTGAACTGCAATGTACCTTTATTCTTGTCATCGAAAGTCAGAAGATGAATTGCAATGTGAACACTATCTCTAGAGATTTTTGGCAGAGTAACGGGAAAGAAAGCGATTTGGGGTGCGATTGGATGATGATGAGTGCGATGCGCTGAGGGCCCTTTAAATACTGACCCTAATTTCAATCGGCCGACTGGCCTCATTCGCTCAGTTCATTCGGCGACGAGGGTTCAGTCATGCGATTGGTCCAGTCGTTGCTTTCATCGGCCGACTAAGTCTCAGTCGGTCAACTGACTCATTCGGTCACCTTTATTCGCATCTCAATAACCGACTAAGTCTTAGTCGGTTGACTGACTCATTCGCACCCTGTCATTCGGTCGAAGATCATTCTTAAACGCCATTTGGTTGAATGACTCATTTCATGTCCATCGTGCGAATGGGATCCATTCGCATGGTTGGTCCATATTCATGGTCCAATCGTGCGAATGGGATCCATTCGCATGGTTGGTCCATATTCATGGTCCATCGTGTGAATGGGTCACACTTGGTAGATTTTCTACCATTTTTGAACATTTTAACCTTTTGAAATAGACATTATAAGCTCTTAACCAATTCAGTCACTTCAGATGTGACTTTTAAAATTTGAAAAACATGTGGCCATCTCAGACATGACCCTTTTAGGTAAGTTAATTCCCCTCTGATTTCCCTGATGTAGTCCGACAGATGCACAAATTAAAAGATTAACATAAAAACTTAAACTAACTACACAAATAAGTTTATTTTTTGGATTTTTTGTGAGAGATAAAACCCTAAGATGGAAATCTAAGGGATTTGGTTTGGGAGTAGACAGCTTCAACTTAGATTGATCATATCTGGACCAATTCAATTTTGGAGGAACATCACATCATTTGGGATTTGTTATTAAACTTTTGATGCTTAAATTCTCGGTGTTCATCCAGAGTCGTTAGCAACTTAAGGAAATCATACTGAAACTCTTTGATTTTCACATTGATTTGAACTCTTGAGAATGTAGCCACTAAGATTGTCAGTATGTTTGTCCACTTAAATCCATACACAGACTTTTGACGCAGACTGGTGACTATTTAGGTTTAATTATTTCAGCTAACATTTGTGGATCCCAACCTATATGGTAATCAACATTCCTCAGAGGTTTTGAGCGTCTACGGGTATTATTACAAGAAGAGACTATTCTTAGAGCTTTCAAAGAGAAGCCTGTCCTCAGGTCAGTGCCATCGCACAGCAGAGAGGCGGCAAACAACAATGAATTCTAGAATATCTAGTTATGCTTATCCTCAGGTCAGTGCCATCGCACAGCAGAGAGGCACACAACCTATCTCCTTGTTAGAGCAGCTTATTTTATTTTACACAATATGCACCAACAACATAAGTCATTAGCTTTATTGCATTTGTCTTTCATTTTTTCTTGCTTTGCTCTAATTATGGTCATCCGCACACGTTTGTGGCATTTAAATGCTCATTACCCCTTATTGGAATATATTTGATTGTGTTAACCAGTGATAAGATGGAAGCCCACAGTCGTTGAACACTTAGTTTGATCTTGAGATCACCAATCAGGTCTAATTGTCTATTGTGTTGAATCTACCAACATATCATTTGTGGTCTAGCAGCCTCTAAGTCTACTTTCTTTGTGTCACCTAGGAGTTGCCAGTTTCTATCATCTTCCCTTTTTATATTGCTTAGACTACACAGACTTATACTTTGAACTTTTGCATCTTTTCAAAACTTAAATTTTTAAAGTCCCTCTTGATTTGTTCCTGTGTACTATCATTTTCCAAAGGTATTGAATCGGGATCACAGACACAATCTACCTTATTTCAGCTAGTTACCCCTTCTCCCTCATTTTTTTTAATTAGTGTTAACTTGCTGACATATTCTCCCCCTAAAATACTAAAATCATTGCGGATTTAATTATTTTTGGATTTTAATAAACAACAAAATAACATGAGTTTAAATATAACAGACAAAAGAAAAAAACAGATAACATAAAATAAAATAACTTTAACGAAACTACATCGGACTACACATTATTCTCATCAGGAATTACCTCACTTTTCTTTTTAATGTCGTTGACCTCTAGCAAATATTGAAAACGTGGTTTATCAAAGGCTTTAGTATAGAGGTCAGCACGTTGAAAATCAGTATTAATTTTAACCACATCAATTAAGTTCTTTTCAAAACAGTCTCTTATGAAGTGGTATTAATACCGATGTGTTTGGTCTTAGGATGTTGAACCGGATTTTTAGTTACTACTGCAATTGCAGCAGAGTTATCAACAAAAATAGGAGTAGATGAGAATTTTAAACCGTAATCCCGCATTTGCTGTTGAATCCAAATGATTTGTGAACAGCAACTTGCAGCAGCAACATATTCGGCTTCACAGGTTGACAATGCAACCGATGTCTGCTTCTTACACTGCCATGTAACTAATCTTCTCCCAAAGAATTGACACCCCGCTGATGTAGACTTGTAGTTCATTTTGCAGCCTCCGTAGTCCGAGTCACTATACGCCGTGAGCTCAAAATCATCATCATGAGGATACCACAACCCCAGTGTGGGTGTACCCTTTAGATAGCGAAAAATCCTTTTGACCCCGATCAGATGATTGACCTTAGGTTTAGCCTGATATCTGGAACATAAACATGTAGCATACATGATATCAGGTCTTGAGGCAGTGAGATACATGAGGGATCCAATCATTCCTCGGTACATAGTGGCATCTACAAGATCTCCATTCTCATCAGTGCTATATCATGATTCGTAGCAAGTGGAGTCCCAACAGCAGAAGCATTCTCCATGTCAAAGCGACTGAGAATGTCTCCTACATACTTGGTCTGATGTAGAAAGATCCCATTAGGTGTTTGATCCACCTGTAACCCGAGAAAGAACTTCATCTCCCCCATAGCACTCATCTCAAACTCTTTCTTCATCACTGCTTCAAACTCTTTGCATAACTCTTCGTTCTTTGACCCGAAGATTATGTCATCAACATATATCTGTACAAGCAGTAGGTCGCCATCCTTTTCTTTAATAAACAGTGTACAGTCAATGACTCCCCTGCGAAAGCCGTGTTTCACAAGATGAGTCGAGAGTTTCTCATACCAAGCTCGAGGAGCTTGATGAAGCCCATAAAGCTTTGTCGAGCTTGTAAACTCTATCCCGATGAAGGGTCTTCAAATCCCTCGGGTTGACTTACATAGACTGTTTCCCTGATTTCCCCATGAAGGAATGCACTCTTCACATCTAATTGGTAGACTTTAATCTTCATGTACGATGCATAGGCAAGGAAGATACGAATAGCTTCCATCCTTGCCACGGGTGCAAACACTCATTATAGTCAATCCCCTGACTTGGCGAAAACCTTGAACCACCAGTCGAGCTTTGTTCCTGATAATGACTCCTTGGTCATCCTTCTTACATTTTAGTACCCATTTGGTGCCAATGACTTTAGCACCTTTAGGTCTATCACCAAGAGTCCATACACCTAACTTCATAAACTGCAGAAGTTCTTCTTGCATGGCACTCACCCACGCCTCATCATTTAGTGCTTCACTGACATATTTTGGCTCAACCTGCGAAACAAAACATCGATAAGCACCATCATGAATGTAACCTTTCTCCATAACTGAGGCGTAATCAGCTGAGTATAGCTGATTTCGGGTTTGTACTCCTGATCGGACATCTCCAATAACATTGTCAAGGGGATGATAGACGTTTAGTCGTGATCCTGGAGTAGTCGGCACAGTCACCTCCGAACCAAGATTGTGAACATTTTGTTCTGCATCTGAGGAAGGTGGAGTTTGAGGTTCCGAAGTCGAGGGTGCATCACTTATGGATGCTTGTGGACTTTCAGGAACTGGAACCTGTTCCTCCTGACTGTTCTGGTCATCTGCTTCAGTTTCATCTTCAGAGGAGGAGTCACTATCATCGACTACCCTTCTGACTGAGTAGATGATTCTCCCTGTGTGCTAGATGGTATATTTAGAATATCATACATCATCCTAGTAGCTAACTCATCATCCGAGGAGAGAGAGGATGTTGAAGGTTTGAAGAATCCATCATAATCGAAGAAGTATGCAGGTCCTTTGCCTGTAGGTGGTGTGTATATCTCTGAACGTCGACATTACACCACACTTCTACAAGACCCGTTGAGTTATTGTAAACTCGCTTGTTCGGTATGTTGTATCCTAGAAAAATTCCTTCAACTGCCTTCTCGCTGAATTTTCCTTCTTGTGTCTTCTTCAGAAGTGTACACGGTGCGCCAAAAGGTTCAAGATACTCCAAATTCGGTTTGCGTCTTTGTAGTAGCTCATAACATGTCTTTCCGTGGCGCTTGACTATTAGGACTCGATTCAGTGTATAACACGCATTTGCCACTGCCTCATTCCAGAATTGGATAGGCAGTTTCGAGTCTGCCAGCATAGTCCGTGCTGTCTCTATCAAACTCCTGTTCTTTCTCTCAGCAACGCCATTCATCTGAGGTGTGTAAGCAGAAGTGAATTGATGCACAATTCCCTTTCCTTGCAGTATGCCTCCATCCCTTGATTCTTGAATTCTGTCCCGTTGTCTGAGCGTATTTGTCGAACTTTTAGCTTGTAGAGGGATTCCAGTGTGGTTACTAATTCCTTGAATGTCTCCAAAGTTTCTGATTTGGATTTCAGAAACATTACCCAAGTGAACCTTGAGTAGTCATCAGTGACCACAAACAGTACACGTCGCCTGCAATGCTCCTTGTACTAACTGGACCAAACAGATCCATGTGAAGAAGCTCAAGAGGAAGTTCTATTGAATGAACTTTCTTTTCCTTATGAGACTTCTTTGTCTGTTTGCCTTTCTTGCAAGCTACACAAAAGTCAGGAAGTTGGAAGTTCTTGACATTCACTCCTCTCACTAAATCCTTCTGAATCAAATGATTCATCTTCCTTTGACTAATGTGTCCCATTCTCCGATGCCAGGAGATTGAATCCTTCTCAGTAGCTTTAGATAAGAAACACTGAACCTCATGATCCGTTGTAGCAGCTGTTGACAATCCAAGACATAAAGGTCTTTATATCTTGAAGCAGTCATCAGAACTTGGTCCTCTGGGATCATATATTCTTTCTTCAGCACGTAACACTTCTGGTTATCGAAGATGACTTTAATCCTTTATCACAGATTTGGGAAACAGAAAGTAAGTTGTTCTGAAGTTGTTGAACGTAGTTCACCTTATCAAACTTAACTTTCTGATTTCCCACTTCTCCCTGAGCTGTGATATAGCCTCCTTTGTTTCCGCAAGATAAAAATGCCCTCCTTTTATTTGTTTGACGTTAGATAAAAGGGCTCTATTTCCTGTCATGTGCCTGGATGCTCCGCTGTCTATAATCCACGTGTTAGTCTCAGCACTGTATCGAACACCCTGCACATACAAAGTAAATGAATTATTTTAGGTTAGGAACCCAAGCTTTGACTGTCTTGGGTTTCCCAGAGGCATCACACATCATAAACTCCACCCATTGACCCTTAGAGGGTGAGGGTAGCTCAGGTTCCTTCTTGTCATCAGTATTAGACACGTAGGTGGACTTTTCTTTCCATAAGCCAGATTTGTGCAATGCCTGTTTATGATAAACAGTCGTCTGGCTTAAAGTTGGACTTTAGGTTCACTAGCTCTTCTAGGTGGAGTTAGAGAACTCCGCTTAGAAGACTAGGTCTAGAGTCCTAAAGATCAATCTTCTTCCTAGGTGTCTGATAGAAATGACAATAGGAAGCAATGTGTCCACATTCTCCACAGTTGTAGCATGACCTGCTATCAACTTTATGAGTAGACTTTCTTTGTGGAGAAGTGCGTGACACTCTAGTAACATCAATCACTTTAGTTTTTGACTCTTGTATGTTTGATGTTTTCTCTGATTTAACAAATTTACTGTTTTAACCTGTTTCACTTTTTGGTTAACTGGTTTTTGACTTGAAGCATGTGAAAAAGTAGCATTTGAAGTCCTTTTAGGTTCTGATTTGACTCTGTTTGACCCTGACTTTAAGTTAACTTTTTCAAATTCATTTTCCAGATTAACACAAGGCAATTTACCCTTTGCCTTTGAAGTGGCCTCCTTTTGTTTCTGACCAGATTCAGTAGATGAACATGAGGTGTCTGGATCAGTAACAAGAGGAGTAGTCACACATGATCCTTGATGGGGTTATTATTTACTGGTCTAGACTTAGTGTTCATCAAGGTCTCAGGTGGTGGTGGAACCACTTTGTAGCCTAATCCCTCCCCGTTATTCCTTTCTCTCACTAAGTGTTGAACTATGTGTGAAGAACTAGTCCAACTATGCAGTTTCTGTTTTAGTGAATTGACTTCTACTTCTAGAACTGCCTTTTGTTTCTTAGTGTCTTCTAGGGAGTTTAGATAGTACCTAATGTCATTTGCTTGGTTAAAAGCCACTACTTCGGTTTCCCTAAGTTGTTTAGTCAATAGGTCTATTTTTTCTTTATAACTATGCTCATTTTGTTTTAGTACTCTATTAGCCTCAGTGCACAGACGTAAATCTTTTACTAAGTTATCATTATGATCTAATAACCTAGCATTTTTCATCTATGCTATTCCTAAAAGTATCACAATCAGAACAAGCATGATTATTAAAAATTTGGTCAGTGGTACTTACCTGAGTTGGTTCAGAAGAATTAGCCATCAGTGCAGCATCAGATGTTTCTGGTTCTGGTGATTCTGACTTTTCTGTCTCTGACGTGGAAACTTCCTCTTTTGGCTTGTAACTGACCTCGGCTGCAGTTGTTTCTTCACTATGTGACATTGCTATCTCAACTGCTATATCACCTTCACTTGCAGAATCATCATCAATATCCTCAACACTGGCAATGTTAGATTCTCCTGGTGAGACAAACCTAAAACTCCAATCCTGTCCTTCATCATCATGAGCAGTTAAGGCTTTTGGATCCTTGTTTGATGAAGTAGAACTAGAGGCTTGCTTGTCTTGGCGAGTAAAGGATGAGAACGGGTTCCCATTCCCCGTCTTCTTTGGCTTGACACATTCTCTTTTGAAGTGCCCCTTCTCACCACAGTTAAAGCAGGTCACTTTACTCTTGTCGAAGCCAAAGGTGGTATCCTTAGTAGCAACCAAGTTCTGTCCAGTCTTTTTCACAAACTTCTTCGCCCTCCGGACAGCACTTGCTAAGGCCCACATTATATCCATTCTCTCAAGCTCCATCTCATCCACCTGCTCGTAGTCCTCATCTGCCAGATGGCAGTTTCCAATCTTCCCGGCAACAAGTCCATCATATGAATGAACCACTGCTGCTAAAAGATCCATATGCTCTCGAGCTACTTCCACGGTCACATTACCGAGGTTCTCGATCTTCAGTTTGGTAGCGCTTGCTTCTGATCCAATATAATGGTACATGATGACCCAGACGTGTCTGATCCAGAAGGAGAAGCATGTGAAGGACCTGACGAGCTAGACACAAAAGCAGTCTGGAGTGGTGCTCCAGATGTCTTAGCTTGAGGCGTGGCGTTGTATAAAGCTGGATTTTGTGTGTACGAAGACTTCTGAGCTCTATACTTCATCCTTAGTGCTTCTTCTCGCAACTTAAGAATGAAGTCATTTATATCCAGCTTTACAAGTATTCCATTCTGTCTCAGGTTAGACACGAATGTAGCCCACTTATCAGGCAATCCGTCTGCGAAGTTGCTTACTTTCTCTTCCATGTAGTAGCCACTCCATGTGTATGCAATTCGCTCATCAAGTGGTAGAATCTGTCTATGACTTCGTCCAAACTTTCATTACCATTTGATGAGAAGTTATCGAATTCCTTCTTTAACTCCTTTGCCTTGATTGCCTTCAATGATGCATTCCCATCATATCTCTTCTCTAGCTCGTCCCACAGTTTCTTGGACTGCTTGTTCTCTGAATACTGGTGGAATATGTCTTTGGGGATAGACTGAGTGATCAATGCATAAACTCTTTTCTCTGCATTGTACTTTACTTTCTGTGCGTCTGTCATCCCGCTTAATGTTAGCTTAACTCCATCAGCTCCCACCGGTGTACTATAACCAATCTCAATGGCTTCCCACAGATTAGGATCTACTCCATTAAGGTAGATCTCAAAACATTGTTTCCAGGGGGGAAACTCATCTAAAGTCAAAAGCTTTGGTGGTTTATTGTGATTCCCCACCTCACTTTCAAGCAACAGCAGGTTCTGTATCCTTGAGTCCTTCCCAGCAGTAAAGGCTGACATCTGATCTTCCATGACTAATAAACTTATAATCTAATCAAACAAACTTTCACTGATGCGACTGAAGGATGCGAATGAGCTAATCGTGCGTATAAGCTCTGCGATTGGTTCAATCGTGCGGCTGAACTGGGCGATTGGTTCAGTCGTGCGAATGAATCTGGTGCGTATGAGCTATGCGAACGAACGGTTCAGTCGGCCGAATGAGGGTGCGACTGTCCAATCGTGCGTATGAGCAATGCGAATGGAGTCCAGTCGTGCGAATGAGTCACTCGTGCGACTGAAGCTGCTGTTTTGCGAAAATTTCTAGGTTTGACGGGTTTCAGCCGTAAAGATTCAAATTTCACAAGTTCTAATCGCCTAAGTCCGTAGAAACCAAACTTCGATGAGAGGGAACTTCCAAGATCACTTTTGATGCCAAAGATTGCGTTTTTAGTGCAAAAAACAAACTTTTATGCAATCTTGATTGAATCAACACGTAATCAAGAGCCAATAGCTCTGATACCACTTGTTAGGACCTGGTATTTGACCGAATACCTAGAGATTAACGTGTAAACCAGATCAAATAGTGCGGAATCCTATTTGATTGGCGATCCAATCAGTGAGAACACACGAAGAATCAATCAAGGATTGAAACTAACGTTAGAAATCGATTGGGAATCGATCTAATGTGTTCTATGAACTTGGAGAACGAATTGGAAGGTTTCTGGACGGCTAGGGTTCGTCTGGAATCGTAATTGATCGAGAGTCCCTGTTTTTCACGAATTGAGTTGTATTTATAGGTTGGTTTATTCAATCGTGCGACTGAACCATTGTCTGGTTCAGTCGTGCGATTGAACCATGCGGTTGATTCATTCGTACGACTGAGTGTTCAGTCGTGCGACTGAGCCAATCTTATATTACAATCGTGCGACTGATCCAGTCTCCTGGTTCAGTCGCGCTGAGTCAATCGTGTGAAGTTATTCATGCGTATGATTCATTCGCATGAGCCATTCGCATGAGAACTTCATTAAGTTAAGTTTGAATGTTTTAATTAATATAACTTAATGTGCAACCATTCAAATAATCATAAACCAAATCAATTCACACATTATTAATGAACTATTAAACATATACTAACAGACTATCAATATCATTTCATTAATCATACCAAACAAGATCTATTACATCACATATCATGATCTAGGGACAAACATGTATCAACAATAAACTTATAAGTTTTTTCAAACTTAAAAGTTTAGGTGGAGTATATCTGAAGAGTGTTTCTCAGAAAATATTCAATAATCATAATCAAATTTGAAATGTTGAATTGAAAGGATGTGCTATATGTCAAAGTATTTGTGTAATCTGAAAATAGAATGTGTTTGAAACATACAATATGAATACACATAATCTTGCAAATAAATGATTTTTAAGTTGAAAATCAGATGATATTTGATTTTATGTTGAGACTAAAATGAAGGGACAAAGAAATTTAAGAAGAAATAAAATAAAAAATTTTATAAATTGAAATGCAAAATGCAAAAAGTTCAAATTTGGGATCTAAATGGTAAAAATGTGCAAGTGAAAAATTGGGAATCACAAGTGTATGTACATAAACAGTGCTTATGCGTCTGAACAGTTCTCATGCGTCTGACTTAAAACGCACAACAGTGCTCATACGTCTAACAAAATAAGTGAATTCTAGGTTTTCATACGCTCAAACAGGGACCATACATCCAAACAGGGCTCATACGCCTAAAATTTCACTTATAATATTGAACACTTATGCGTATTTTTCATTCACACTTCAAAATTCAGAACCAAAACCTCGAACTGTGACTGTCGAGCACCAACATATCCTTATTTCATCAGAAATCGAATCAAATCCTTTGAGTATACATTGTATTCAATATATAAACGTAACTTTGTGATTCAATATAAAAATTTGGGTTAAATCAGTGTTTTGTCAATAGATGGTTGAATGCTATTTGGGCATTCGAACCATATAATCCATGTTTTATCTGATCAAATGAGTATCATATCAAAAATTGATACTGGATTATGGATAAGAACAAAGGAGGTTATAAATGTAGAAGAACTGTCTAGTTCTGAGCTGCACCATCCTGATCCTGATGATATGATATTATCCTGCTCTTAGATCATGGTTGCAAGCTAGAAATTACCCGTGGAGGAAGCTGAAGAGATTACAATCTGTATCTCTGAGAAATCTTGTGAGAAGCTTTCAAGAAACTGAGAAACAATGAAGAAGATGATAGTGTTGGATACAGATAACCCTCAGTATCTTGAGATAACAAAAAGAACAAGAATGTTGAAGCCTCAGGAAATAAAACAAATGTCAAGACTTGATGATGCTCACACTCATAGAAAAGAATTGATGGAAATGTTTGCTGATCCTGAAATACAAACTTATAAAGCATCAACTGATCAAAGGCATATTCTCGATAGTTCAAGAACAACAGAAGATTTAGTAAGAAATATATTGCAGAAAGGACAATCAGTTGCTGAATTGTTGAATGCAATGATTGCTCCAGATTTCACAAACCAAGTAAAGATAATTGCATGGAAGTATGACGAAGTGTTTGATGCCTTCTTGATAAAGAGAGTAAATGTTGTATGTGACGTTTATCATTTTTACTCTAGTATCATAAAACTTCCGGTGCAAAACTTAAAAGAGCTAAATAGACTACCTCTGATCAATCCTACTGATGCAAAACGTGGGAAGATGTTTGTAGAATTATTAAGACGTGGATTGGATAGATCAAGTAATTTCCTTAACATAAGATGCGATCAAGAAGACAAGGAGTATTTTGTTACTTTGAAGAAAAACAAGAAACTTAAGGGAGTTCAATCAGAAGAAGAACATTCGTTGATAGAATTTTGTGATAAATACTTTGAAAAAAGTTACAACTCCAGGACTTAAAGTGATTGACGGTAATCAAAACTCAAAGCCAATTCTCAGATGGTTTTACACCACTGAGACATTTGAGCTAAAGTTAGTCCGAAATCTAGAAAGATGGAATGAGGACATGATTACTTTATTTGGAGTTTTTGAGCTAAAATTGTTACATCCAAGTTATATCTCATTTTTGTCAGTACAAAATTTTGAGAAGGTTTCTCCTGAAGTGGCTGAGCAAGACAAGAAATATTTTATTTCTATTATCAATGTGATGAACGCTTCCATGGAAAGGATTTCTTTGAGAAAAGCACTTGCGTATGCCAACATTGTTAAGAAAGATATTAAAGATATTGAATTCATGAGAATATCAAGAAAAGGGGTCTTAGAAGTGTACTCAAAGGACAGTAATAAACCTATTGAGTTATATGCAAACATTGATATTTCATGTCTTTCAAAAGATACATTGGAAAGAATGGACAAGATGGAGATTAAAACAAATGAAGCTAAACCAGAACAAGGCATTCTTGCAAGTAAATTCAAGTCTGCTATATCAAAAGCTTTGAAAGAGTTAGAAATGTACAAACAGAAGCCTATGTTCAAAGTCAAAGAAGAATCAGCAGATTTCTTTTAATGATGAAGTCAAGGCTGAAGATAGAATTGAAGATAGAGTCAGCAGTCAAGCTTGAAGATTTTGAAGACTAAAGACCATGTAAATCTTAGGGGGAGTATTGTTAAGTGCTCTAAAAAGATTAACATGTTGTCTTTATTTGTCTTTTGATATTTTGTAATAGTATAGGGACTATTTCTGTAATTTGTTAGTTCCTTTCCTTTTGTTTTCAGTATAAATAGCTTAGATTTGCAGGTATGTAGTAACGAATACACAAGATATTCAAATCTGCTTTCATACTTGTAATTGTCTTAGCTTGATATTAATGAAAACTTAAATTTTATTGATATCTTGTTTTGATTTGATTACTTTGTGTGAATTTCATTGAATTGTGTTTACAAATCATCATAGATTTATTCATTTGATCCTATCAAACACTAGACCAGGTTGCAGAACTTCTAGGTATCAACTCAGACTCATTAAATGATGAAGAGAAGAGACTAAGAAGGAAGCTAGTGACTCTACTGGATACAAGGAAAGAGGACAAGATTCCTAGTCAGTCTCTTGTGCCTAGAAAGAAGATACTTCAGTGGAGGTTCGATGAAGCTACTCAAACTTTGTTGTGGAAAGAGAGAATGGTGAAGTCAACAGGCTGAATGCCACCTCTCTACTACACTCCAGCAGGTTTGATATGGTTGAGTTAGCACAAAAGCATTCTCTAACCCCCTCCAACTCTAAAACCGCTACTCACATCAAGAATCATCTCAGCAGTCTTCATCTGCCTGAGTTAACAACAAAGTCTAAGATTGAAGAAGAGTTTAGATTAAGAAGAAAGGAAGACAAGGAAAGACTTCTTACCAAGGGCACAACCTTTATACAGATGGTGGAAGGTCCTGAATTGGAACCTATAGTTTTATGGGAATATGATTATAGTTCCTATCAACTAACTCTTTTCAGAGGGCCACAACAAAGGGTACATATCATTCAAGGTGACAGACTGGAGATCCTGTCAACCAAAGATTATACAAACTTCTCAGCACCACATTAGGGAAGAACAAGGAAACTGATAAGTATTTACTTCCTTGGTGCTGAAAGTTTTGAGGAGAAGAAACAAATGAGGTTTTGGAAGCATCATCCTAGGGGGAGTGTGTTGGATCAAGAAGAAGGCTGGTGCAACCAAAACCAAATCACTTAGAAAAATTTTGGTGCTACTTACAAAGGCTTCCGAAGCCAAGTGTGGAACTTCCGAAGGAAGTAGAGTTCTTCCGAAGACAGAGTGAAAGTTTTACTTCCAAAGGCAAAACTCTACTTCCGAAGATAAAATATTTACTTCCGAAGATCAAGTCTCAAAAGAAGAAATCAGAAGACTACTTCCAAAGTATGAAGAAAGAAGAAGTCCTCAAGCCTCGGAAGAAGTAGCCTCTTCCGAAGTATAATTGGCTTCGGAAGTACATATTCTTCCGGAGCCATTTAACCTTCGGAAGACACTGCTATGAACCAGTGGACATAAGTATGGTCTCTGACACTTCGCTGCAGACCTCTGATACTACATGGCATTTTCTCAAAGAGCCATGTAGTTGACCATACTTTATTCTACTGTTCACCTTTTTATGTTAGTACAAGTTACCAACTTTAGTTGGTGACAAAAGGTAAGTCAGGGACATGTCCTGACTACCAAATCTCACATAAAGTCTTATCTGAGATACCTTAAACTATAGCTTTGTAGTATTTGCTGTAGTTAGAGGATTCCAACTGGTATCAAAGTATATCTGCTTGTAGGTACTATTATATATAGTTTCTCATTGTAACTCATAACAGTATGCTTGTAAGACTCTTGTAATATTGGATTTGAGAAGCAATATATGCAAGAACCTTCAAAATTACTTCTTGTGTTTGATTAGTACTTATTATATTGTTATCAACTCTTAGAGACTTTTCTTTCTTCCAAGTGTTGCGTAAGTGAGTTTGAGAGAAAATCAAGTGTTTAGTGACACAAACTGATCCTGCAGACTTCTGAAGCTAAGTGTGGAACTTTCAAAGGAGAAAGAGTTCTTCCGAAGACAAAGTGCCAGATTAACTTCCGAAGACAAACTTTACTTCCTAAGACAAAGTATTCACTTCTGAAGATCAAGACTTAGAAGAAAAGATCAGAAGTCAACTCTGATGTATGAAGAAAGAAGAAATCCTCAAGCCTCAATAGAAGTAGCCTCTTCCGAAGTATAAGTGGCTTCGGAAGAACTTATCCTTCCAAAGCCATTTAACCTTTAGAAGACACTACTATGAACCTATGGACATAAGCATGGTCATTGACACTCCCTGTAGACCTTTGAGATACTGCATGGCGTTTTTGTAGATACATATGTACCTACTTTATGAGCTTAATGTAAAATGTCTTTCATGTCTTACATATATGTAATAGAATGGGTTGAATGAAATACAATGTGTGGTTTATGCTTATAATGTTTACTATTTCATTGATTATTGTGTGTTAACGCTTATTGAACTAACTATATTGGTTTGTGGTTGTTTACATAGTTCTTAGTCAATAATGATTGAGAAACTTGTTTAAACTTAATCGTGTGAAGTTCTCATGCGAATGGACCATGTGAATGGACCATGCTAATGGACCATACGCATGAACAACTTCATGCTAATGAACCAGTCGCACGATTGAACTGGGAGATTGGATCAGTCGCACGAGTGTGACATGAGATTGACTCAGTCGCACAATTGAAGCCTCAGTCCTGTGGATGGATCAACCGCATGCTTCAATCACACAACTGAACCATGCGAATGGTTCAGTCGCACGAATGAGAAACCCTAACCTATAAATACCACTTAACTCGTGGAAAAACAGAAGAATTCGAATACCTACACACTAAATTATACCCTAGCCGTCCAGAGACTCAAGAACACCTGTTCCAAGTTCATAGATCGCTGTAAATCATCCTACTATCGTTCTTGACGTCTAGTTACATTCTTGGATTGATTTTACACGCGTTCTCACTGATTGGATCGCCAATCAAATAGGATTCCGTACTATTTGAGTTGGTATAAACGTAAATCAATTAGTACTCCATACCTTACACGGTCCCTAACAAGTGGTATCAGAGCCTTGGCTCTTAATTTATGTGTGATTCAATCGATTTTGATATAAAAATCGTGTTTTTCACCAAAAACGCAATCTTTTTGCATCAAACAGTGTTTTAGACGTTTCCAGGTCAAAACGTTAACGTTTTCCGGCATACGGCAATTAGGGTTAGTGAGAAATTCGTGTTTTTGTGTCAAAATACCTTAAACCTTCGAATTCTCAAACTTCAGCAGCTTCAGTCGCACAATTGACTCAATCGCACGACTGAATCCATCCACATCCCTCATACGCACGATTGGACTCAATTGATCATCCATTCGTACGACTGAACTGCCTATTCGCAGTGTTCATCCGCACCTGCTCATACGGACGATTGAGCCATCCGCACTTGTTCATTCACACGTCTGGGCCAACCGCATTGTTCAATCGCATGAATTGTTCAATCACATTCCTTCAGTCGCTTAAGTAAAACAGTTTGTTCTAAAGTTCAAAGTCGATAATAATGGAGGATCAATATTCAACGTTCACCGCAGGGAGGGATTCAAGGATCCAGAATCTATTGCTTCTGGAAAATGAAGAGGGGAATCACAATAAACCCCCTAAGCGCATAACGTTAGATGATTACCCATAATGGAAACAAAGATTTGAGATTTACTTAAATGGAGTAGATTCCAATCTGTGGGAGTCGATAGAGACAGGGTATATCATGCATGTAGGTGCAGATGAGTCAAACTTACCTTAGGTGGCATGACTGATGGCCAAAAGGTAAAGTACAATGCTGAGAAAAAAGTATATGCATTGCTAACTCAATCAATTCCTAAGGACATCTTCCATCAATTTTCTAAGAACAAGCAAGCAAATAAGCTGTGGGATGCCTTGGAAAAATGGTATGACGGGAATGCGTCATTAAAAGCTCTAAAGGAAAAAGCGTTGAAGAAGGAGTCCGACAACTTCTCGTCAATGGGTAAGGAGAGATTGGATGATGTCATCGATCGGTTCTACCACTTGATGAGTGAGCTGCACACTCATGGAGTTACAACGTCTATGGAAGACAAGGTGTCGAACTTTGCAGATGGGTTGCCAGAGAAGTGGGTTTCCTTTGTATCCAAGCTCAGACAAAATGATATGCTGGTGAAGTTAGATATCAACGATTTCATTCTAAAGCTGAGAGAGGAAGAGTAGAGGATGAAGTACACGGCCCAAAAGTCTTCATATGATCAGAATCCGTCAGTGTACAACTCAACTCCACAAGCAAAACATCTGGAGCACCACTTCTGTAGAGATTAATGAAGAGACTGATACAACCTAAACATCTTAAGTCCATCCTGCATGCTGCACAAGTACATTAAAGAAGAATCTTAGGAAGTTTCACACATGAAACAGAAAAATACTCTAAGTGTGAAATCTTCCGAAGCCAAATATGAAGTCTTCCGAAGCCTCAGAGACAAAGTCTTCTGAAGCTTCAAGTTCATGAAGACAGATTTCTTCCAAAGACTTTTAGTAACATGCTTTATCTGATGTACTGTTCCATAAAGCTGGACACCTTTCCGCTACATCTCTGCAAGTCACCAACTTACATGAGTTGGTGAAAAGGTCCATGCTTTTGGTAACTGTACATTGAGGTCTTGAGTCTGTAACTTTCTACTTTATGTACTTTATCCTTTTTGTAATAGATAAGGATGTGAGCTATGGCATGTCATAGTCGTAAGTCAAAGGCAATCTGCCTTTTGACTCTACAATTGATTTTGTTTGTGTCTAGTCAATTGTATCCAGCTGGCTTTCAAAGTATAGCCAGCTGTAGGATGTAGTATAAGTATCTCATGTTCTTGTCTCTTTCAAATATGCTTTGTAACACTTGTAATAGAACATAAAGAAAGCAATATATTGCATTCTTGAAAACCATACACTTATGTTCTTTGTGTTCTTAGTATCTCTTCTTGGTTAATCCAGTTTAATATTTGATAAAGTTTAGTTAATCTCCTTTTTGTGTTGTTGTGTTGTAACTTACACCATTCAATGATCCTGCATTTGGTATCAGAGCATTTCAGGCTCTTGATATAAGATCTCACCATCTTAAGATCCCTCACACACACAAATACTAAACTTTTCAAATGGCAGCCATTTCCAAAACTAATATGGAAACTGGAACCATGAACAAGTCCCCACTAATCACTCTTGATGAGTTTGATACCTGGTGTTTGAGAATGGAAGGTTTCATCAGGTCTCTTGATTCAAGAATGTGGGAGTCTATTAAGAATGGACATTTCATACCTAGCACCCCTTCTGCTACTAGTATGATCCCCAAAGATGTGGCTAACTACTCTGATGAAGATAGGAAGAGAGTAGAGATAGACAGAAAAGCCATGACAGCACTTCAAACTGCCCTTCCAAACTCTGTGTACAGAGGTTTCAAGAAGTGCAAAACAGCCAAGCAGTTGTGGGATGCACTAAAACTGATGTATGAGGGTTCTTCTGAAGCCAAGGAGAACAAGAAGGATATCCTGAAGTAGCAGTTTGAAAACTTCACCTTCAAAACAGGTGAAACCATGACTTAGTAATATTTCAGGTATGTTGAGATTGTGGATACCCTAGTGGATGGGAGAGTTTCTCTTGAAAACATAGATATTGTAAGGAAGTTCATGTCCTCACTTCCTAGGAAATGGACACACTACTGTGTGGTGATCAAGAGAACTGAAAATCTCAAAACTCTTACTCTGACAGAGTTATATGGGATTCTCAATGGTTACCAGATGGAGATGAACATGCAAGGTTCATCTAGAAACTCCAACAATCAAATGGGTTCAGCCCTACATGTGGTTGAAAGGGATAGCATAGAACCCAAACATCATCTCTTATGCTACCCTGATAATTCACCAAAGGGTCCTTTCATCACCTTCCCAGAGACACCGAGGGAGAACTACACTCAAGGAAGCCCATTCCAAGAGACAAGCTCTTCTCAACCATTTGTGTCTTCTGATGAAAGCTGTGGCAACTCTTTTTTCACTCTTGAAGACCTGGACTGTATCCATCCAGATGATCTGGAATACATGGAAATAGTCTAGCAGATGGCTCTTCTCACTCACAGAGCCAAGAAGTTCTACAAGAGGACTGGGAGGAAGTTCCCAAGCAATGCAACTAGTGGAAAGCTTGGCCTGGACAAAGGCAAAGTGAAGTGTTACAACTGTAACTTGATGGGCCACTTTGCCAGAGAGTGTAAGGCACCTAGAACAAATGGTGGCCAAACACAATCCAGACCAAACTACACTGACAAAGCTCTCCACAATGAGAAGTCAAAGCAGCAGGTTGTTGTTGCTGTTGAAGAAGGAGGCTTTGACTGGAGCTTTTAGGTGGAAGATGCTTCCCCAAACCAAGCACTAATGGCAGATCATGATGAAGCCAAGGTATTGGAACATCTCTGTACTCCTAAATCCATTGCTAAAGTTAACAGATACAGGTTCTAAAACTTGGAAATGAGATCTGACCTTGAGTCCTTAAACATTTTAAAACTGATTTTAGAAAGTCTAAAAATGATTATAAACAAAAGATAGAGGACTTAGAGAAAACCATTTCAGTTCTAAAACATGAACACACAGATTTTAGGACTCAAATCAAAGATCTCATAACTAAATTAACTGAGTGCCAGGCTGAGCTTGTGATCAGCAAAGCCAGGGTAGAAAAGAGTGTTCTTGAAGAAGAGACCTTCAAGAACATGATATCCTCATCCCTGCATAACAAAGTGAGCTATCAAAATAGGCAGCGACTGGGATCCAATGAGATAGCTCCTCCACACATAATCTTGTCAGTAAGATCTCCTAGGTGTGGAACTTGTGAAGATGAGCTTCCTCTCATAGATCCTATGAGTGAAGAGGATGTAGAAGAGATAGTGAAGTATCCCTCTAAGAAGAGTGAAGAAGAGGATTCCAAGAAGGGCCACTATCCTTCTGAGGAGAAAAAGAAGATTGTGATGACTAAGTCCATGAGAAAGAACTTGATCAGATAGAGCAAACGAAAAGCAAGGAAGGCTCAAGAGATCAAGGCTAGTTTTGACTCTAAGCAGAAACAACTTTTTATCTCTACAGGGTTTAAAGTGGTAGGGACTAAAGACATCAACCAAAACTCTTCTGCTAAGAGTTATGGTTCTTGTTCAACTCATGTAGCAAGAAGAAGACTTATCTGCTATGTACCACTGCTGCACAGCCAGCCCAGAGGATTGTCTTAGCATCTGTAAAGATGAAGGTGGAGAAGGGATGTGACCAAAGACAGTCCTATTCCAAGGAAAAGGCTCTTGTGAAGAAGAAGATGAATTGTGTCATGTGTGAAAGTACCACTCACATTGCTAAGGATTGTCCCTTCAATCCTAAAGGTACTGTCCATATGACCAAAACAAAGGCTTCAAAGAGTTCTAGAAGATTCAAGCTTCGGAAGGAAAACCTGTTTCCTTTGGAAGCTCCAAATCTAAGAACAAAGGAAGTGGAAAATTACCCTCAGAAGAGAAGTTGGTCTCAGAAGAAAGGAGTTCTTCCAAAGTATTGAAGTCTGCTGTAGTGTCTGCAGAATCTTCTGAAGGATCAGTCATCAAAACTTCCGAAGTTCCAAAAGCTTCCGAAGTTTTGAAGGTCAAGTCCAAGACTCCAAAGGTGGTGTGGATGTCTAAGAAAGACCAAATGACTGAGAGTTCTCCATCAACAACAGCTCAAGATCCTCTTAGAACAACCATAGGATCTATTACTATCGAATTACCTTCTGCAAATCAGCCCAAGACAAGCAAGGCTTGGGTTTCCAAATGTAACTAATCTTTCTCTTTGCGCAGGGACAGCTGAAGATAGACAAAAATGTCTGGATCATAGACAGTGGTTGTTCCAGGTACATGACAGGCAATAGGTCACTACTCCAGAACTTTGAAAGGATTGATGGAGGACTAGTTGCTTTTGGAGGAGATGATGGTGGTTACATCTCTAGAAGGGGCAAGGTCACAAATAGTAAGCTCAGCATAGAAAAGGTAAACTTTGTAAGGAGCTTGGATACAATCTTCTGAGTGTATCTCAATTTTGTGATCAGAGTCATAACATGCTCTTTACTAAGCATGAGTCCATTGTTCTTAAGCCTAGTGTGGTCATTCCTCATGAGCATATCTGCTTAGAGCTCCCAGGAAAGGAAACATGTAGAAGATGGATTTGCAAGAAACCTCTCCCTCTGGAGAAGTTTTATGCTTCTGTCTAAAGCTAATAGTGATGAGTCTTTCCTTGAAGGGATTTAACAAGTTTATCAAAGTCATATAATGTTGTATATATGAAAACGCAGCGGATAATAAGTTTTAAAACTTGTTAATATATAGATTATCAAACTCATTTGTTAAGCTAAACCCAAACCATGGATCCAAATACGAAATGCATACAAGAGAACAACAAAGGAGGTTAAGAAGACAACCTTTCAAGGTGCTAGAAAACGGGTTTAAGAGGGAGCTAAGGATGAACTATATGGCTGAATCTTCAACCAAGAAATCCACAAGAAAGGCTGCACTCGAAACCACCAACAATACACCTTTAGAACCATGGATGTGAAGGACAAGATGATGATGTTAGATGGTCAAGACTTCAATGTAGAAGTCCTCAAGAGATGATACCCCAAGCTTGTACAAAACACCCCTTTGCTAGGACTTGCAACACCAACTAGTAGAACCCTCTTCAAACTTGATTTTGCAGCCTAGAACACTTCTTTGATAGCTGAAAATCTTGTATATTAGAGCTCTAAGATTCGAAATTTTGAGAGAGATTTTAGAGGATTCTTGCTCTTGTGTGTGTGTGAGGGAGTTATGTCTTGGTGGAAGAGAGTGGTATTCTCAATGTTGCATGTAACAACAACAAATCAAAAACCTTCAACCCCAAAGGGGGCGGCCGATTTGGGGACCCACAAGGTGGTTTCCCTCCCATTTGAAATGTTTTATAAAATTTACTCTTGCACTCCATTTTTATAAAATTAAAACCCTTGTAATTTTATAAAACCTAACATACTCTTGTTGATATTATTCAACTAATTTAATAATAAAACAAACAATCTCTTAGGAACAAATTATCCATATAATGTTGTTCATTTTCAAAAGCAATGTTTTAGGAAACCCGGTTTCAATGTTGGTGCTTATATTTATTTGCTTGATCTCATCAACAAACAAATATTTATCGGTGTTTGTTTGGCTTGTTATTGGGTATGACCCGACTTGGATCATATCACACTAGCCACATCAATTTAATATGTATCTTGGGCAGATCAAATCCTTCAATCTCCCACTTGCACAACATTCATAGAAGATTGATGCAAGCAGCAAATAACGCCTAGCAACGGTTTGCTACCCCTAATGTATATGACTAAGTGCCATTCAATAACATCATCCTTTTCAAGTACCTCACTTGAATATGATTTAGGTGAATTAATCATTTTCCTTTTGTTACAGATGTCATGTTAAATCCCAGAGACACAGAATTGTCATTCTCCGCGGGTTTAAGTTTAACAGGCCTTAGACATCTAACTTCAACGAATAAGAGGAACAAATTCCATCTTGACTACATACGTCTCTCACAATCACCTTATATCATGCCTGTACTCAGCCTTATGTACTGCCAATCTTTCATAACAGCAAAGAACCAAGTCAAAGTACAATACTTGATGAATATCAAGACCCAATATGCATCTCAGGTCTGAGGATACAATGATATTCGCCTTTACTCAATATCTCTTATGACTAATCACAAAGATTCCATGCAGAAATAATTGAGAGCGGGTCGGTCCAATATCTAAATCCCATAGATATCAATGAACCTTGGTAGCAACCACTTGCTCTATATTCATATCTTATGAATATCAACCAATCCAAGTTCATTATAGTCTCACATTCATAGTTTCTCCCACAAGTATGATCGACCACGGACTTTTAGAATAACTTACTTATTCATGGATTTAAACATGCTAAAATTGAAGGACAAATGAAAATTATAACCATAGAATGAGGCAAATGACATAAGTTCCAATATCTAAATACAAAATTTGATCAAGTCCAATCACTAGAATATCGAAGTCCTAAGGCACAAGTATGACTTTCATGTTTTGACCTATCTAGGAGCTTCGTGAATGGATCCGCAATGTTTTGATCGGTGTGAACTTTGCGAATACATATTTTTCCCTTTTCAACTTCATCCCTTATGTAGTTGAATCTCCGTTCAATGTGCCGAGTCTTTTGATGAGTACGACGTTCCTTGATTTGAGCAATCGCACCCTCGTTGTCACAAAAGATCTCTAGGGGGTCTTGAATGGTAGCAACTACCCCTAGATCAGCAATGAACTTCCTAAGCCACGCAGCTTCTTGAGCTGCCAATGAAGCAGCGATGTATTCTGATTCTGTTGTAGATAGTGCCACTACATCTTGCTTTGAGCTCTTCCAAGAGACTGCTCCTCCATTCATAATGAATACATATCCCGACTGTGATCGAGAATCATCTCGATCAGTTTGGAAACTCGCATCCGTGTAACCCTTTACAACAAGCTCCTCCTCACCAGATCCATATATTAAGAACATATCCTTAGTGTTCCTAAGGTATTTCAAAATACTCTTAACAGCCATCCAATGACTATTACCAGGATTCTGCTGATATCTACTTGTCATGCTCAGAGCACATGACACGTCCGGCTAGTACATATCATTGCATACATGATGGATCCTATAGCAGATGCATATGGGACTCCATTCATTCTTTCTTGTTCAACCTTTGAGCTGGGGCATTGAGATGAGCTCAATATAGTCCCCTTTTGAATAGGGACAAAACCTTTCTTAGAATTCTCCATCTTGAACCTCTTCAAGATCTTTTCAATGTATGCACTTTGGTTTAAACCTATCAACCGCCTTGATCTATCCCTATAGATCTTTATTCCCAAAATATAGGTGGCTTCACCTAGATCCTTAATGGAAAAACAACTTCCAAGCCAGGTTTTTACACCTTCCAAGGTTGGAATGTCGTTTCCAAAAAGTAGAATGTCATCGACATATAATACAAGGAAAGTAATAATGCTCCCACTAGTTTTCTTATACACACAAGCTTCATCAGCATTTTTGATGAAGCCAAATTTCTTTACTTCATCATCAAAACGGTGATTCCACCTTCTTGATGCTTGTTTCAATCCGTAGATTGATTTCTTTAATTTGCATACCTTGTTAGGATGTTTTGGATCGACAAAACCTTCAAGCTGTTCCATATGGACATCTTCCTCAAGATATCCATTTAGGAAAGCAGTTTTGACATCCATTTGCCAAATCTCATAGTCATAATATGCTGCTATGGCAAATAATATCCTAATAGACTTTAGCATTGCCACAGGGGAGAAAGTTTCATCATAATCAATCCCTTGAGTTTGAGTGAAACCTTTCGCTACGAGTCTAGCTTTATAAGTATCCAAGTTTCCATGCATATCGGTTTTCTTCTTGAAAACCCACTTACTTCCAACTATCTTGGACTTAAGAGGTGGTGCAACCAATTCCCAAAATTGGTTATCATACATGGATTGCATCTCAACGTTCATGGCTTCTTGCCATTTGTCAAAATCAGGTTTTGACATTGCATCATGGTATGTGGTTGGTCATCCAAATCTACCACATAGCATCCATCCATGAAAAATCCATATCTCTCAGGAGGAACACTAATTCTACCAGATCTACGAACGTTTTGTGTATCTTGATCATCCATATGATCATTTTCCACATCCTCATGTTGATTGTTAGTATCAACCAATTGTGTATCGTTTTGTGAATCTTGAACCTCTTCAAGTTCCACTGCTCTTCCACTAGTTTCTTCCAAAAGAAACTTAGTTTCCAAGAACTCTGCCTTTCAAGCAATAAACACTTTCTGTTCTGTCGGATCATAGAAATAATATCCAATACAATCTCTAGGATATCCAATGAAGACACACTTTGTGGATCGGACTTCCAGTTTGTTTTGAGTGTATTGCTTAGGATAAGCATCACACCCCCAAACTTTTAAATATAACAGTGATGGAACCCTTCCATGCCATACTTCGAAAGGTGTCCTTTCCACTTTCTTGGTTGGGGCCACATTTAAAATACGGGCCGCGGAGAGCAATGCGAAACCCCAAAATGATAAAGGTAGCGTACTTCTAGCAATCATAGATCGAACCATATCCAATAGAGTCCGATTCCTCCTCTCAGACACACCATTATGTTGTGGTGTTCCAGGTGGAGTAAGTTGTGAGACAATCCCACAACTTCTAAGATATTCTTGAAATTCACTACTAAGGTATTCACCTCCTCTATCTGTACGAAGAATCTTGACCGTTTTGTTGAGTTGATTTTCTACTTCATTCTTGAAGATTTTGAACATTTGTAACACCCGAATATTATTATTTTGAAGCCGGTGAAGAAAGAAAAGAAAATAAAGTCCAAAAGTCGAGGGACCAAACTCGCCAACGAAGAAAAGTTGGGAAATGTGGTGATATTTGTAGGGAGAGGGCAGCCCACTCTCCCCACACACCCCACATTTCAGATTTCTTAGAGAGAAGAAGAGAAAAAGAGGAAAAGTGTTGGTTCGAGTTGGTTCGGGTCGCCAAAATCGTCGTGAAGCAAGCCAAATCGAAGCTCTTGTCGTTGTGCTCATTTAGGTGAGTTCTAGGACACCTCTTTTACATGTTTTTGAATGATATTGGGTCTGGAACACATCTGAAAACCCTTTTTCGCATTTTTGGGTGAAAACCCGTATGTATGCGTGTATGTATGCGTAGGACCCGTTGGGGCTTGATTTCTTGCTTGGTTGTGCTTGAATAATGTTATGGTATTCATCCCTAAGGTTTAGGATGGTCGACTTAAGCTTAAAATGGGTTTAGATGAGTTTGGAGGCCGAAAACCCCCGGCTACAGTCGGGTTGAACTGCATTCTGCATCAGTTAGGGCGAGGCGACCGACTGGAGGCCGAATGGAGGCCATACGGCCAATTAGGGTGCGATTGGGGTTCATTCGCACGACTGAAGGTCCATTCGCATGACTGAAGGTCCATTCGCACGACTGAAGGTCCAGTCGCATAGGTGTTCATCCGTATTGTCCATTCGCACGACTGGATGTTCATTCGCATAGCTGTTCATCCGTATTAGTTCATTCGCATGATGTTCAGTCGCATGGAGGCAATGCGACTGAGGGGTCCATACGCCCGAAAGATAAAGAAAGAGGAACATGATGAATGAATGCATGTATTAATGAAAGAATGAAACGTCTTGCACGCATCGGATGGCGGGTCCTTCTTGGTGATCGGCCCTTAATGTAGAAACTACCGCTCACCCCTAGTACTGTGGCATACGTTTAGTGTTCATTTGTTGACTTCGGCCCAGTAGCTAAGACTTATGGTTACTCCTAGTATCGTGGCATATGTTTAGCTGTCATTTGTTGACTTCGGCCCGGTAGCTACGACTAACCGAGGTGTAGCACATGGTATTGGTACGGATGATGTCGATGCGCAAGTAAAGTAATGAAAGAACGAATGAACGAATGAAGAAGATAATAATGATATTATCTATGTGTACGTACGATGTGTGATCATGTAAAAGTAACGAATGGTTTTATGTGAAGCAAAGTATGTTTTATTTATAAAACTAGAACTCACTTAGCAACGCTGACTTTGATGTGTTTCTAGTTGGCAGGTAATGTTTGCTGAGGATGGCACGGGCGACTACTCAGCTCTTTTGGGATGGCATTCTTTTGATTAATTTTTTGCATTGTAATGCAACAAGCTATTTTGTAATGAATGTTGTATAATTTGCAAAAGCATTTACATGGAAATGAAAGATTGTTTTAGTTTTCCGCTGCGATTTATGAAACACAAATGTAATTATATGTTATGTGTGTGATGAGAACCCAGCTGTAAGCGTCCCGGGAACGGGGCCTTACAAGTTGGTATCAGAGCCAAAGTTAAGTGAAATGGGTAAAATTTTCAAAATAAACCTAATCTTAGACTGAGAATGGGACGGAATGGGAATGGGATGCCAATCTGAGTAGCTGCGTGCCATCAGGTATTTTCGTTAAGTTAACCGGTTTTATGTGCGCATGGTATGTGTTATGTGGTATATGTAGGTTTAAATACTGATGTAGTCAGGACAGGTAATACTTGGGGTATGAAGAGTAAAGTAAGTGGCTAATCACAACGGCCACTGTAATTAGGGACTTACTATACTTGACATAAACTGAGCTATTCCCTTGAATGACTGTGTTGGTGTTTGAATCTTTTAGTGTGTGTGTGTGATGGCCGGAGTAGATCTTCGAAGCTTCTAGGGGTGGAGGTCACGGTGTTGAACCGCGACCCAAGAGAGGGAGACCCAGAGTTGAGATGGTGGTCCATGAAGAACCAGAGACCCCTCATCCGGAGGGTGGCGACGAAAGCGCCAATCTGAGAGCCTCAGTAAAGGAGCTGTTGTAGAAGAAGTCCATCAGGTCATGCAGACAATTTTACCGTCTGTGGTGACTGAAGTTATTAAGGCTGTACGAGAAGGGGAAAGGAAAGAAAGAAACAGATCCTCTGGATAACGGGAACAACCAGAGCCGGAAACGGTTCTATCTGATGATGAGAGGAAGAAGAAGGGCCTGCGCCGGAGACGGCACGAGGATGTAATTATGGGGCTTTTATGAGATGCAAGCCCCCTACGTTTGATGGAAATGCACCGCTGCAGCCGCTCACCGTGGGTGAGGGAAATGGAAGCTGTTCTCGATATCAGCGAGTGCCGAGAGGACCAAAAGGTGAAGTTTGCTACCCACTTTTGTGGATTAGCTCTGTGCTGGTGGGACAACATTGTCCAAGCTGAGGGTAGTAGGGCCATTGGAAAATGAATGGCCTGAGCTGAGAAGGTTGGTGATTGAGGAATTTTGTCCTCATCGGGAAATGGATAAGTTGGAAAGGGAGTTTCTGCAGTTGGAGGCTAGAACCATGACACACCAGCAGTATACCACCAAGTTTAATGAAATGCACGACTTGTGCCTGATCAGGTGACGCCTCTGTCTCGGAAAATCAAGAGGTACATTCAGGGTTTACCGGTGGATGTTCGCCGGCATATGATCGCCGCCCGGCCAAGCACGTTTAGGTCGGCGATTGATTTGGCAGGGAGGCTGTATGATGAGCGGGAGGTGGTGGTGACTGAAGCAAGTAAGAAGGGTGGTTGTGATCGGAACTGGAACGGGAAACGGTTTGGTCGGGGTGATGCCCCGATGGGTAACAAAAAGGCACGAGTGGATGAACGTCGTGTGGTCATATCAAGTGCGGGGTCGAAAAGGTGTGGCAAGTGTGGAAGGGAGCACGGCGGGGAATGTAGGTTTGGGTCAAACTTGTGCTTCAAGTGTGGGAAGACAGGGCATATGGCAAAGGATTGCCTGTCGGGCAAATGTTTTAACTGTGGGGAAACTGGTCATATGAGCAGAGATTGTAAGAAGTCGAGGACTGAGGGTTCAGGGGTGAAGAAGACGGGAAGTGATGGACCGAGGGCGAGCGCCAGGGCGTTCACCATGACACAGGAGGAGGCTAGGACAGACCCTGACGTTGTGTCCGGTACGTTTCTAGTGAACCAGACTTTAGCTTCTGTGTTATTTGATTCGGGTGCTAGTAGGAGTTTTATTTCTGCTGCTTTCTGTGCTAAGCTGCCTATTAGTAGTAGGCGTGTTGATGCGCCCTTTGATGTAGAAACTGCCATAGGTAAGTCTACTAGGATTTCTGAGGTGATAGAGAATTGTGATGTGGAACTTGAGGGTCATAAGTTTCCTGTTACACCGTTTGTGATGACCTTGGGTGGTTTCGAATTGGTTCTTGGGATGGATTGGTTGGCGGACTTCGAGGCGAACATTGTGTTCGCAAGAAGATGGTTCGGTTGACAGCGCCTGACGGAAGTTTGGTAACGGTTTATGGTGATCGGGTTACTACGATCCCGAAGTGATCTCAATGGTGGTGGTGGGAAGTGTATGAGGCGTGGATGTAGTGCTTACTTGGCCTATGTAAAAGATGTGGATACACCAATACCACAACTAGCCGATGTACCGGTTGTGTGTGACTTTCCAGACGTATTCCCAGAAGATTTACCAGGAGTACCACCTGACAGAGAGATTGAATTTCAGATTGATCTGATACCGGGTGCCCAACCTGTTGCTAAGGCACCGTATCGGTTGGCTCCAACCGAGATGAAAGAGTTGATGGAGCAGTTGCAGAGCTGCTTGATAAGGGGTTCATTAGACCGAGTATCTCTCCTTGGGGTGCTCCGGTCCTATTTGTAAAGAAGAAGGATGGTAGTATGAGGATGTCCATTGACTACCGCGAACTGAACAAGTTGACAGTGAAGAACCGCTACCCCTTACCGAGGATAGATGATTTGTTCGATCAGCTTCAGGGTGCCAGTTGGTTCTCGAGGATAGATCTTCGATCTGGTTATCATCAGTTGAAGGTGAAGGAGCAAGATATCCCTAAAACAGCTTTCCGTACGCGCTATGGCCATTACGAGTTTCTTGTCATGTCCTTTGGTTTGACCACGCGCCAGCTGCTTTTATGGATCTGATGAACTGTGTGTGTCGGCCTATGTTGGATAAATCATTATTGTGTTTATTGATGATATCCTGATTTATTCGAAGAGCAAGATTGAGCATGCCGGTCACATTCGAGAGGTTCTGGAGACGTTGAGAAGGGAGAAACTGTATGCTAAATTCTCCAAGTGCGTGTTCTGGTTCCGCGAAGTTCAGTTTTTGGGTCATGTGGTGAATCCTGACGGGATAATGGTGACCCGGCGAAGGTGGAGGCGGTTATGCAATGGAAGTCACCAAAGACGCCATCCGAGATCCGTAGTTTCTTGGGCTTGGCGGGCTACTATAGAAGATTCATCCAAGACTTCTCTAAGATTGCTTCTCCACTAACTAAGTTGACCCAAAGGATGTGAAGTTCATATGGGGTCAAGCTCAAGAGAAGGCGTTCGAAGAGCTGAAGGCAAGACTGACTCAAGCTCCAGTCCTGTCCCTACCCGATGGAAGTGAAGATCTAGTGGTTTATTCTGATGCTTCCTACTCGGGGTTGGGGTGTGTGTTAATGCAGAGAGGGAAGGTTATAGCCTATGCATCCCGACAATTGAAAGTCCATGAGGTTAATTATCCCACTCATGACTTGGAGCTAGCAGCCGTGGTCTTTGCACTAAAGATTTGGAGGCACTATCTCTACGGGACGAAGTGCACCATATTCACCTATCATAAGAGCTTGAAGTACTTCTTCGAGCAAAAGGATCTGAACATGAGGCAGAGGAGATGGTTGGAACTTATAAAGGATTATAATTGCGAGATCCATTACCATCCAGGCAAAGCTAATGTGGTGGCGGATGCCCTTAGTCGAAAGGAAAGGCCCGAACCGATTCGGGTGGAAAGCTTATCACTAATCATGACCTCTGATGTGATGAAGCAAATCAAGGGGTTTCAAGATGAGGCATTGAAAGAAGATCCTCTAACTCGGAAAGAATGAGAGGTCTGGTTGGGGAATTGGGTGAAAACACACTCGGTGTTAGAACTCGATTCGGTCGTGTGTGGATTCCTCGTTTTGGGGATCTACGGGTGAAGATAATGGATGAAGCTCACAAGACTCGATACTCCATTCACCCTGGTGCCACGAAAATGTACCATGACATGAAAAGATTATTGGTGGCCGGGTATGAAGCTGACGTGGTGGAGTATGTGAGTAAGTGCCTTACTTGCTTACAGGTGAAGGCAGAGCATCAAAAGCCGTATGGGAAGATCCAACCTTTGGATATATCGGAATGGAAGTGGGAGCATATCACCATGGACTTCATTACGAAGCTGCCACGTACCCCGAAAGGGTATGATGCCATATGGGTGATAGTTGATCGTCTGACGAAGAGCGCTCATTTTCTACTGATCCGCGAGACGTATTCATCTGAGAGGTTGGCCGAACTGTTCATCAAGGAAATTGTAACTCGTCATGGTGTGCCAGTGTCTATTGTGTCTGATCGTGACACTCGGTTTACATCTAAATTTTGGAAGAAATTCCATGATGCTATAGGGACGATATTACATATTAGCACGGCTTATCATCCCCAGACCGATGGTCAGTCAGAAAGAACCATTTAGACATTGGAAGACATGCTTCGAGCATGTGTGATTGATTTTTGTGGAAGTTGGGATGACCACCTACCGTTAGCTGAATTCTCCTACAACAACAGCTATCATGCCAGCATTGGTATGCCGCCATATGAGATGCTATACGGTTGGAGATGCAGAACACCCGTTTGTTGGGGTGATATTGGTCAGAAGGAATTGGGGAGCGTCGAGGTAATCGAGGCTACGACTGTGAAGCTTGAAAAGATCACCTTGGAAGGGTATTATCAGAAGTCGTATGCCGATAAGCGACGTAGGCCAATTGAGTTCCAGGTGGGTGACCGGGTTATGTTGAAGGTCTCACCTTGGAAGGGTATTATCATTCAGAAAGCGGGGCAAGTTGAGCCCAAGATATATAGGCCCTTTCCGAATCATTGCTCGAGTAGGGGAGGTGGCCTATAGATTGGAGTTGCCAGATGAGTTAAGTGGGATTCACCCGACATTCCATGTATCTCATCTGAGAAAGTGTATAGCTGATGAAGACATGATTATCCACTGGAGGACATTGAAATAGATGAAAGGCTCAATTATGTGGAGCAACCAGTGGCAATCATCGATCATAAGAAAAGAGGCTGCGAAATAAAGTGGTTCCTCTTGTGCGTGTACAGTGGAAGCACAGGAAGGGATCCGAGTCAACGTGGAGACTGAAGAAGAAATGAGACAGCATTATCCACGTTTGTTCGACAAATAACAGGTTTCAGGGACGAAACCTATTTAAGGGGGTGGACTTGTAACACCCGAATATTTATATTTTGAAGCCGGTGAAGAAAGAAAAGAAAATAAAGTCCAAAGTCGAGGGACCAAACTCGCCAACAAAGAAAAGTTGGGAAATGTGGTGATATTTGTAGGGAGAGGGCAGCCCACTCTCCCCACACACCCCACATTTCAGATTTCTTAGAGAGAATAAGAGAAAAAGAGGAAAAGTGTTGGTTCGAGTTGGTTCGGGTCGCCAAAATCGTTGTGAAGCAAGCCATCGAAGCTCTTGTCGTTGTGCTCGTTTAGGTGAGTTCTAGGACCCCTCTTTTACATGTTTTTGAATGATTTTGGGGCTGGAACACATCTGAAAACCCTTTTTCGCGTTTTTGGGTGAAAACCCGTATGTATGCGTGTATGTATGCGTAGGACCCGTTTGGGGCTTGATTTCTTGCTTGGTTGTGCTTGAATAATGTTATGGTATGCATCCCTAAGGTTTAGGATGGTCGACTTAGGCTTAAAATGGGTTTAGATGAGTTTGGAGGCCGAAAACCCTCGGCTGCAGTCGGGTTGAACTGCATTCTGCATCAGTTAGGGCTAGGCGACCGACTGGAGGCCGAATGGAGGCCATACGGCCAATTAGGGTGCGATTGGGGTTCATTCGCACGACTGAGGTCCATTCGCACGACTGAAGGTCTATTCGCACGACTGAAGGTCCAGTCGCATAGGTGTTCATCCGCATTGTCCAATCGCACGACTGGATGTTCATTCGCATAGCTGTTCATCCGTATTAGTTCATTCGCATGATGTTCAGTCGCATGGAGGCAATGCGACTGAGGGGTGTCCATACGCCCGAATAGAGCTGTTGAACCGAGGAGGTGTAGATTGACTTCTGACTTTCGGGGGAAAGTGCAGATGTAAGTTTTGACGTAAAGGTTCCCATAGGAGTTTGTAAGATGACGATCGAGGTCTTAGAAAGCATTTTGGACATGATGAGGGTGATGATGTTGTATGATATGTATGTATGATGTTGCCCTGTACGAAGTGATGTTGATGCATGTTAATGTTCCTTAATATGATGTTTAATATCTTTCCTATGGCTTTACCTATTATGATGAATGAACGAAGTATTATGTAACGTAAAGTGAAAGATAAAAAAGAGGAACATGATGAATGAATGCATGTACTAATGAACGAATGAAACGTCTTGCACGCATCGGATGACGGGTCCTTCTTTGTGATTGGCCCTTAATGTAGAACCTCTACCGCTCACCCCTAGTACTGTGGCATACGTTTAGCTGTTCATTTGTTGACTTCGGCCCAGTAGCTAAGACTGATGTTACTCCTAGTACCGTGTCATACGTTTAGCTGTTCATTTGTTGACTTCGGCCCGGTAGCTACGACTAACCGAGGTGTAGCACATGGTATTGGTACGGATGATGTCTGATGCGCAAGTAAAGTAATGAAAGAACGAATGAACGAATGAAGAAGATAATAATGATATTATCTATGTGTACGTACGATGTGTGATCATGTAAAAGTAACGAACGGTTTTATGTGAAAGCAAAGTATGTTTTATTTATAAAACTAGAACTCACTCAGCAACGCTGACTTTGATGTGTTTCCAGTTGGCAGGTAATTTTGCTGAGGATGGCACGGGCAATACTCAGCTCTTTTGGGGATGGCATTCTTTTGATTAATGTTTTTGCATTGTAATGCAAACAAGCTATTTTGTAATGAATGTGTATTAATTTGCAAAAGCATTTACATGGAAATGAAAGATTGTTTTAGTTTTCCGCTGCGATTTATGAAAACACAAATGTAATTATATGTTTTATGTGCGATGAGAACCCAGGTGTAAGCGTCCGGGAACGGGGCCTTACAACATTTCAAAAGATTCATGTTTGTGTCTTAACAAGTACACATACCCATATCGACTATAGTCATCGGTAAAGGTAATGAAGTATCTTTCACCATTCCTAGTTGTAGGTTTAAAAGGTCCACATACATCCGAATGTATGATCCCTAATAAGTCTTTTGCCCTTTCATTAGTCCTACTAAAAGGGGCCTTTGTCATTTTACCTTGTAAACAAGACTCACATACATCAAATGAATCATTTTCATTGGTTTTCAAAAGACCATTCTTTTGAAGTTTTTGCATACGATTCTTGTTTATGTGACCAAGGCGACAATGCCAAAGATAGGAATCACTCAAATTAAGTTTGAGCCTTTTGGTGGTTGCTTGGTACAGAGCTATCATATGTTGTGTTATTATGAACCAATTCATAAATACCATTACAAGGTATAGCTTTAAAATAAAACACATGATTTAAAGAAACATGAATATCATTGTCAACAACTTGAAATCATAATCATATTGTCTTAACGGGAAACAGAAATAATGTTCCTAGTCAAGCTAGGAGCATACAATACATTCTTCAAAATGACTTCCAACCCACTTGGAAGCTTCAAAATGTAGTCTCCATGGGCTTCACATGAACCTTTGCACAATTGCCCATAAAGAGACTTATTTCCCCTTTTGCATAATGCTCACTTCTTTTGAACCCCTGCAACAAATTGCAAATATAAGTTCCACATCCAGTATCTAATACCCATGTGTTAGAAGAAATAACATTAAGCTCAACATGTATCATAAATATTGTACCTGAAGTTTGCCCCGCGTCCCTCTTCGATCTCAACGCTTTGAGATAGACCGGACAATTGCGTTTCCAATGGCCTACTTCACCACACTCAAAACACGGTCATCTTGAGCAACCTTTTGCTTCTTTTCTTTCGGTTTGGGCGGCCCCATTTTTGCTTTACCCTTACCTTTCCTTTGACGTGTCCCTTACCTTTGGCAACACTTGCCCTAGGGTTGGGGAGGTGCCTTTTCCTACTACCACCTTCATTGATCGTAAGGACCGGTAGAACCTTTCTACCCATGCCTGCCTTGGCCGTTTTGAGCATTGAGTGAAGCTCACCAATGCTCTTGTCCCATCCATTCATGTTATAGTTCATAACGAAGCCATCAAACTTCTTGGATAGGGAGTTGAGGATCAAATCCGTTGCCAACTCATTGGACACACGACAGTTAAGCCTTTCAAGGCGATCAATGTGGCTCTTCATCTTAAGAACGTAAGATGATATTGATTGGGTCTCGTCCATTCGACATGCATGAAGTGCCCGAACGGTTTCGAAGCGCTCCACCCTTGATTGTTGTTGGAACATTTCCTTCAACTGGGTGATCATGTCATAGGCATTGTGGTTCTCAAAGTCCTTTTGCAAATCGGGTATCATACTTGCCAGCATGAGACACGAGACTTGCACAGAGTCTTCGGTGTACTTGACCCATTCGGTAAAGGCCTCAACGTCATTTTCATCGGGTTGATCGGGAATGGGATCGTCTAACACATAGGACTTATTTTCCTGTTTGAGAACAATTCTCAAATTTCGGTACCAATCCATGAAGTTCCCATGGTTTGGACGTTCCTTTTCAAGGATGGTCCTTAGTGATAGGTTATGGACGGTCGGGATAGCGTTGTTGTTGTTGTTAGCCATCTACAATATTACAAAGTTAAATTTTTTAGTACTTTTAACATCAATGCATTTTGATTATTAATACCCTTTTTGTCTCATAGACAATTAATAGTCAAAAATTTTAGAATTCAACGTTACATTTAAATATCGGTTAGGTGACCTTTATCCCTTTATTTAATTAACAAGGTAGTCAACGTTTGACAATTGTAACCTATTACAATTTCTAGTGTATGGGATCGATTAAACATCTTATGTTCGTTAGGCATGTTTATCCCATCAACACCCTTTGTACGTCATGTCGGTGATCGCTAATGCATGATTTCCAAATTAAGTCGTCCTACTTAGACACACGTGTGGATTTGCTAATATTAGTGGTTAGGTGACCTTTATTCCATAAATATGGCAAACCCACCTCAAAACCATAAGTTCCCTTTATGTGGTTATGTGACCTTTATCCCACATTAAATTCTCAAATGATTCGAGTGTTGTATAATAGGATGGTGTTTGACTTGAAAAAAAGGGATTTATGTTTCACAAAATTCTAGTTTGGAAAACAATTTTCATACCTTGCATTTGTATGCATTCAAATACATGGTAATTTATTTGAAAACTTATTTCAAAATTCCTTTTAATAGCCCATTTAATTATGAAATCAAAAACCTTTGGTAAAACCCATTTTATCACTTATTGATTTCTAAGGAACAATTTTATGCGAGTGGTAGATTTCGAGTTGTTAACTATCCAATTCCATAATAAGATAAGAAGAACAAAATCAACCATAAGTCCATAACCATAGCCAATGGATTTGGCAACACTTGTTGGCCAAAACAAGTGTGCAAGAGGGTCAATAATAAAGCATAAACATGACACAAGGCATTGAGATGGTGTGCTCCCACTTGATCCCGCATCCTAATGCATCAAGTGTCCATTTGAGCTTTCTTTTGGGCACCAACTTCAGCTCCTAGCTTTCTTGGGCCTTCATGCTTTGGGCTTTGGTTATTGGGCTTAAAACAATCTTGGGCTATGAGGCCCATTTGGGCCTAAAATGGCCCAAACCAAAACCAAAGTCTTCTTGAACTTCTTTTACAAAATATATCCTAATACATTTTTTTACTAGTAAAAGAAATACAACTAATCTACTTATTATTACAAACCAATATAAAATAAAAATAGATTACAAACCCAAATAAATAATCATACAACATCACAACACAAAACACATCCAAATACAAGGTATTGGCTAGGTTATGAACATCCATATACACATCCAAATATGCACATAACAAACGATATGCAGCCCCTTTTCAACCCATATTCTTGGCCAACATAAACCAAGAACAAATGGGTTTGGTTCAAACAAACAAACAACCATTACCTAAATTTTAAAGATCCTAATCATGCATATAAAATAGTATCTTTAAAATCAGAAAAGGGGACCAATCCAGCCCTCTAATCTCTCGGCCATATGGTGTTACACACACACAAAACCGTGAACTAGAGTGTCATATACTGTATGCATTCGTATAAGTGGCTCTTGATGCCATTGAAGGGATTTAACAAGTTTATCAAAGTCATATAATGTTGTATATATGAAAAACGCAGCGGATAATAAGTTTTAAAACTTGTTAATATATAGATTATCAAACTCATTTGTTAAGCTAAACCCAAACCATGGATCCAAATATGAAATGCATACAAGATAACAACCAAAGGAGGTTAAGAAGACAACCTTTCAAGGTGCTAGAAAACGGGTTTAAGAGGGAGCTAAAGATGAACTATATGGCTGAATCTTCAACCAAGAAATCCACAAGAAAGGCTGCACTCGAAACCACCAACAATACACCTTTAGAACCGTGGATGTGAAGGACAAGATGATGATGTTAGATGGTCAAGACTTCAATGTAGAAGTCCTCAAGAGATGATACCCCAAGCTTGTACAAAACACCCCTTTTCTAGGACTTGCAACACCAACTAGTAGAACCCTCTTCAAACTTGATTTTGCAGCCTAGAACACTTCTTTGACAGCTGAAAATCTTGTATATTAGAGCTCTAAGATTCGAAATTTTGAGAGAGATTTTAGAGGATTCTTGCTCTTGTGTGTGTGTGTGAGAGAGTTATGTCTTGGTGGAAGAGAGTGGTATTCTCAATGTTGCATGTAACAACAACAAATCAAAAACCTTCAACCCCAAAGGGGATGGCCGATTTGGGGACCCACAAGGTGGGTTTCCCTCCCATTTGAAATGTTTTATAAAATTTACTCTTGCACTCCAATTTTATAAAATTAAAACCCTTGTAATTTTATAAAACCTAACATACTCTTGTTTGATATTATTCAACTAATTTAAATAATAAAACAAACAATCTCTCAGGAACAAATTATCCATATAATGTTGTTCATTTTCAAAAGCAATGTTTTAGGAAACCCGGTTTCAATGTTGGCGCTTATATTTTTTGCTTGATCTCATCAACAAACAAATATTTATCGGTGTTTGTTTGGCTTGTTATTGGGTATGACCTGACTTGGATCATATCACACTAGCCACATCAATTTAATATGTATCTTGGGCAGATCAAATCCTTTAATATCTAAGCAGATCAAATATCCTGCTTAGAGCCCCAGGAAAGGAAACATGTAGAAGATGGATTTGCAAGAAACCTCTCCCTCTGGAGAAGTTATGCTTTCTGTCTAAAGCTAATAGTGATGAGTCTTTCCTATGGCATAAAAGAATGTGCCATGTAAACTGTAAGAACATGAACAAATTGATTAACCATGATTTGGTAACTGGAATACCAAAGAAAGAGTTTACAAGTGATGACCATTGTGTTGCATGCCTGAAAGGGAAGCAACATAAAGTATCTCACAAGCCTAAGGAAAGGAACTCCATCACTACACCCCTACACTTGTTACATATGGATTTCTTTGGCCCCACCAGTGTAATGAGTTTAGGAAGGACCTTATAACATCTAGTGATCACAGATGACTTTACAAGATTCATTTGGGTCTTCTTTGTTAGAATTAAGAATGAGACTCCTGAGATTCTGAAGAATTTCATCTTAAAGATTGAGAATCAGTCTGATCACAAGGTCAAAGTCATAAGATGTGATCAAGGAACTGAATTTAAGAACCAAATTCTTGATACATTTTGTGATGAAAAGGGTATTACAAGACAAATCAGTGCTCCCAGGACTCCTCAGCAAAATGGTGTTGCTGAGAGGAGAAACAGGACACTGATTGAAGCTGCAAGAACCATGCTGTCTAACTCTAAGCTGCCAATCACCTTCTGGGCAGAGGCAGTCAACACTACCTGCTATGTGTAGAACAGAGTTTTAGTAGTTAAGACTCATGACAAGACTCCTTATGAACTTTGGCACAAGAGAAAACCTTTCATTGGTTTTCCCAAGTCATTTGGATGTCCTTGCACCATCTTGAATACCAAAGATCAAATTGCCAAGTTTGCTGAGAAATCAGATGATGGACACTTTATTGGATACTCTTCCCAAGCTAAGGCTTATAGAGTGTACAATCTGAGAACTAGAATTGTTGAGGAGTCAGCCAATGTGACTTTCAATGAACACACACCCTGTGTTGCTGGTTCTGGTCAAGATTGGTTATTTGATCTTGATTTGGTTACCAACTATTTTAACAAATCTTGTGAGAATGTTTCAGGATCTGCAGAAAATTTAAATACAGGTGATCCTGATCCAAGATTTGAGCTAGGAAGACCTTCTAGTCATACATCTTCAGCTCCAATTGGAACTACTTCCGCAAATGAGGTCTCTATCAGCACAACAATGACAAACTCAGCTGATACATCTGGTATGCCTTCAAATTCCAGCTCAGAGGTTCTACTACCATATAAGAACACCTCAATTGTGGAAGATAACAATGGTGGTGGTGACAGTGACCAAGAATTTCTTGATGCCACTAACCACACCATAGATGAGAACATCAATGATGTCACACACTGCTTGGATCAAGTCTCTCTTGATAAGTGTGTTGATGTGGTGGGAGAAACATCCATGCTAGATCTAAATTTCTCTAATTAGATCTCTCTCAGCAACTTGCTGTGATCCCTCAGCTAAGGATCTATAAGTCTCACCCCACCACAAACATCATTGGAGATGTTGTCTCAGGGGTAAGGACAAGAGGACAAACCCATGAATCTAATGTTTGTCTTCACGCTTGTTTCCTATCCCAGATAGAGCCAAAGAAAGCTGATGAAGCTCTAAAGTATGGAAGTTGGGTTGAAGCTATGCAACAAGAGCTGCTTCAATTCAAAAGGCAGAAAGTTTGGAACCTTTGTCCTTTTTCTTCTGGGAAGACTACCATTGGAACCAAACGAGTGTTTAGGAACAAGAAAGATGATAGAGGCATCATCATCAAGAAGAAAGCAATACTGGTTGTTCAATGATACACACAAGAAGAAGGGATTGACTACACTGATGTCTTTGCTCCAGTGGCAAGATTAGAAGTTGTTAGGATATTCCTGGCATTTGCTGCATTCAAGAACTTCAAGGTCTTTCAATTTGACGTGAAGTGTGCCTTTTTATATGGAGTGACAGATGAAGAGGTTTATGTCAAACAGCCACCTGGTTTTGTAGACCCTGATCATCCTGATTATGTCTGCAAGCTTAACAAGCTCTCTATGGGCTGCATCAGGCACCCAGGAAATGGTATGAGACACTATCTGAGTATCTTTGTAAACATGGATACAGGAGAGGTACTATAGATGGAACTCTCTTCATCAAAGGACAGGGAAATGACATACTGCTAGTTCAAGTGTAGGTGGATGACATCATCTTTGGTTTACCTAATCCAAAGCTCTACAAAGACTTTGAGAAGCTGATGAAAGACAGATTTGAAATGAGTGCCATAGGGAAACTCAATTTCTTTCTGGGAATTCAAGTGAAGCAAGTTGAAGATGGCATCTTCATAAGTCAGTCAAAGTATGTTCAGGACATACTCAAAAGGTTCAGTATGACTGACTGTAAGATTGCTAAGACACCCATAGCCAGAAACCACTCTCTTGGTCCTGATCTTGAAGGGGAGTGTGTAGATGAGCATTTATATAGGGCTATGATTGGGTCTCTTATGTATCTTACTGCTAGCAGGCCTGATATCATGTTTGCTACATGAATTTGTGCAAGATATCAAGCTAACCCTAAGATGTCTCACCTTATCACTGTCAAGAGGATTCTAAGATACCTCAAAGGTGCATCAACACTTGGCTTATGGTATCCCAAGAATTCTGACTTCAATCTGTATGCCTATACAGATAGTGATTATTGTGGTTGTAATATGACTGCAAAGTCTACATCTGGGGGATGTCAATTTCTTGGTGGAAGGGTTGTCTCATGGCAATGCAAGAAATAATCCTGGTCTCTGCATCAACTGCTGAAGTTGAATACATTGCTGCTGCAAGCTGCTATGCTCAAGTGCTTTGGAATCAGAATCAAATGCTAGACTATGGGTTAAACTTCAAGGAGACTCCTATTCACATAGACAACAACAGTGTTATCTCTATCACAGAGAATCCTGTGCAGCACTCAAGGACAAAGCACATCAATATCAGGTATCATTTAGTAAGAGATAACTATGAAAAGGGATTAATTAAACTAGTAAAAGTTCCACAGATGAACAATATGCTGATTTGTTTACAAAAGCTTTTGATGAACAGAGATTTAAATATCTAATATCAGCTATTGGGATGATAAACTTTGAGTAAACTTTTCTTAAAACTAATTCTTATTATTTCTTAAAATATATGTGTGTCCTAAGTTTTCTAGCTCATCACTTTCATAAGCTCATGTTTTCTTTGGATGAAAATTTCTTTTTGAAGACTTTCCTTAGATTTTTGAAAATTTCTGATACTTCGGAAGTTATGCTTTTAACTTCGGAAGCAAATCATACCTTCAAATAAATAAATGTCTAAGAAATTTACCTTCAGAAGAGCTTTCAGATTTATCTTCCGAAGCTTAAATACTTGTCTCAGACACTTACTATTTTCAAGGACCATTTACTTCCGAAGAAAAATTAACTCTCTGAAGCTTTGTTGTTTTATATACAAAGCACTCAAGTTTTAGTTCTGTTCCGAAGCAAAATTCTCAAAACTCTCAGGAAATCTTCTGAAGTCATTTTAGCTTCGGAAGCTTTTTAATTAAAACTTCCAAAGATAATTAACCTTCGGAAGCTTTTTGACATCCAAGAAAACTACTTTTTGAGCAAAAGTAAACTACTTTTTAGAGGTGGGACTGACATCTGGATTTCAAAGTTTATCCTCTTTCATTAAACTTATCTGAATCTTTCTCACATATAAACCCAATAGTTTCCCCCACTTTCTATCTATTGGGTTTGTTAGACCATATCAAAGTAGTTTAACCTTTTAAACTATGAAAACGCAGCGGATTAATATCTTAATATTATCATTAGTAATCTGAAAAATTAAGGCTTATAACATATCATCAAGAAACCCAAGAACATAGGATCATTTATATGTGTTTGAGTTAGCTATCAACTATAAATAACAACCAAAACAAGCCATACATACTAACTTTAGTATACTGCTGAAAACATAATGAAGGAGGAGAATATGAGGTTCTTGAATGACCAAGACACCAAGGAGAGGTGTCCTCAAGCATCCATACCTACAAGCATCAAGCAAAGACCACTCTTGCTAGGATTTGTACACCCCAAACGACCAAGAAGGCTGCTGAAAAAAAATGATTTTCAGCCTTGAATAAGCTGCTGGAGAACCGATTCTTCAGCCTTGATTGAGCTGCTGGAAAACCCAATTTCCAGCCTTGATTACCTTCAAGAAAGGGAAGAAAGTTTGTTCTTCTTGGTCTTTTGCATGTATGAGAGAGAGAGTTGGAGTGTGTATCTTGTTCTAGGATTGTGGTTAATTGAAAGCACAAAAGACCCCTCCCCATAAGGGGCGGCCGAAAATGTACAAATAAACTAGTTGTTTAATAGTATATAATAACCTCTTAATTATATAACTCATACAAACTTTTATTATTGATGTTATGTAACTAAATTAAACAACATTACAAATAATATCCATGAACAAAATATCCTTATAGTTGTTCAATCTCATATGCAACTTATTTAGAAAACCTATTTTCTAAATTGGTGTAATTATTTAATTGCATGATCATATCATCAATTAAATATAATTGGTGTTTGCTAAGCTTGTTTGGGTATGACCTGACTTGGATCATTATGTACTAACCACATCAATATTCTATGTGTCTTGGGCATAAAGAATCCAACAATCTCCACTTGCACAAGATTCATAGAAGATTGATGCAAGCAGTAAATACCGCCTAACAACGGTTTACTACCCTTAATACGCATGACTTAAAGCCATTCAATAACATCATCCCCTTCAAGTATCCAACTTGAAATGATTTAGGTGAATCAATCATTTATCCTTTTGTTACAGATGTCGTGTTAAATCCAAGGACATAGAATGATCATTCCTTGTTGATTTAACTAATCAGGCCTTAGACATCTTGCTCTCAACGAATAAGAGGAACAAATTCCATCTTGACTACATACGTTTTTCACAATCACCTCATGTCACACCTGAACATAGCCTTATGCACTGCCTATTATTTCAGAGCAGCGAAGAACTAGCTCAAGGTATAACATTTGGTGAATATCAAAACCCAATATGTATCTCAAGTCGGGGGATACCAAATGATATTCGCCTTTACTCAAATTTACTTATGATCAATCTAGAAGATTCCATGTAGTAAAATTGAGATGCGGGTCAATCCAATATTTGTATCCCACAAATAGCTATGAACCTTGGCAGTTCCAATTGCTCTATATTCATTCCTTATGAATATCCACCAATCCATGTTCATAATAGTCTTACGTTCATATTTGTTCCACAAACATGACCGACTACGGACATTTAGAATAATAAATATATCATGGATGTATACATGCTAAAATGAATATAACTCAAAATTCACAAGTATATAAGAGTTAAATATTACATTGTTTCAAAATTTTAATACTAAACAAATCAATTCCAGTCACTAGAATATTGAAGTCCTAAGGCACAAGTATGACTTTCATGCTTTTCCATTTCAAGGAGCTTCGTGAGTGGATCCGTAATGTATTGATCGGTGTGAACTTTACGAATACATATTTTTCCCTTTTCAACCTCATCCCTTATGTAGTTGAATTTCCGCTCAATGTGCCTAGCCTTTTGAAGAGGACAGGGTACCTTGATTTATGCAATCGTACCCTCGTGATCACAAAAGGATTTCTAGGGGTCTTGAATGGTAGAGACCACCCTAGGTAGGCGATAAATTATTTATCCATGCAGCTTCCTGAGTGCTGATGATGCGGCTATGTATTCGGACTTTGTAGTGGACAATGCTACTCCATTCATAATGAGACATACCCCGATTGTGATCGAGAACCATCTCGAACGGTTTGGAACTCGCATCCATGTAACCCTTTACAACGAGTTCCTCTTCATCAGATCCATATATTAGAAACATTTCCTTAGTCATCCTAAGGTATTTCAATATACTTTCAATAACCATCCAATGGCTATTACCTGGATTCTGCTAATATCTGCTTGTCATGCTTAACGTGCATGACTCGTCCAGTCTAGTGCATATCATATCATACATGATGGATCCTATAGCAGACGCATATGGGATGTCCTTCATTCGATACCGCTCACCCTTTGAGCTTGGACATTGAGATGTACTCAATATGCCCTCTTTTCGAATAGGTACCATACCTTTCTCAGAGTTTTCCATATTGAATCCTTTCAAGACTTTATCAATATATGCACTTTGATTTAAACCTATCAACCGCCTTGATCTATCCCTATAGATCTTTGTTCCCAAAATATAGGCGGCTTCACTGAGATTTTTATGGAAAAACAACTTCCAAGCCAGGTTTTCACACCTTCCATTGTTGGAATATCATTTCCAAAAGTAGTATGTCATCAACATACAATGCTAAGAATTTTATTATGCCCCCACTAGCCTTCTTATATACACAAGCCTTGTCAGCGTTCTTGATGAAACCAAATTTCTTGATCTCTTCATCAAAACGTTGATTTCAACTTCTCGATGCAAGATTCAATCCATAGATTGACCTCTTTAACTTGCATACTTTTAGGATATTGTGGATTGACAAAACCATCTGGCTAAACCATATGGACAGTCTCTTCGAGATGTCCATTAAGACAAGCGGTTTTGACATCCATTTGCCAAATCTCATAGTCATAATATGCAGCTATGGCAAATAATATCCTAATTGACTTTAGCATTGCCACAGGCAAGAAGGTTTCATCATAATCAACCATTGATTTTGAGTGAAACCTTTCGCTATAAGTCTTGCTTTGTAAGTATCCAAGTTTCCATGTATATCCATTTTCTTCTTGAAACCCATTTTCATCCAACCGGTTGGAGTTAAGTGGAGGGTCAACCAATTCCCAAACATGATTGTCATACATGGATTGCATCTTAACGTTCATGGCATCCAGCCATTTGTCACAATCTGAATTGGACATTGCTTCACGGTATGTGGTTGGCTCATAGGAGTCAACCACATAGCATCCATTCATGAAAGATCCATATCTTTCAGGTGGAATGCTAACTCTACCAGATCTGTGAACGTTTTGTGTGTATTGATCAACCTCTTGATCATCATCAACAACCTCATGTTGATTGCTTGTGTCAACTAAACGTGTCGGCTTGTGGATCTTGATCCTCATCAAATTCCACTATTCTATACGTTATCCTCCATAAGGAACTTAGTTCTAAGAACTCAGCCTTTCAAGCAATAATACTCTTGCTCTGTTGGATCAAGGAAAAAGTATCATATACAATCTTTGGGATATCCAACAAATATACACTTAGTGAATCGACTATCTTGGTCAGGTCCATATTCAAAATACGAGCCTCAGAGAGCATTGCGAATACCCAAAATGATAGAGGTAGTGAGCTTATAGCCATCATAGATTTGAACCATATCCAATAGGGTTCGATTTCTCCTTTCAGACACACCATCATGTTGTGGTGTTCCAGGTGGAGTAAGTTATGAGACGATCCCACAATTCTTAGATTGTACTAAAAGCATCACTTAGGTATTCACCTCCTCTATCTGAACGAAGAACTTTGAGAGTTTTATTGAGTTGATTTTCTACTTTATTCTTGAAGATTTTGAACATTTCAAAAGCTTCATGTTTGTGTGTCATCATGTACACATAACCATAGCGACTATAATCGTCGGTAAAGGTAATGAAGTATCTATCACCATTTCTAGTCATTGTCTTTAAAGGGCCACATACATCCAATGTATGATACCCAATAATTCTTTGCCCTCTCGTTAGTGCCACTAAAGGCGACTTGGTCATCTAGCTTGTAAACAAGATTCACACTTATCAAATGAAACATTTTTATTTGATTTTCAAAAGACCATTCTTTTGAGGTGTTTAAATCTGATTCTTGTTTATGTGACCAAGACGACAATGTCAAAGATAAGAATCACTTAAAGCCATTTTAAGTTTCTTGGTGCTTGTTTTGTTGGTATATGCCATTATAGGATGAATCATCATGAACCAATTCGTAGATTCCATTAAAAGGCATACCTTGAAATAAAATACATCATCCATACAAACATAAATACCATTGTTAACAAACTTTAATTCATAACCACATTGTTCTAAAAGGGAAATCAAAATTATGTTTCTAGTCAAACTAGGGCATACAAAATGTTCTTTAGAATAACTTCCAAACCATTTGAAAGTTTCTAAATATGTCTCTTTGGGCTTTGACATCAACTTTTGCTCTGTTGCCCATGTAAAGACTTTTGTCTCCCTTCTTGAAGTGCTTATTTCTTTTGAACCCCTGCAACAAATTACAAATATGAGTTCCACATCCGGTATCCAATACCCATGTGTTTGAAGAAATAACATTTCAACTAATGTGAATTATGAAAGTTGTGCTTGAGGTTTGCCCAGCATCCCTCTTGTCTCTCAACTCTTTGAGATAGGTTGGACAATTCCCTTCCAATGTCCTATCTCTCCACACTCAAAGAATGGATCTTTCTCCGTTACCTTAGGCTTCTTAAGCTTAGGCTTTAGAGGTTCCGCTTTAGCCTTTCCGTTCCCCTTTCCTTTGATGTGCCCCTTTCCTTGATGTGCCCCTTTCCTTTGGCAACATTTGCCTTGGGATCAAAGAATGGCCTTTTCTTATTGCCTGCCTCATTGATCAAGAGAACAGGTAGAACCTTTCTACCCATCCCTACCTCAGCTGTTTTGAGCATTGCGTGAAGCTCACCAATACTCTTGTCCCACCCGTTCATATTGTAATTCATTATGAACGTCTCAATCCTTTTGGTAAGGCCATTAAGGATCAAATCCGTGGCTACCTCTTTTGAGACGGGACAATTAAGCCTCTCGAGGCGATCAACGTGGCATTTCATCTTAAGAACATAAGATGATACCGATTGGGTTTCTTCCATATGACACGCATGAAGCGCTCAAACCATTTCGAAGCGCTCTATCCTAGCTTGTTGAAGGAACATTTCCTCAACTGGGTAATTATGTCATATGCCCCAAGTTGCTCCAAGTCCTTTTGGAGTTCGGGAATCATAGTTCCCAACATAAGGTAGGATAACGCATGGAATACTCAGTGTATTGAAGCCAATCGTCATAGGCCTCAACATCCTCAGGGTCGGTTGCAGGAATAGGATTGTCAAGGACATAGGCCTTTTTCTCTTGCTTGAGAACAATTCTCAAGTTTCAATACTAGTCCATAGAGTTATTATGGTTAAGAATATCCCTTTTTAAGATTGTTCTCAGTGATAGTAGGGACGGTCGGGGTGGTAGCATTGTGGTTGCGGCCATTACTACAAAATTACAAAGTTCATTTCAGTATTTCTGAAAAATTGCATTTTAATTATTAATACCCTTTACACGTCTCATAGACAATTAATAATTAAAATCTAGAATCCAACATTACATTTAAATGATGGTTAGGTGACCTTTATCCCATTATTTAAATTAACAAGGTAGTCAACATTTGACAATTGCAACCTATTGCAACTTCTAGCTTTATGGGATCGGTTAAACATCTTATGTTTAGTCAGCACGTAAAATCCCATCAACACCATTGTACGCCATGCTTCGATGACCCTATGCACATGGTTTCCAATTCAAGTCGTCCTACTTACACACACATGTGAGTTTACACATACAAGTGGTTAGGTGACCTTTATCCCACAAATATGTTTAGCTCACCTCAAACACACAAGTTCCCTAAAAGTGGTTAGGTGACTTTTATCCCACAAGTAGTTCTCAAGTGATTCGAGTGTCGTGTAAAAGGATGGTGTTTAATTTGTTTCCAAAGGGATTTAAGTTTCCATTAATTCTAGTTATGAAAACTCTATGTACCTTGTATTCGCATGCTTTCAAATACATGGTACCCTATGGTTCTCTTTTAATAACCCTTTTATTTTGAAATCATTAATCCTTTTAATAACTTTTATTAGTCACTTAATGATTAGGAACCAAAAGATTCAGCTTGTTGTGATAATTTATTTAGATTGTTAAGCATATCCATATATCAAACAATCAACATAAAATGAATAATCAAACAAGCATATATCAAACAACCACATGTGCATAACCATAGCCACTATCTTGACAACACTTGTTTGCCATCACAAGTGTTGTCATTTGGTCTTTCCTAAGGGTTCAACACAACACAAAGATGAGATCTCCAAAGACCCCCACTTGAACTTGCATCCAAATGCTTCAAGTCCTTCTCTTGTGTCTTCCTTTTGTGCTTCCATCTTGTGCATCTTCTTTTACAAAATTTATATCCTAATACAAATTTTCTAATAAAGGAATACTTATTCTATCTATTACATCACAAATGAATGAATAAATAAATTACATCCAAATACAGCACAAAGGAATATTATTACAACCCATAAGAATGAAATCAACCAAAACAAACATCCATATAAAACCAAATCAACACAAGGTCAAGGCTAGGTTATGCACCAATATGAATCATCATATACAATATTCAAGAACCAAATAAATCCCAATATGACCCTAAATTTTCAGCCAACATAAACCAAGAATCTAGGGTTTTTTGTCCAAACAAAACACAATCAACCATTTCATATCTTTTCTTTCAAGTTTAATCACAAGCATGTTAGATATAACCTTGAAAGATTGGGGATTTAACATCACCACAAAACAGCCCCTATAGGTTGTTAAAGCGCCATAAAACCAATTTTACAAGAACAAATGAAACTAGTCATCCACATACCGGCTCTAGATGCCAATGTTGGGTTTGTTGGACCATATCAAAGTAGTTTAACCTTTTAAACTATGAAAACGCAGTGGATTAATATCTTAATATTATCATTAGTAATCTAAAAAAGTAAGGCTTATAACATATCACATCACAAACCCAAGAACATAGGATCATTTATATGTGTTTGAGCTAGCTATCAACTACAAATAACAACCAAAACAAGCCATACATACTACCTTTAGTATACTGCTGAAAACATAATGAAGGAGGAAGAATATGAGGTTCTTGAATGACCAGACACCAAGGAGAGGTGTCCTCAAGCATCCATACCCACAAGCATCAAGCAAAGACCACTCTTGCTAGGATTTGCACACCCCGAACGACCAAGAAGGCTGCTAAAAAAATGATTTTCAGCCTTGAATAAGCTGCTGGAGAACCGATTCTTCAGCCTTGATTGAGCTGCTGGAAAACCCGATTTCCAGCCTTGATTGAGCTGCTGGAAAACCCGATTTCCAGCCTTGATTACCTTCAAGAAAGGGAAGAAAGTTTGTTCTTCTTGGTCTTTTGCATGTATGAGAGAGAGAGAGTTGGAGTGTGTATCTTGTTGTTGGATTGTGGTTAATTGAAAGCACAAAAGACCCCTCCCCATAAGGGGCGGCCGAAAATGTACAAGGGAGGGGGTTTTTCCCCCAAAACCAATCTCCAATTTTAATAAACTAGTTGTTTTAATAGTTATATAATTAACCTCTTAATTATATAACTCATACACAATTTTATTGTTTGATGTTATTTAACTAAATTAAACAACATTACAAATAATATCCATAAACAAAATATCTTTATAAGTTGTTCAATCTCATATGCAACTTATTTAGAAAACCCATTTTCTAAATGGTGTAATTATTTAATTGCATGATCATATCATCAATTAAATATTAATTGGTGTTTGCTAAGCTTGTTATTGGGTATGACCCGACTTGGATCATTATGTACTAACCACATCAACATTCTATGTGTCTTGGGCATAAAGAATCCAACACTATCATTTGTTCCTCCTCCAAACCTAAAACCCCAAATTTCTCTCTGAATTTCTCTCTTTTCTTTCTTCATCCTTTAGCTACCTCAAAATGGCCAACCTTGCTCACAGAAATGATCCAACTTACCATGCAGCTACACAGACAATACAATCAGGTTGCTCTGTTAAGCTCTGAGAAAGATCCTCATTTCTCATAGGTTTATCATTTCTTAGCTCTGTCTAACTATTTCACCTCCCTAACCATTGATCCTCCACTCGATGAGGATCAACTGCTTGAATTCTGGAAGACCTGCCAAGAGGTCATATGGACGGGGAGAAGGCACTGTCTGCCACAGTGCAGGGGAGAACAATCTTCATCACTCCGGCCATCATCAATAGGCATCTTCAGCTGGATGATGAAGAAGGTGAGGTGTTTTTCCCAAAGGAAGCTGTCAATCATTCCTTTGAGAAGATGGGATATGAGGGACATTCTCTGTAAAGACCTTTAGGAAAGGAAAGGTCTCATCCAAATGGAGATTCCTGCTCCATGTGGTCATCCACATCTTACTAAACAAGCATGGTGGATGGGACCAGATTCTTGGGGATCTCTCCTTCATAATCCATGGAATGGTTCAGGGGGTCAAATTTAGGTATTCTCAGTTTGTTTATACAAATTTACTTGCTATTTAGACTCCTTAGAGTATTACATGTTTCCTAGATATGTCCAGTACATTCTTAACTGTGAACTGGGCTCGCAGTTTAGGGAAACAGGTAACACTCTTAAATTAGGACAGATGAAGCCCGGCATCTTTAAAATTCTGAGAAAGCCCACTGTTGGATTCTCTGGGGTAGAAACAGCCCTAGTCCCAAAAATGTTAGAGCTCATTGCTCAAGGTGACAACCTAGCAACACAAGCTAGTTTTGAGCCCACACCTGCTATCTCCCAATCACCCGCACAGTCTCAAATCACCATCACTTACCAAAGAAAATACAAACGAACCCCTGCTCAGGCTATTCAGTCGGTGGAGGCCCCATATACTCACCCATACAGGAAGAAGTGGACACTGGAACTCCTACTTCTCCTGAGGAGCAGACCACTCCCATCTCTTCAAGAATCAGTGCTGAGGTTCCTCATGCTCAGCCTGATGAGCTCATTAGCCCAACTGCCTTAAGCCTTCTCTCTGAGTCTCAGCACTCAAGGGATCAACCTTCAAGGGACAGTTACCATCCCCAGCCTATAGATCTCAACCAACCAATTCCCAACCTTGAATTCTATACTGATGAAGATCTAGGTTTCAGTGAGTATAATGGATCTCTCTTCTTTACCCCTACTCAAAGAGAGATGAATGCTCCTGCGTCTCCTACATCTATCCCACATCAGTCACCTACAACTGAGGTGGACACTTTTGAACATGTTCAGGATGTCCATATGGAAGAGGCTCTCGCTTCTGAAAGTGTTTACATCATTAAGACCTCAACCATGGCAACTTAGCCCACTAACATCTCAACTGAGATTGCCAGTGAGCAGAGGAAAACCAGCAGCCAAGAACCTAAAGTTGGTGGTGAGAGAGAGGACTTGGTCCAATTATCTCATCCCCCAATGAGTCTTCTGATGAAGATGAGGAGAATCTGAGACTACTGGTGCAAAAACTGTCTAAAACATGCACTTACTTAGTCTCAAAGGTCAGTCACCTTGAACCTCAGGTGACTACCTTACATAACAGGATCAATGACCAACAACTTGAGATTTCATATCTTAAAGAAAAACTAGCTGGGAGACCCTTAAGAAGAGCTCAACCAGGAACACAAGAACCTGTGGATGTGATTGACCTATCTTCCAGCTCACCTATGCAAGTGGGTGATGCTACCAAAAAGGGGGAGAAAGTCATTACAGCCACAGAACCTGGGAGTTCTTCAGAGAGAGTGGACATTGAGGATTCACCATTCTCACTTGCAATTGTGCATTCTCAGAAACCTCCTCAAGTTCACATTGATGTGGACTACACAGACTCCTTCATAAAGAGTCTGTTTGAGGATGGGATATCAAGGGCTATGTCACCTTCACCATCTTCCAATCACATCATTGGGTGGAGGTATGACAACATTAGGAAAGCCCTAATCATCATAAGAATTCAAGGACAACAAGAAGTCTTCAATATTTAGACCTTGGACTACTACGAAGGTCTGGATCTAGTCAACATGCCACTTGTCAACCCAAGCCAATCAAGACAAGCTGACAGACTGGCTCAAAGAATCCAAGACAGGATCAATGTAGAGTTCAGCTTAAGAAGGAGACTTAGGCAATCAGTCAATGCCATCGGTCAACTGGATGTTGAGGCAGACCCTAAGATTAGCTTCATCGGGGAAACCTTGACTAAAGGCCCAGTGGCAGAACCTGAGAGCCCTGTCTGATCATCATAACTGCTGCAGAGATCAACTTTCCTTCTGAGACACCTGCTGGTGAAGGTGCTTCTCAACCTCTCTCTGGCCTGAGCTCAGATGCTGCAACAAGCAATGAAGGCCAAAGCTCTCTCCACCCAGAGTCACAAAGGTCTGTGAGTGACAAAGGGAAAAGAAAAATGACAACTGAGGAGATTGAGGAGGAGGAGAGAGAGAGAGAGAAAAAGGAGGCTAAGGGGAGAAAGTTCCTCTGTTGAGTCTTCAAGACTCATGGAGTCTGCTATCAGGGCTGCCCCCAGACCAGATACTCAGAATGATGAGTTAAGGGCAGTCAGGATAAACTATTTGCAGAGAAGGAACTATGACATAGACAATGTCATTTCTCTCCCCTTAGATGAGTGAATGAACTGGTTGACCTGGAAAGGTCAAGGGAGAAGAAGGAGGCAGAAGATGCAGAACTCCTAGTACAAGTCAAAGAAGAGAAAAGAAGAAAAAGACTGTACAAGGATATGCCTACCTTCTCCCCAGTTCAGGAAACTCCTGCACAAGAGGATGTGGTTCAACAAGAACCTCAGATAGACAAAGAAGAAGAGAGGATCAAGATGATCAACTACCTGAGTGCCACAGGCTTCTATCAGGCAGATGCACTCCTTCCCTAGTCCTATGACTATGTTGAGTTTGAGTACTTAAAACAGCTTGAACTTGAGATAATCAAGGACAGAAAGACAACTAAGAAGAAACTAAGAGAAGAAGCTACAAAATCAAGAGTCATCATCCAAAAGAGCATGAAGAAGTTTGCTGATAGGCAGAGGATGATGAGCTTCTTGAAGCTATATGGATTCTCTGGAAGGAGAGTTGGCCCCATGTCTCTATCCACTATGGAACAGCATATTAGGGTGATCAAGCAGAAGATGAAAAGTGGAGAGCTCATTGACTTACACTCCACTCCAACTCAAGCCCCACCTGAAGCGGAGGTTAAGGTGAACAACCAGAGACAACATAACCTGGACCTCCTATTGAAACTCAGCAAGCTTCATCTTCTAATCCACAGCAGGGTCAACCTCCCTCTCCTTCTGAGCCTGAGAGAGAGGAAGTCCAACTGAGAAAGACAGTGAAGATCAATCTGTTGCTGCAGGCCAGTCTTCTCAGTTAAATTCTGTTAAGAGAAAGAAGAGGATTGCAGGATCGTTGAAGGGTATAAGTTACAACGCAACAACACAAAGAGGAGACAAACTAAACTCAGATCAAACAGTAAACTGGATTAACCAAGTAGTGACACTAAGAACACAAGTAATATAGAGACATAACACAAATATTTGGTTTTCAAGAATGCAGTATATTGCCTTCTCTATGTTCTATTACAAGTGTTACAAAGCATATTCGAAAGATACAAGAACATGAGATACTTATACAACATCCTACCGCCGGCTATACTTTGAAAGCCAGCTGGATACAATTGACTAGACACACACAAAATCAATTCTAGAGTCAAAAGGCAGATTGCCTTTTGACTTGTGACTATGACATGCCATAACTCACATCCTTATCTATTACAAAAAGGATAAAGTACATAAAGTAGAAAGTTACTGACTCAAGATCTCAACGTACAGTTACCAAAAGCATGGACCTTTTCACCAAACCATGTTAGTTGGTGACTTGCAGAGTTGCAGCGGAAAGGTGTCCAGCTTTATGGAACAGTACATCAGATAAAGCATGTTACTAAAAGTCTTCAGAAGAAATCTGTCTTCATGAACTTGAAGCTTCGGAAGACTTTGTCTCTGAGGCTTCAGAAGACTTCATCTATGGCTTCGGAAGATGTTGGTCTTGGCTTCAGAAGATTTCACACTTAGAGTATTTCTGTTGCACATGTGAAACTTCCAAAGCATTCTACTTCAATGCCCTTGTGCAGCATGCAGGAAAGACTAAAGATGTTTAGGTTGCATCAGCCTCTTCATTAATCTCTACAAAATCCCCCTAGGCTGATGCTACCAAAACACTTAGAAAACTTCATATATTAACAGTCCTCCTTAGGATGATCACCATTCCTTTTCATAAGATGATCAGGATCCTTCAGGCTGTCAAAGTGTCTTCTCATGTCAAAGAGATCATGCAGAGGCAACTAAAACATATCTTGCCATGTATAAATGTCTTCAATGCCTTGATCTCTAATAACATGTCACCTTTCTAGATTTGTGGTGTATGTCTAAGACAAGATGGGTCTTCCTGATGCTAGAGGAGCTACTGAAGTTAGAGTTGATTGAGCATCCTCTGTTGCATATCCTCGGGCTATTCTGATTCATCCTGAGGTTCAGAAGGGGATGTAGGCTTCTTCTTCTTCTTAGACTTTGGTTGGAGAAGCCATCCTTCTTTCTCTTTCTAAATTTTAACTGAGAAGACTGGCCTGCAGCACCAGATTGATCTTCAATGTCTTTCTTAGTTGGGACTTCCTCTCTCTCAGGTTAGATGGAGAGGGAGGTTGACCCTGCTGTGGATCAGAAGATGAAGCTTGCTGAGCATTAGCAGGAGGTCCGGGTTGTGTTGTGTCTGTTTGTTCAACTTGGAGTGGAGTGTAAGTCAGTGAGCTCCACTCTTAATCTTCTGCTTGATTACCCTGATATGCTCATCCATAGTGGATAGAGACATGGGTCCAAGTCTCCTTCGAGAATCCATACAGCTTCAAGAAGTTCATCATCCTCTGCTATCAGCAGACTTCTTCATGCTCTTTTGGATGATGGCTCTTGACTTTGCAGCTTCTTCCCTCAGCTTCTTCTTTGTTGTCTTTCTTTCCTTGACTAACTCAAGCTCAAGTGTTTTAAATACTCAAACTCAATATAGTCATAAGGTAAGGGAAGGAGTGCATCTGCCTGATAGAGGCTTGTGGCACTCAGGTAGTTAATCATCTTGATTCTGTCTTCTTCCTTATCTACCTAAGGTTCTTGTTGAACAACACATCCTCTGTTCAGGACATTCTTGAACTGGTGAGAGGGTAGGCATACCTTTGTATAGTCTTTTTCTTCTTCTCTCTTCTTTGACTTGTACTAGGAGTTCTGCATCTTCTGCCTCCTTCTTTTCTCTTGACCTTTCCAGATCAACCAGCTCATTCAATTCATCCAAGGGGAGAGAAATGACTATCTATGTCATAGTTCCTAGTCTGCATATAGTTGATCCTGACTGCCCTTAACTCATCATTCTGAGTATCTGGTCTAGGGGCAGCCCTGATTGCAGACTCCATGAGTCTTGGAGACTCAGTAGAGGAACTTTCTCCCCTTAGCCTCCTTTCCTCTCTCTCTCCTCCTCCTCAATCTCCTCACATGTCATCTTTCTTTTCCCTTTGTCACTCTCAGACCTTTGTGACTCTGTGTGGAGAGAGCTTTGGCCTTCATTGCTTGTTGCAGCATCTAAGCTCAGGCCAGAGAGAGGTTGAGAAGCACCTTCACCAGCAGGTGTCTCAGAAGGAATATGGATCTGTAGCAGTGGAGATGATGAGACAGGGCTCCAGGTTCTATCACTGGGCCTTCTGTCAAGGTTTCCCCTATGAAGCTAATCTTAGGGTCTGCCTCAACATCTAGTTGACCGATGACATTGCCTGATTGCCTTAGTTTCCTTATTAGGATGAACACTGCAATGATCCTGTCTTGGATTCTTTTAGCCAGTCTGTCAGCTTGTCTTGATTGGCTTGGGTTGACAAGTGGCATGTTGACTAGATCCAGACCTTCATAGTAGTCCAAGTTCTGAAAATTAAAGACTTCTTGCTGTCCTTAAACTCTTATGATGATGAGGGCCTTCCTTGTTGTCATACCTCCACCCAATGATGTGATTGAAGGATGGTGAAGGTGACATGGCCTTGGTATCCCATCCTCAAACAGACTCTGTATGAAGGATTTTGTGTAGTCCACATCAATGTGAACTAGAGGAGGTTGCTGAGAATGCACAGTTGCAACTGAGGATGGTGAGTCCTTAATGTCCATTCTCTCAGAGGAACTCCCAGGTTCTGTGGCTGTAATGACTTTTTCCCCATTTTTGGTAGCATCACCCACTTGCATAGGTGAGCTGGAGGATAGGTCAATCACATCCGCAGGTTCTTGTGTTCCTGGTTGAGCTCTCCTTAAGGGTCTCCCAACTAGTTTTTCCTTAAGATATGAAATCTCAAGTTGCTGATCATTGATCCTATTTTGTAAGGTAGTCACCTGAGATTCAAGGTGACTGACCTTTGAGACTAGGTAAGTGCATGTTTTAGACAGTTTTTGCACTTTTAGTCTCAGATCCCCCTCATCTTCATCAGAAGAATCACTGGGGGTAGAGAAGATTGGACCAGAGTCCTTTCTCTCATGACCAGTTCTATGTTCTTCGCTACTAGATTTCCTCTGCTCACTGGCAGTCTCAGTTGAGATGTCAGTGGGCTGTGTTGCCATGGTTGAGGTCTTAATGATGTAATCACTTTCAAAAGTGAGAGCCTCTTCCATTTGGACATCCTGAACAGGTTCAGAAGTGTCCACCTTAGTTGTAGGTGACTGATGTGGGATAGATGTAGGAGACTCATGAGTACTCATCTCTCTTTGAGTAGAGGGAAAGAACAGAGATTCATTATACTCACTGAAACCTATATCTTCATCAGTATAGAACTCAAGGTTGGGATGGGTTGGTTGAGATCTATAGGCTGGGGATGGTAACTGTCCCTTGAAGATTGATCCCTGAGTGCTGAGACTCAGAGAGAAGGCTTAAGGCAGTTGGGCTAATGAGCTCATCAGGCTGAGCATGAGGAACCTCAGCATGATTCTTGAAGAGATGGGAGTGGTCTGCTCCTCAGGAGAAGTAGGAGTTCCAGCGTCCACTTCTTCCTCTATGGGTGAGTATATGGGGGCCTCCACCGACTGAATAGCCTGAGCAGGGGTTCGTTTGTATTTTCTTTGGTAAGTGATGGTGATTTGAGACCGTGCGGGTGATTGGGAGATAGCAGGTGTGGGCTCAAAACTAGCTTGTGTTGCTAGGTTGTCACCTTGAGCAATGAGCTCTAACATTTTTAGGACTAGGGCTGTTTCTACCCCAGAGAATCCAACAGTGGGCTTTCTCAGAATTTTAAAGATGTCGGGCTTCATCTGTCCCAATTTAAGAGTGTTACCTGTTTCCCTAAACTGCGAGCCCAGTTCACAGTTAAGAATGTACTGGACATATCTAGGAAACGTGTAATATTCTAAGGAGTCCAAATTTGCAAGTAAATTTGTATAAATAAACTGAGAGTACCTGAACTTGACCCCTTGAACCATTCCATGGACTATGAAGGAGAGATCTTCAGGAATCTGGTCCCATCCACCATGCTTGTTTGATAAGTTGTGGATGACCACATGGAGCAGGAATCTCTATTGGGATGAGACCTTCCCTTTCCTGAAGGTCTTTACAGAGAAATCTCCCTCATACCCCATTTGCTCAAAGGAATGATTAACAGCTTCCTTTGGGAAGAACACCTCACCTTCTTCATCATCCAGCTAAAGATGTCGGTTGATGATGGCCGGAGTGATGAAGATTGTTCTCCCCTGCACTGTGGCAGACAGTGCCTTCTCCCCATCCATAATGACCTCTTGGCAGGTCTTCCAGAATTCAAGCAACTGATCCTCATAGAAAGGAGGATCAATGGTTAGGGAGGTGAAGTAGTTCGACAAAGATAAGAATGGAAAACCTTTGAGAAATAAGGATCTTTCTCAGAGCGTAACAGAGCAACTTGATTGTGTTGTCTGTGTAGCTGCATGGTAAAGTTGGGATCATTTCTGTGAGCAAGGTTTGCCATTTTGAAGTAGCTTAGGGACAAAGAAAGAAGAAAGAAAGAAATTTCAGAGAGAAATTTGGGGTTTTAGGTTTGGAGGAAGAACAGATGATAGAAAGAGGGGGAAACCGTTGGGTTTATATGTTAGAAGGATTTCAGATAAAGTTTAATGAAAGAGGATAAACTTTGATATCCGGATATCGGTCCCACCACTGAAAAAGTAGTTTACTTTTGCTCAAAATGTAGTTTTCTTGGAAGGCAAAAAGCTTCCGAAAGTTAATTATCTTTGGAAGTTTTAATTAAAAAGCTTTCGAAGCTAAAATGACTTCGGAAGAATTTCCTGTGAGTTTTGAGAATTTTACTTCGGAAGAGAAATTAAAACTTGAGTGCTTTGTATATAAAACAAAAAAGCTTCCGAGAGTAATTTTGCTTCGGAAGTAAATGGTCCTTGAAAATAAGTAAGTGTCTGAGAAAAGTATTTAAGCTCGGAAGATGAATCTGAAAACTCTTCTGAAGGTAAATTTCTTAGACAGTTATTTATTTGAAGGCATTATTTCCTTTTAAAGTTAAAAACATAACTTCCAAAGTATCAGAAATTTTCAATAATCTAAGGAAAGTCTTCAAAAAGAAATTTTCATCCAAAGAAAACATGAGTTTATGAAAGTGATGAACTAGACAACATAGGACACACATAAATTTTAAAGAAATAATAAGAATTAGTTTTAACAAAGATCTACTCAAGGTTGATCATAAGATATTTAAATCTCTATTCATCAGAAGCCTTTATAAACAGATAAGCATATTGTTCATCTGTGTGAACCTTGACTAGTTTAATTAATCCCTTTTCATAGTTATCTCTTATTAAATGATACCTAATATTGATGTGCTTTGTCCTTGAGTGCTGCACAGGGTTCTCTGTGATTGAGATAGCACTGTTGTTTTCTATGTGAATGGGAGTATTCTTGAAGTTTAACCCATAGTTCAGCATCTGATTTTGAATCCAAAGCACTTGAGCACAGCAGCTTGTAGCAGCAATGTATTCAACTTTAGCAGTTGATGCAGAGACACAGGATTGTTTCTTGCATTGCCATGAGACAACCCTTCCACCAAGAAATTGACATCCCCCAGATGTAGACTTTGCAGTCATGTTGCAACCACCATAATCACTATCTGTATAGGCATACAGATTGAAGTCAGAATTCTTGGGATACCATAGGCCAAGTGTTGGTGCACCTTTGAGGTATCTTAGAATCCTCTTGACAGTGATAAGGTGAGACATCTTAGGGTTGGCTTGATATCTTGCACAAATACATGTAGCAAACATGATATCAGGCTTTCTAGCAGTAAGATACATAAGAGACCCAATCATAGCCCTATATAAATGCTCATCTACACACTCCCCCTCAAGATCAGGACCAAGAGAGTGGTTTCTGGCTATGGGTGTCTTAGCAATCTTACAGTCAGTCATATTAAACCTCTTGAGTGTGTCTGAACATACTCTGACTGACTTATGAAGATGCCATCTTCAACTTGCTTCACTTGAATTCCCAGAAAGAAATTGAGTTCTCCCATGGCACTCATTTCAAATCTGTCTTTCATCAGCTTCTTAAAGTCTTTGCAGAGCTTTGGATAGTTGAACCAAAGATGATGCCATCCACATATACTTGAACTAGCAACATGTCTTTTCCTTGTCCTTTAATGAAGAGAGTTCCATCTATAGTACCCCTCCTGTATCCATGTTTACAAAGATACTCAGACAGTGTCTCATACCACTTCCTGGGTGCCTGATGCAGCCCATAGAGAGCTTTGTCAAGCTTGCAGACATAATCAGGATGATCAGGATCTACAAAACCAGGTGGCTGTTTGACATAAACCTCTTCATCTATCACTCCATACAAAAAGGCACACTTCACATCAAGTTGAAAGACCTTGAAGTTCTTGGATGCAGCAAATGCCAGGAATATCCTAACAGCTACTAATCTTGCCACTGGAGCAAAGACATCAGTGTAGTCAGTCCCTTCTTGTGTGTATCCTTGAACAACCAGTCTAGCTTTGTTCTTGATGATGATGCCTATATCATCTTTCTTGTTCCTAAACACCCATTTGGTTCCAATGGTAGTCTTCCCAGAAGGAAGAGGACAAAGGTTCCAAACTTTCTGCCTTTTGAATTGAAACAGCTCTTGTTGCATTGCTTCAACCCAACTTCATCCTTTAGAGCTTCATCAACTTTCTTTGGCTCTATCTGGGACAGAAAAAAAGAAAAACATTTGCTTCATGGGTTTGTCCTCTCGTCTTACCCCTGAGACAACATCTCCAATGATGTTTGTGGTAGGGTGAGACTTGTGGATCCTAAGCTGAGGGATCACAGCAAGTTGTTGAGAGAGATCTAGATTTGAAAATTTTAGATCTGACATAGATGTTTCTCCCACCACATCAGCACACTTTTTAAGTGAAACTTGATCCAAGCAGTGTGTGACATCATTGATGTTCTCATCTATGGTGTGGTTAGTGGCATCAAGAAATTCTTGGTCACTGTTACCATCACCATTTTTGTCTTCCACAGTTAAGGTGTTCTTATCTGATTGTAGAGCCTCTAAGCTAGAATTTGAAGGCATTAAGATGTATCAGCTGAATTTGTCATTGTTGGGCTGACAGAAACCTCATTTGCAGAAGTGGTTCCAACTAGAGCTGAAGATATGTGTCTTGAAGATCTTCCTAGCTCAAATCTTGGATCAGGATCATCTGTATTTAAATTCTCTGTAGATCCTGAAACATTCTCACAAGATTTGTTAAAACAGTTGGTAACCAAATCAAGATCAAACAACCAATCCGGAACAGAACCAATAATACAAGGTGTGTGTTCATTGAAAGTCAACAATTCTAGTTCTGAGATTGTACACTCTATAAGCCTTAGCTTGGGAAGAGTATCCAATAAAGTGTCCATCATCTGATTTCTCAGCAAACTTGGCAATTTGATCTTTGGTATTCAAGATGGTGCAAGGACATCCAAATGACTTGAGAAAACCAATGAAAGGTATCCTCTTGTGCCAAAGTTCATAAGAAGTTTTTCCATGAGTCTTAACTACTAAAACTCTATTCTGCACATAGCAGGCAGTGTTGACTGCCTCTGCCCAAAAGGTGATGGGCAGTTTAGAGTCAGACAGCATGGTTCTTGCAGCTTCAATCAGTGTTCTGTTTCTCCTCTCAGCAACACCATTTTGCTGAGGAGTCCTGGGAGCACTAAATTGTCTTGTAATACCTTTTCATCACAGAATGTATCAAGGATATGGTTCTTAAATTCGGTTCCTTGATCACATCTTATGATCTTGACCTTGTGACCAGATTGATTCTCAATCTTCAAGATGAAATTGTTTAGAATCTCAGGAGTCTCATCCTTAGTTCTAAGAAAGAAAACCCAAGTGAATCTTGTAAAGTCATCTGTGATCACTAGACAGTATAAGGTCCTTCCTAAACTCATTACACTGGTGGGGCCAAAGAGATCCATATGTAACAAGTGTAGGGGTGTAGTAATCGAGTTCTTTTCCTTAGGCTTGTGAGATACCTTATGTTGCTTCCCTTTCAGGCATGCAACACAGTGGTCATCACATGTAAACTCTTTCTTTGGCATTCTAGTTACCAAGTCATGCTTAATTAACTTATCCATGTTCTTAAAGTTTACATGGCACATTATTTTATGCCATAGGAAAGACTCATCACTATTGGCTTTAGACAGAAAGCATGAAACTTCTCCAGAGGGAGAGGTTTCTTGCAAATCCATCTTGTACATGTTTCCTTTCCTGGGGGCTCTAAGCAGGATATGCTCATGAGGAATGACCACACCAGGCTTAAGAACAATGCACTCATGCTCAGTAAAAAGCATGTTATGACTCTGATCACAAAATTGAGATACACTCAGAAGATTGTATCCAAGCTCCTTAACAAAGTTTACTTTTCTATGCTAAGCTTACCATTTATGACCTTGCCCCTTCCAGAAATGTAACCGCCTTCATCTCCTCCAAAAGCAACTGGTCCTCCCTTAATCCTTTCAAAGTTCTGGAGTAGTGACCTATTACCAGTCATGTGCCTGGAACAGCCACTGTCTATGATCCAGACATTTCTGTCTGTCTTCAGCTGTCCCTACACAAAAGAGAATGATTATTTACATCTGGAAACCTAAGCCTTGCTTGTCTTGGGCTCATTTGCAGAAGGTAATTCAACAGTTATAGATCCTATGGTTGTACTAAGAGGATCTTAAGCTGTTGTTGATGGAGAAATCTCAGTCACTTGGTCTTTCTTAGACGTCCACACCACCTTTGGAGTCTTGGACTTGACCTTCAAAACTTTAGAAGCTTTTGTAACTTCAAAAGTTTTGATGACTGAACCTTTGGAAGATTCTGCAAACACTGCAGCAGACCTCAGTGCTTCGGAAGAACTCCTTTCTTCCGAGACCAAATATTCTTTCGAAGAGAATTTTCCACTTCCCTTCTTGTTAGATTGGAACTCTTGAAGGAAACTGATTTTCCTTCCGAAGCTTGAATCTTCTTAGAACTCTTTGAAGCCTTGTTTTGGCCATATGGACAGTACCTTTAGGATTGAAGGGACAATCCTTTGCAATGTGAGTGGTGCTGTCACACATAACACAATTCATCTTCTTCTTCACAAGAGCCTTGTCTTGAGAGTAAGACTGTCTTTGGTCACTTCCCTTCTACACCTTCATCTTTGTAGATGCTGAGACAGTCCTCTTGGGCTGAGGACTGTGCTTGGAGTTTGATGGTCCAGGCTGTGCAGTAGTGGTGCACAGCAGATCAGTCTTCTTCTTGCTACTGAGATGAGTTGAACAAGAACCAGAACTCTTAGTAGAGGAGTTTTGGTTGATGTCTTCAGTCCCTACCACTTTAAACCCTACAGAAATAAAAACTTGTTTCTGCTTAGAGTCAAAAGTAGCCTTGATCTCTTGAGCCTTCCTTGCCTTTCTTTTGCTCTTTCTGATCAAGTTCTTTCTCATGGACTTGGTCATCACAGTCTTCACTTTCTCCTCAGAAGGATAGTGGCCCTTCTTGGAATCCTCCTCTTCACTCTTTGTAGAGGGATTCTTCACTATCTCTTCTTCATCCTCCTCACTCATAGGATCTATGAGAGGAAGCTCATTTTCACAAGTTCCACACCTAGGAGATCTTACTGATAAGATTATGTGTGGAGAAGCTATCTCATTTGATCCCAGTCCCTGCCTGTTTTGATAGCACATTTTGTTGTGCAGGGATGAGGATGTCATGTTCTTGAAGGTCTCCTCTTCAAGAACACTCTTTTCTGCCCTGGCTTTGCTGATCACAAGCTCAGCCTGGCACATAATTAACTTGGTTATGAGATCTTTAATTTGAGTACTAAAATCTATGTGTTCATGTTTTAGAACTGAAATGGTTTTCTCTAAGTCCTCTATTTTTAGCTTATAATCATTTTCATACTTTCTAAAATCAAATTTTAAAATATTTAAGGACTCAACATCAGATCTCAGTTCCAAGTTATAGGACCTGTACCTGTTAACTTTAGCAATGCATTTAGGAGTACAGAGATGTTCCAATACCTTGGCTTCATCATGATCTACCATCAATGCTTGGTTTGGAGAAGCATCTTCCACCTGAAAGTTCCGGTCAAAGCCTCATTCTTCAACAGCAATAGCAGCTTGCTGCTTTGACTTCTCATTATGGAGAGCTTTGTCAGTGTAGTTTGGTCTAGATTGTGTTTGGCCACTATTTGTTCTGGTGCCTTACACTCTCTGGCAAAGTGGCCCATCAAGTTACAATTGTAATACTTGACTTTGCCTTTGTCCAGTCCAAACTTTCCACTGGTTGCATTGCTTGGAAACTTTCTTCCAGACCTCTTGTAGAACTTCTTGGCTCTATGAATGAGAAGAGCCATCTGCTGGACTATTTCCATATATTCCAGATTATCTGGATGGATACAATCCAGGTCTTCAAGAGTGAAAAGAGAGTTGCCACAGCTTTCATCAGAAGACACAAAAGCTTGAGAAGAGCTTGTCTCTTGGAATGGGCTTCCTTGAGTGTAGTTCTCCTTTGGTGTCTCTGGGAAGGTGATGAAAGGACCCTTTGGTGAGTTGTTAGGGTAGCATAAGAGATGATGTTTGGGTTCTATGCTATCCCTTTCAACCACATGTAGGGCTGAACCCATCTGATTGTTGGAGTTTCCAGATGAACCTTGCATGTTCATCTCCATCTGGTAGCCACTGAGAATCCCATATAACTCTATTAGGGTAAGAGTTTGAGATTTTCAGTTCTCTTGATCACCACACAGTAGTGTGTCCATTGCCTAGGAAGTGAGGACATGAACTTCCTTACAATATCTCTGTTTCCAAGAGAAACTCCTCCATCCACTAAGGTATCCACAATCTCAACATACCTGAAGTACTACTGAGTTATGGTCTCACCTATTTTGAAGGTGAAGTTTTCAAACTGCTGCTTCAGGATATCCTTCTTGTTCTCCTTGGCTTCAGAAGAACCCTCATACATCAGTTTCAATGCATCCCACAGCTGCTTGGCTGTTTTGCACTTCTTGAAACCTCTGTACACAGAGTTTGGAAGGTCAGTTTGAAGAGTTGTCATGGCTTTTCTATCTATCTCTACTCCCTTCCTATCTTCATCAGAGTAGTTAGCCACATCTTTAGGGATCATACCAGCACCAGTAGCAGAAGGTGTGCTGGTATGAAAGGTCCATTCTCAATAGACTCCCACAATCTTGAATCAAGAGACCTGATGAAACCTTCCATTCTTAAACACCAGGTGTCAAACTCATCAAGAGTGATTAGTGGGGACTTGTTCATGGTTCCAGTTTCCATATCAGTTTTGAAAATGGCTGCCATTTGAAAAGTTTAGTATTTGTGTGTGTGAGGGATCTTAAGATGGTGAGATCTTATATCAAGAGCCTGGATAGCTCTGATACCAAATGCAGGATCGTTGAAGGGTATGAGTTACAACACAACAACACAAAGAGGAGATAAACTAAACTCAGATCAAACAATAAACTGGATTAACCAAGTAGTGACACTAAGAACACAAGTAATATAAGAGACAGAACATAAAGAACACAATATTTGGTTTTCAAGAATGTAGTATATTGCCTTCTCTATGTTCTATTACAAGTGTTACAAAGCATATTCGAAAGATACAAGAACATGAGATACTTATACAACATCCTACAGCTGACTATACTTTGAAAGCCAGCCGGATACAATTGACTAGACACACACAAAATCAATTGTAGAGTCAAAAGGCAGATTGCCTTTTGACTTGTGACTATGACATGCCATAGCTCACATCCTTATCTATTACAAAAAGGATAAAGTACATAAAGTAGAAAGTTACAGACTCAAGACCTCAATGTACAGTTACCAAAAGCATGGACCTTTTCACCAAACCATGTTAGTTGGTGACTTGCAGAGTTGCAGCGGAAAGGTGTCCAGCTTTATGGAACAGTACATTAGATAAAGCAAGTTACTAAAAGTCTTCGGAAGAAATCTGTCTTCATGAACTTGAAGCTTCGGAAGACTTTGTCTCTTAGGCTTCTGAAGACTTCATCTTTGGCTTCGGAAGATGTTGGTCTTGGCTTCGGAAGATTTCACACTTAGAGTATTTCTGTTGCACATGTGAAACTTCCGAAGCATTCTACTTCAATGCACTTGTGCAGCATGCAGGAAAGACTAAAGATGTTTAGGTTGCATCAGCCTCTTCATTAATCTCTACAAGGATGGCTTCTAAACCAAAGCCAAAGAAGAAGAAGACTGCACCCTCTTCTAAACCCTAGGATAAGTCAGAACATCTTGAGATTGTGCAGCCAGAGGATGCTACATCAACTCCAATTCAAACAGCTCTTCTAGCATTAGGAAGATCCATCTTGTCTTGGACATACACCACTAATCCAGAAAGATGGCATGTCATTAGAGATCAAGGCACTGAAGACATTTACACATGGCAAGATATGTTTCAGTTGCCTCTACATGATCTCTTTGATATGAGAAAACACTTTGAAAGTCTGAAGGATCCTGATCACCTTTTGAAGAAAGGATTGGTGATCATCCTAATGAGGATTGTTGACATCTGAAGTCTATTAAGTGTTTTGGTAGCATCAGCCTAGGGGGAGTTTATAGAGATTAATGAAGAGGCTGATACAACCTAAACATCTTAAGTCCATCCTGCATGCTGCACAAGTACATTAAAGAAGAAGCTTAGGAAGTTTCACACATGAAACAGAAAAATACTCTAAGTGTGAAATCTTCCGAACCCAAGACCAATATCTTCTGAAGCCAAATTTGAAGTCTTCCTAAAGCTCAGAGACAAAGTCTTCCGAAGCTTCAATTTCATGAAGACAGATTTCTTCCAAAGACTTTTAGTAACATGCTTTATCTGATGTACTGTTCCATAAAGCTAGACACATTTCCGTTGCATCTCTGCAAGTCACCAACTTACATGAGTTGGTGAAAAGGTCCATGCTTTTGGTAACTGTACATTGAGGTCCTGAGTCTGTAACTTTCTACTTTATGTACTTTATCCTTTTTGTAATAGATAAGGATGTGAGCTATGGCATGTCATAGTCACAAGTCAAAAGGCAATCTGCCTTTTGACTCTACAATTGATTTTGTTTATGTCTCGTCAATTGTATCCAGCTGGCTTTCAAAGTATAGCCGGCTGTAGGATGTAGTACAAGTATCTCATGTTCTTGTATCTTTCAAATATGCTTTGTAACACTTGTAATAGAACATAGAGAAAGCAATATATTGCATTCTTGAAAACCATACACTTGTGTTCTTTGTGTTATGTCTCTCTTGCATTACTTGTGTTCTTAGTGTCTCTTCTTGGTTAATCCAGTTTACTGTTTGATTAAAGTTTAATTAATCTCCTCTTTGTGTTGTTGTGTTGTAACTTACACCCTTCAACGATCTTGTAACTTCAAACGGCATTTGTGTGGAGTTCAGCTGCTCCATCTCAAGCTACTACTTCAGGATCTGACACGCCAGGGTCCTCTTGCACCTAATACATAGCACCTAAAGTGAATGCTACAAGACTAAAGACCGAGAATCTCGAGAATGTGACAGTAGAGGTAGCAAAGGAGCATATGGATCTCTTAGCAGCTATCGTGCACTCTTATGACAGGCTAGTTGCTGGGAAAATTGGGAACTGCCATCTGGCAGATGAGGACTACGAGCAGGTAGACAAGATAGAGCTAGAGAGAATGGACATCATGTGGGCCATAGCAAGTGTTGTCCGGAGAGCTAAGAAGTTTGTCAAGAAAACCAAACAGAACTTAATTGCCACTAAGGACACAACTTTTGGTTTTGACAAGACCAAAGTTACCTGCTTCAACTGTGGGGAAAAGGGGCACTTCAAACGTGAATGTGTGAAGCCTAAGAAGACAGGAAATGGGAATCCATTCTCATCTTTCAATCGTCAGGATAAATACACAAGTAGTACTACTTCTTCAAGCAAGGATCCTAAGGCCTTGACCGCTCAGGATAATGAAGGACAAGATTGGAGCTTTTGGTTTGTCTCCGGTAGAATCCAACATCACTAGTGTTGAGGATTTAGATGACGACTCAGCAAGCGAAGGTGATACTGCAGTGGAACTGGCAATGTCAAATAATGAAGAAAATGCAACTGTGGTTGATCACCTACCTAAAGAAGGGACAAGTTCAGAATTACCAGAACCAGAAAAGTCAGACTCTGCTTTGATGGTTGATTCAACCGTGCCCTCTCAGGTAAGTACTACAGATCAATTATTTAATAATTGTCAGGATCAGTGATCACAAGTTTGATGTATTAGAGCGTAACGCAGTGGAATAAGAACAAGAATTAGACAAATTGTAGCAAGAATTTGATACTCGTATGCATTAAGAACAAATACGGTTATAACGAGAGAATATATTTCTGTAACAAGGAATGTTTCTATAATATTGAATATTTCTGATCAAATCATTCACCTTATTACAATAGGTTGACACTCCTTATATAGAGTGCAATCGCTGCTGTTATCACGGGAAAATGACAACTGGCAGATCTATTACAAAAATAACTAACTCTAACAAACTACTGAAATGTTCACAACTACTGTGAACATATCAGAGTGTTAAGTACAAAATATGAAACTACTGATAAGAAACTACTGAAACTACAACGACTGAAGAACAAGCTCTTCAGTCGTTTTACAAAACTACTGAAAAACATAAAACTACTGATGAGCACAACAACTGAAGAAGTATTCTTCAGCTGTTGTGTCAAACTACTAAACTGATAAAACATAAAACTACTGAAAGGTAAACCGTCACAACTACTAAAGAAGACCTCTTCAGCTGTTGTGACAACATCTGATACTTTTGTCTTCAGCACTTGTCTTCAGACTTTGTCTTCAGCACTTGTCTTCAGACTTTGTCTTCAGCACTGTCTTCAGACTTTGTCTTCAGCACTTGTCTTCAGACTTTGTCTTCAACACTTGTCTTCAGACTTTGTCTTCAGCACTTGTCTCAGACTTTGTCTTCAGCACTTGTCTTCACACTTTGTCTTCAGCTTGTCTTCAGACTTTGTCTTCAGCACTTGTCTTCATATTTTTTCTTCAGCACTTGTCTTCAGACTTTGTCTTCAGCATTGTCTTCAGACTTTGTCTTTAGCACTTGTCTTCAGACTTTGTCTTCAGCACTTGTCTTCAGACTTTGTCTTTAGCACTTGTCTTCAGACTTTGTCTTCAGCACTTGTCTTCAGCACTTGTCTTCAGAATTGTCTTCAGCACTTGTCTTCAGACTTTGTCTTCAGCACTTGTCTTCGGACTTTGTCTTCAGCACTTGTCTTCAGACTTTGTCTTCAGACTTTGTCTTCAGACTTTGTCTTCAGACTTTGTCTTCAGCACTTCTTCAGACTTTGTCTTCAGCACTTGTCTTCAGACTTTGTCTTCAGCACTTGTCTTTAGATTTTGTCTTCAGCACTTGTCTTCAGACTTTGTCTTCAGCACTTGTCTTCAGACTTTGTCTTCAGCACTTGTCTTCAGACTTTGTCTCAGCACTTGTCTTCAGACTTTTTCTTCAGCACTTGTCTTCAGACTTTGTCTTCAGCACTTGTCTTCAGACTTTGTCTTCAGCACTTGTCTTCAGACTTTGTCTTCAGCACTTGTCTTCAGACTTGTCTCAGCACTTGTCTTCAGACGTTGTCTTCAGCACTTGTCTTCAGACTTGTAATCAGCTGTTGTCTTCAGCTGTTGTGGTCTTCAGTAGTTGTTGTGACGTCTGTGGGACTTAAAGGTTTTTTTGATCCGGCTCATTGGTTCTTTTGGTCCAACAAACTCCCCCTGAACCAATGCAGCCAAAACCTTTAACTTTATTGAGGTCCCACTTATTTTTGGTAGAATGGTTGGTCTTTTTCCTTCTTGATCAGTTGAGAAGATGACCCATATAAGCACTGGCCTGGGAATGAGTCTCTGATGATTTGGTTGGCAATGTATGGATGGGAGCTCTGTATTGGGGAATTGGACACTGAGCTGTTCCCCCATCCATGAGACTCACTTCCCATGTATAAGCCTGTAGGATTCTCTGGTGTATGCTCTGAGAAACATAATTTGTTCTTCCATGGTCAGGTTCTCAGCTTCACCATCAAACAATCCTTCACGCCCATACAGCTCTAAGATTACTTGGCCTGTTTTCCATTTTTGAGCTCAACTGTTGTAATCTGTCTGTATGCAAACTCATCAGGATGAGTCCCTTCAAGTAACAGACTGAGCTCATTTTGTTTGAAGTTCTCAAGCCTCTTTTAGACTAACCCCTTTTTAATAACTCTGTTCTCTAACATCTTTTGGGGTGGCTGTTTAGTCTCATAGGCCTTCTTGAAATCTTCTACAATCTCCCAGGGTGATACTACAAGGACCACTGTGATCTCTTCATCTATGATCCTTTTTACTTGGCCCTTGTATCTCGAAGGAATGTCTTTCTTTACAATCCTGTGAGCCACCCTAGGATCAGGCCATACTCTCACCTTTTCCTTCTGATATTGAAATGTGTTGGCAAGGGTGTATAACCTCAGAGCTTCTTTCTTCATACTAATTATTGATGAAGAAGCAGCATAAGTTTTGTCGATGCTTTTCAACATCTCATCGTCATGAAGCCTTTGCTGCTGCTCTTCTTCAATCTTTACTCTCACAGTTTCCATCTGTGAGGTGGGAGTGATGGGCATGGGTTTGGCTTTAGGCAATGTTAGGACTGCAGACAGAGGCAGCCTATCTTCTTCCACATCATCCTCTTCTTCTTCTTCTTCTAGCCTCAACACCCTTCTCTTCTTCTTCTTGGGTGCATCATCGGCTGTTGGTTTAGAGGGTAAAGGAGTTGGTTTTGTGGGTTGTGGTAGTGGTTGTTTTGGAGAGGGAATGTTGACAGGCTGAGTTAGCATTTTAGAGGTGAGTGTGGCTTTTGAGTGTTTGGCTAGCTCAGTCCTGCTCCCTGCTCCTGCTTCATTCAAAGCTTCGACTACTAAACCCTTAGTGTATGCTTCAGACGAACAGATCTTGGAGGTTATGGCCAAGATACTGTCCCTGGTCCATGATTTAATCTCGATCAATGATCTCCCAAGATATCTTGCAATGAATCTGATCATGATCTCTAGTCTCTCTCTTTCTAATGCATCATAACTTGCCCATCTTGAGTTAATTTCTTCAACTTCAAGTCTCCTGATCTCTGACTCAAGCTGTGCAGTATCGAACCTGTTGGACCAAAAGAACCAATGAGCCAAGATCAGAAAACCTCTAAGTCCCACACGGTATCACAACAACTGCTGAAAGCCTCATCAGTAGTTTGACAAGTGCTGAAGACTTCAATAGCTGAAGATCAAGTGCTGAAGACCTTAACAGCTGAAGAACCAAAGTGCTGAAGTACAACAGCTGAAGAACACAAGTGCTGAAGCTGAAAGACCAAAGTACTGAAGTACAACAGCTGAAGAGTTCACAAGTGCTGAAGATCAACAACTGATGTACAAAGTCTGAAGACAAAGACTGAAGACATCAGCTGATGATATCTACTGAAGTCATTAGCTGATGAAACACCTGAAGGTCAAAGTCTGAAGATCAAGTACTGAAGCCTCAGTAGTTTGTCACAACTGCTGAAGAGTACTTCTTCAGTAGTTGTGATATCAGTAGTTTTATTTTCTATGTTTCAGTAGTTTTGTAAAACGACTGAAGAGTTTGTTCTTCAGTCGTTGTAGTTTCAGTAGTTTTATATTTTGTACTTAACTTGCTGATATGTTCTCAGTAGTTGTGAACATTTCAGTAGTTTGTTAAGAATTAGTTATTTCTGTATTGGATCTGCCAGTTGTCACTTTCCGTGACAACAGCAGTGACTGTTGCACTCTATATAAGGAGTGACAACCTATTGTAATCAGTGAGTGAAATGAGTAATTGAATGGAATGAATGATTGATTTGATTAGAAATATTCTACATCTATAAACATTCCTAGAAATCAGAAATACATATTCTCTCCCTATAACCGTATGCGGTCTTAATGCTTACAAATATCGATTGCTTGCTACAATTTGTCTAATTCGTGTTTGTATTCCACTGCTTTATATTCTGATACATCAAACTTGTGATCACTGATCCTGTCAAATGGTATCAGAGCAGGTTAATCATTGATCGATCTAATAATTGATCATTGAAACTGCTATTCAAGATCCAAGTTTGATTGAATTAGCTTTTGTTTTTGCAAGAAACGGTTATAGAGATTGAATTTTCTGTATTTCTGCTCATTCATCCTGAGATCTTTTTCTTGGTTCTCATTGAGTTTGTTGTGGTTTGTCTAAAACTTTTTAAAACTTGAACTAAACTGTTTTTGAACTGAAAATGACCACTCTCTCCAATGATCCTCACAATACTGGTTCCTCAACCAAGCCTCCTATCCTGGTTAGGAATGAGTATAACATATGGCAAAGACGTATGCTCCATCACCTGTCTGTTAACAGCGCAGGTGTTGGACATCAGTGGTACATGGTCCACACAAGCCTATGGTGAAAACCCGGAAACCAATCAAATGGTTCCGAAGAGGAGGGAGCAATACTCAGATGAGGATAAGAAGTTGCTTGAGATTGATGCAAAAGCCCATGGAATTCTGGCCATGGCTTTGCCCAATGAAATCTATTCTGGGCTAATGCATCATGAAACTGCCCATGACCTCTGGATTGCTTTGAAAGAACAATTTGGAGGAACAGATGAGGTCTTGGCAAATAATAGAGAAATTCTTGCCCAACAATATGAGACATTCTCTCATAGAAAGGGTGAGACACTGACTCAACAATATGAGCGGTTTTCTTGTTTGATCTCTGAACTAAAAATGGTCAAACTTGAATACACCAATATTCAGATGAATAACAGATTTCTCAGATCACTGCCTGAGAGATGGGACACATATACTATTGTCCTACGCTCCAGTGCAAGTTTGGACAAACTATCTCTCACCCAACTCCATGGGAAATTGCTCACTTTTGAGAGAGAGATAGAACAGAAGAGAAAGTTGTCTTCATCTCGAAAGCTCACTGAAGACTTTATACAAGGCAACACTGCCTTGGTGGGTCATGAGTCAGAATATGCTTCATCTGAATGCCAGTATGATGAGCATATTAATTTCTCTTCGAGCACTTCTAATTCTGCATTTGTAAGTGTTGATGGTCAGTTCACTGGGTGTAATAATGACAATCTATGTTTCATTATGGATGATCTCAAGGGGATTGCTGATGATGACTTAGAAGAGATGGATATTTTGAGCCAAATGGCCTTGATAAATATCAGATCTCAGAAGTTCTACAAAAGAACTGGAAGAAAATTCCCAGGACTCTCTGGCAAAACCAAAGTTGGTTTTGACAAGAGCAAGTTGAGGTGTCACAAATGCCAACGGCTTGGACACTTTGCAAGAGAGTGTAGATCAACTGGATCTAACTCTACTGCACCCTTTGTGACTTTTCCTGGCAATAGTCAACAACACAGAGGGCAACATCCTGTCACATCTAGTCATCATCCTCAACAACAATCTCCGGCATATTTTGTTCCTCAGGGTCAAATGCCATATCAGTACCCTGGTTATTACATGCCACAGTCAAATCAAGTTCAAGTTCCTATGACACCACAACCTCATGCATTACCAGAACCTCAGCCTTCCCTATCTCATCAACAACCTTCATCTCAACAACACAGCTTCTTCACCCCAGGAGTTTGACTGGAGCAGTTTACCAGATGACTTGTCTGGTCATGATCAACTGTTCTCAGGTGCTGGTCAACATGGTGGTGACAGTCCCTTTGGGAATCTAGCTCTTATGGCTTTGGAGTCTGCTGATACTTCATTTTCCAATGCCTCTACACCTCAGGTATCACAGGTATCCTCTGAGGCAAAAGCCAAATTATGTTCTGAACAATGCATAGCAGCATTTGCTTCCATTAGAGAAGCAAATGTAGCTTTAATTAATAAGAACGTTGAGCTAGAACAAATAATTTCCAAAAACAATGCTGAGTTTGAGTTGTGCTCAAAGATAAAAATGATGAGGTTTATAAACTGAATTGCAAAATAATTGATGATAAGGCTAGAGAAGATGTACTTCTAGAGAAGCACAAAGATCTCAAAGAAACCCTTGCAGTTACCCAGGTCGAGTGTGATAGATGGGTACAATCATGCAAAGGTTTTGAAATGCTTCTTAGTAAGCAATCTGCTTCAAATGTGAAGTTTGGCATTGGCTACAATCACACTGCTCCACCTACAGATTTTACCCCAAGAGCAGAGGTAGAATCTGATGGTGAGAGTGATAGCCAATCCATCAAATCATGTGATCTACCTTCTGATACAGCACAATCAGAAGTAGCAGTCAGCATCAAGTCCTCCTTGAACCTATCAGCTGATGTTGATGGTCCAAATGCTGACATTCACATGATCAATAAGTTGATCAACTCAGGAGTTAATCCTGAAGGTCCTGAAAGGACTGGAGAGCAGGATTTAACACCTGAAGTTCAAACTTCAACTGCTGTCAGCACTGAAGAGAAGAAAACTGGCTGTAGAAAGAGTTTGAAGACTACTAAAGAGGTTGTCAAGAAAGCAACCAATGCTTCCAAAGCATTGAAGAACAAGTCTTTTGTTGCTTCACCATCTTTAGTTGATGATCAACCTAAGATGAAGAAGAAACCATGTGAAGTATGTGGTTTGTTCAATCATCTTACAGATGATTGTTGGTACAAAAGAGGTTCCAAACTCAAACAAAAAGAAGAAATTAATGAGAAAATGGTAAAAATGAAAACTGAGTTGGAGACCACATTTGTATCAGCAACATCAAATCCTGTAACCCTTAAGTCCTTAAATCAATCCAAAAAGGAAGGAGTTAAACAGGTGACAGCTGAGGGTGCTCAAAAGAAGAAGGTGCAACATAGGACCTTATCTAACTCCACTAGCAATGTGTCTGATGAGCTGAAAGCTTTATCACAAAATCAGACACAGCTGGTGATGATGGTACAACATCTGTTGGGTAGAGTTAACCAACTAGATTCTCCTATGTTGAAACCACAGAAAAGGAGGTCTAAGCCAAAGGACTCCTCTTCTACACCATCTTCTTCTTCTCAGGCTGTTGTTACAAATAAACATGTTAGTTTACCATCTATTGATGAGACCAGGCCCAAAACCAAAAAGGTTTGGGTCTCTAAAACTAACTGATTGTTTATTATTGCAGGGTTCTTCAACATGCCAAAGTAGCATCTGGTATGTAGACAGTGGGGGATCTATGCACATGACTAGGAACATCTCTCTTCTTCATGACTACTCTCAAGGAAAGAAGGGATTTGTCTCTTTTGGCAATGATGCTAGGGGTTACATCATCGGTAAGGGCTTTGTCTCCAATGGAGAAATCAAATTTGATGATGTTAATCATGTGGAAAATCTCAAGTACAACCTCTTGAATGTCAGTCAAATGTGTGATAAAGGCCATGTTGCCCTTTTCACAAGTCAAAACTGTAGGATTCTGTCATCCAAAGTTTTGCACTTGATTGACAAGGTGTTGGATGATCACACTCTCCTGAAAGCCAACAGGACAGGAAGAGTGTATGCCTTAGATCTCTCTAAGAAGATAGATCTCAAAGGCAATCCTTGCCTATTTTCCAAAGCCTCTTTCAAGAATCTAAACTGTGGCACAGGAGGCTTGGTCATGTCAATCTCAAAAACATGAATCAGCTTTGCCACAATAGTTTAGTCAGAGGCTTACCAATAAAGGAGTTCCACTGTGATGAAACATGCACTGCTTGTTTAAAAGGAAAACAGCACAAGGTCTCATTTCCTCCTATTGAAGTGTCCAAGTCCACTGCCTGCTTGCAATTACTGCATATGGATCTATTTGGTCCTGTGAGAGTAATGAGCATGGCAAAGAAGAAATACTGTCTGGTAATTGTGGATGATTACTCCAGATTTGTATGGACTTTCTTTCTACATTCAAAGGATGAGGCTGCTCAGAAGATTATCCACTTTGTGCTGTACATTGAGAAGCAGTATTCCCTTCCAGTCAAGTGTATTAGGAGTGATAATGGAACTGAGTTCAGAAATCATACACTTGATGACTTCTATCTTTCAAAGGGAATCAAAAGGCAGTTCAGCATTCCAAGGACGCCAGAACAAAATGGAGTAGTGGAGAGAAAGAACAGGACCCTCATTGAAGCTGCAAGGTCCATGCTGGCTGACTCAGGTTTGCCATTGACCTTTTGGGCCGAAGCTGTCAACACAGCTTGTTATGTGCAAAATAGAGTTTTTAGTAAATCAGAGGTTGATGAAGACTCCATATGAAGTTCTCCATCATTTGGCTCCTCTGATTTCATTTTTCAAAGCATTTGGGTGTCCCTGTTTTATTCTCAACACAAAGGATCAACTCCACAAATTCGATCCTAAGGTGGATGCAGGATACTTTGTTGGTATTCATCTACTTGCAAGGCATACAGAGTATTCAACTGCAGAACAAAGATGGTTGAAGAAACTCTACATGTTAAGTTTAATGAATCTCCAAAGGACAAGATTCCACAAAGTCCTGTGGAGTTATTTGATTTGGACATACTGCAATATGTTCCTTATCAAACTCTGCTGTTGCTCCTGTCAACAGTTCACCACCTGGTGGTACTGCTGATGATTGATGATTGCAGTACTCACCTCTTCAGGTTTAGTGATCAGCTGCCTGACTCAGCTAGACCTGATGTTCCTGTAGCGCCAGTAGCACCATCCACAACAAATGCTGATGAGATTTCTTCGAATTCAACTTCCTTTGAATTACCATCCACTGATTGGTTTCAAGGAAATGATTCACCATCACCATTGTTGCTGCTGAACCGGCTACAAACACTTGCACAGATCTCATTGTGTATCAAGATCTGAAGAATCACCCTATGTCTCAAATCATTGGTGATATCACTGCTGGAGTATCAACAAGAAGTCAATTGTCAAATTTCTGCTTCTATGCTCTCTTCATCAGTCAGCAAGAGCCAAAGAATTATCACATTGCTTTAAAGGACAATGGATGGGTTGATGCCATGCAGCTTGAGCTTCTTCAGTTCAAGAAACAGCAAGTGTGGGAACTGGTTCCTCTACCTCCAGGTAAGTGTGCAATAGGCACTAAATGGGTGTTTAGGAACAAAACTGATGAAAATGGGCTTATTGTTAAGAACAAGGCCAGACTGGTTGTTCAGGGGTTTGCACAAGAAGAAGGTATTGATTATGATGAAACCTTTGCCCCTGTAGCCAGACTGGAAGCAATTCGATTGTTTTTAGCTTATGCTGCTTATCAAAAACTTAAAGTCTTTCAAATGGATGTCAAAAGTGCATTTTTGTATGGAAAAGTTAAAGAAGAGGTTTATGCATGTCAACCTCCAGGCTTTGAGGACAACAAACATCCTAATTGGGTGTATAAGCTTGATAAAGCTCTTTATGGGTTAAAACAAGCTCCCAGAGCCTGGTATGAGACATTATCAAACTTTCTTCTGGAAAACAATTTCACTAGAGGCTCCATAGACAAGACTTTATTTATTAAGAAAGCTGGGCAGCATAATCTACTTGTTCAAATTTAAGTAGATGATATCATTTTTGCATCCTCTGATCCAAAGTTGTGTGATGCCTTTACAAAGTTGATGCAACAGAAGTTTGAAATGAGTGCCATGGGAGAATTACAGTTCTTTCTGGGGTTGCAAATCAAACAAAAGGCTGATGGAATTTTTATTCATCAATCCAAATATACAAAAGATCTTTTGCAAAAGTTTGATTTACAAAACTGTAAGCCCTGTTCTACTCCCATGAGCAGCACCACACAACTGGACTCAGATCAGAAAGGTAAAGTGGTTGATGAAACACTTTACAGATGTATGATTGGGTCCTTGATGTATTTAACAGCTTCTAGACCAGATATTATGTTTGCTACATGTGTTTGTGCTAGATTTCAGCTGCACCTAAAGAGTCTCATCTGATTGCAGTCAAGAGGATCTTTAGATATCTGCAAGGCACTCCATCTCTAGGTTTATGGTATTCTACCGGACATTCTGGTAAATTAGTTGCTTTTTCTGACAGTGACTATGCAGGGTGTAAGTTGACCAGGAAATCAACGTCTGGTGGATGTCAATTCCTAGGCAACTGCTTGATTTCTTGGCAGAGCAAGAAACAGACCTCAGTTGCTACATCCACTGCGGAAGCAGAGTACATTGCTGCTGCAAGCTGTACATCTCAGGTACTCTGGCTTCAAAACCAACTTTTGGATTATGGCATTACAGAGACTAAGACTCCATTGTTAATGGATAGTGCTTCAGCTCTTTGCATTGTCAAAAATCCAGTCCAGCACTCTAGGACCAAACATATAGAGATCAGACATCATTTTATAAGGGATTGTTTTGAAAAAGGTCTAATGATCCTAAGTTTGTGCCTAGTGCTGATGAGCTTGCAGACATTTTTACTAAGCCTTTGGATAGTTCAACTTTCCAAAACCTGGTGTTAAGGCTTGGTATGCTGCAGCTAGAATAGGTGACAACTACTGATGATCTCAGTAATTCATACTGATGATCATGAGTACCTGTCACATATAAGTACTGATGAGCTCTTTTAACCTCAGTAGTTTTTATAACTACTGAAGGCTAAATGTCTCACAAGTACTGAAGTACTTCATCTGTTCGTAACTACTGATGTAGTACAACTGCTGATGCAGTCATAACTACTGCAATCAGTAAAAACAGATAAGTACTGATGTCCTATGAAACAACTGAAATCAGCCATAAAGACTGATGAATGTGTTGAGGACAGTTTGAAACAGTGAAAAGCTAAGAATTGACGAAAATAGCTGAAGAGAACTTTCTCTTCAGTCGTTTGTACAACTGCTGTTTCATTTTAAACAACTGAAGCAAAACCATGTCTTTAGTAGTTTTATAACTACTGATGACTAATACCAAGTCTTCAGTTGTTTACAACAGCTGATGACAAAACCACTGTCTTCAGTAGTTTCATAACTACTGATGACAAACACCATGTCCTCAGTTGTTTCAATCATCTGAAGTCAAAACCACGGTCTTCAGTAGTTTTCTAAACTACTGATGCCTAACACCACGACTTCAGCTGTTTCAACGTCTGAAAGGATAATACCATGTCAACGGTCGTTTAAAACTACTGATGACTAACACCACATCCTTCAGTCGTTTCCTCACCCGTACCCTATAAATACCCTTAACCTGAGCTTCTTCTATGATGTAGTTGCTCAAAATACCATTCTAGAGGATGAGGTTAGCAGCCTCAAAGAGCTGCTGGCCAAGATGTCTCAGGATGCAAGTCCATCTGCCACCATCATACACCCACAGATGGCACCTTCCCTTGAAGCTTTCCCAAACACAGAGCCACCCCAAAATCAACCACCTGCCTCTGCTTCAGGCCCTACTTCTCAGGAACAGAACCCTCCTGAGCAAATAGGTGCTGTACTCCAAAATTCCCTCCCTCTCATCACCCCCATAATCACTGATATAGTGATCAAAGCCCTGATGAGAGGCTTTCCTCCACATTACAGCCCCTGGTTGATGCTGCTGTCCAAAAGACTCTTTCTGCGGTACCAACCCCTTCCTCCAATGCAACCAAAAAGGGGGAGAGTACTGCAGTGAAAGAAAGGAAGAGGAAAAGATCTGAGGAAAAGGAAGAGAAGCAAGTTCAAGAGGAGGAAAAAGAAAAGCAACCTCTGCTCACTTACAAGCGAAAGAGAAGTGCTGATGATCACACTGCTGAAGACAAATCCTTGGAGGAGCTGGTCAAAGAAGCTGACACCACACACAGCCGCTCCATGGATAAAATAATTGAAAACTCTTCAGGCAGGGGTTTGACACAGCCACACTGGATAGTGAGATCAGAAGGTTAGAAGTACAAGAGATACAAACCCGATGGGCAGGGTATGATGCTCTTGAGAAAGAGAGGTTGGAAATAATGATCCGCTTTATTGCAAAATACTTGGGAAGATCATTAATGGAGATCCGCGCATGGACCAGGGATAGCATTCTGGCTATAGCCACCAGAATCTGTCTGTCTGAGCAATTCAACAAAGGGATTATTGTGGAAGCCCTGGATGAGGCTGGAGCTGGCAAAAGGTTAGAGATGGCTAAACTCACAAAGGCGAAATTAACTACAAGGATGCTAGATCAACCTTCCCTTCCACCCACTCAAACAGATCCTATCCCTCAAATCTCCCAACCAACCTCTAAGCCAAAATCCAAACATCCTCATTCTTCAAAACCAATTCCTTCACCAACCCAACCATCATCCAGTGATGCACCCCGAAGGAGGAGAAGGGTGCTGAGGATGGAAGAAGAAGAAGAAGAAGAGGATGAAGATGATAGTCTGCCACTCTCTGCTGTTCTGAAGCTACCAAAACCCCGAAGTCAACTCATGATCACACCTGACTCTCAAAGGGAAATGGTCAGAGTCAAGATAGAAGAAGAAGAACAGCAGAAACAGCACGATGAGCAACTGTTGAAGATGGTTGACAAGGAATTTCCTCAGTCATCATCTATTCAAGCCATGAAAGGGCATGCTCAAAGGCTGTACACTCTCAGGCACACCTTTCAGTATCAGAAGGAGAGAGTGAGAGTATGGCCAGACCCCAGGGTGAGTTCTAGAATCCATAAAAGAACTATCCCACACAGATACAACGGCCAGGTACGAAAAACAATAGAATCTACCATCATGTTGGCCGTTGTAGTCTCACCTTGGGAAATCATTGATGAATTCAAGAAAGCTCACCAAGCAAAGAAGACACCTCAAGCCTTACTAGAAAACAAGATGATTAAGAAGGGGTGTTATATAAAAAGCTTGAAGAATCCAAAAGAATGAGCTCCAGTTACTCCTTGAAGGCAACATCCTGATGAATTTGTATATAGGGAGGTAACTACGGTGGAGCTGAAAAATGGCAGGACCATGAAGTACTTATCAGAGTACTATGGTCCAGAGTTCTTCTTCGAAGGAGGAGCTGAAGAACTCTCTCAAGAGGAACAAATTGTTCTCCTTGAGGCCTATGTTCGTGAGTCATACAGACTCATTATGGGGAAGTAAATCTCATGAATGGGATAACAACTCTGTGTCCAGTTCCCCAAAACAGAGTTCCCATTCATACTCTGCCAAACAAATATTTGAGATTTCTTCCCAGGCCGGCGCTTACATGGGTCATCTTCTCCACTGATCAAGAAGGAAAAAGACCAACATTTTGCCATCAATAAGTGGGAGTATAAATAAGTTAGAGGTTTTGGCTGCATTGGTTCAGGGGGAGTTTGTTGGACCAAAAGAACCAATGAGCCAAGATCAGAAAACCTCTAAGTCCCACACGGTATCACAACAACTGCTGAAAGCCTCATCAGTAGTTTGACAAGTGCTGAAGACTTCAACAGCTGAAGATCAAGTGCTGAAGACCTTAACAGCTGAAGAACCAAAGTGCTGAAGTACAACAGCTGAAGAACACAAGTGCTGAAGCTGAAAGACCAAAGTACTGAAGTACAACAGCTGAAGAGTTCACAAGTGCTGAAGATCAACAACTGATGTACAAAGTCTGAAGACAAAGACTGAAGACATCAGCTGATGATATCTACTGAAGTCATCAGCTGATGAAACACCTGAAGGTCAAAGTCTGAAGATCAAGTACTGAAGCCTCAGTAGTTTGTCACAACTGCTGAAGAGTACTTCTTCAGTAGTTGTGATATCAGTAGTTTTATTTTCTATGTTTCAGTAGTTTTGTAAAACGACTGAAGAGTTTGTTCTTCAGTCGTTGTAGTTTCAGTAGTTTTATATTTTGTACTTAACTTGCTGATATGTTCTCAGTAGTTGTGAACATTTCAGTAGTTGTTAAGAATTAGTTATTTCTGTATTGGATCTGCCAGTTGTCACTTTCCGTGACAACAGCAGTGACTGTTGCACTCTATATAAGGAGTGACAACCTATTGTAATCAGTGAGTGAAATGAGTAATTGAATGGAATGAATGATTGATTTGATTAGAAATATTCTACATCTATAAACATTCCTAGAAATCAGAAAACATATTCTCTCCCTATCCGTATGCGGTCTTAATGCTTACAAATATCGATTGCTTGCTACAATTTGTCTAATTCGTGTTGTATTCCGCTGCTTTATATTCTGTTACATTAAACTTGTGATCACTGATCCTGTCAGAACCCTTGTCTATACAGTGATCAATAATGGCATCCATTGATTTACTATGTGTAGCATCTGCCATTTGATCATCTCATCGAGTTGGAGTTCTTTCTCTTTTCCTTCACCCTTCCTCTTCTTATATTGACATGAAAGTCTTTGTGACTTTCACTACTTGATCATTTTCGGTTCCCTTCACAGACTCCTCTTCCTTCTCAGTTTCCTTTTCTTTCAGTTTGCTCTTCCTCTTTGCTTTCACTGACTGACTCTCCCCCTTTTTGGTTGTATTGGTTGCAAGGGTTTGAGTAGCAGAAAGCCTAGTGCTCACAATCTCCTCCACCAGCGGTTGTATGATTGAGGGAAGCCTCTCATCCATGGTTTGATCACAATGTCTGTGATCATTGGGGTGATAAGAGGTAGGGTTTGCTGAAAGATAGCAACTGTTTGCTCAGAGGGGTTCTGTCCCTGTGAAGCAGTGCCAGAAATAGAAGCTGGTGGCTTGGGAGTTTTGAGTGGCTGAGTGTGTGGGAGACCTTCAGGTGAAGGTGCCATCTGTGGGTTTATGTTGGTGGCAGATGGACTTGCTTCTTGAGAGAATTGGTCAAGTAGTCTTTGTAGTCTACTGACTTCTTCCTCAAGAATTGTGTCTGGGCCAGAACATCATAAAAGAAGCCCAGGTCATCATCAGCAGATGCTGAATCACCTGACCTCCTGCTTGTAGCAGGATGTACATGCACGGGGTGTAGACCAGTTTTAGCATGTGCCCCTTTTTCTTGGACTGGGGACTTCCAGCCTCAGGACTATGTCCTTCATCAGCTGTTGCCTCTAGTGAGGTCTTAGCTATGTATCAGCCTCATTCTGATCATGTGCTGATTCAGAAGAGGTGGCAGCCTCACTAGATGTTCTAATCTCCATATCCACACCAGGAGATAGAACGTGTAAACCCCGGTGCTGTGGGTTTTCAGAAGCATGGTGATCCTTGTCCTCAATAGTTGTGGTTCTCCCCTTTGTTGGTGGTTGTTGGGGAGGAGGAGAGGCATGCAGCTGAGTCAGCACGTTGCAATGATAATGGTTGGACTTTGGGGGGCGGTTGCATGGGGAGATGGGGTAAAAGCAGTGTGCACCTGGGGAGAATGGTGCTCTTCAATGGCAATCTCCTCAAATGAGGAAGATCCCAGATTTGTGGGTACCCTTCTGTGGTTGTTGCAGGCTCCTTTTGAGAGGAATCCTGAGCGGCTGTGGCTGGGAGAGTCTCGATACTGCTGGGGGGTTTAAGCCAGCAAGTATATCCTGCCTTGTGGTTACAGGAGCATCTTCAGGGGACTCATCTCCCTGAATAGCTGTTTCGGGGCGTTTTGTTTTGGTTTGGTGGGGACTTTGGATTTGGAGGTGGTGGCTGTGGGTTCCAGCTGCGTGGGTTTGCGCAGCTTGGCAGCATTTTGAGTGATTGGTCAGAGTTGTGCCGGGAGTATACTTCAGGCAATACAGTCGTAGCAGGGACTCCCAGGCCAACAAGTCCCTCAGCTTGAAGCTAGTTTTCAATTATGGCCATTATGAACCGAGGATATAATATCCAACGGTTAGCAGTTGTTTTTGGGCCATATCCTTGAGCTCTAAAAATAATATTCAGAAAAATTTAAAGGTTGTTGCTCAAGGATGGAGTACATTACCTGTTGCCACCTTGTGGACATTTGATCCCATGATGAAGTCTTGGAGGCAAGGCATACATTTACCATATGAAATATGAGACGTTCGGCATCCAGGAAATGTTTCTTTAGTATGGTAGATGCACTTAGGTTACCTGGTATCCATGGTGGGCAAGTGATTGATCTGTTGTGCCCTTTGGATAACCAGTTGGGAAAGTGGCATCATCCAGATTAAGGGTTGGCGAAGAGTGTCTGGAGTAATGACACTTTTGGCCATGGACAAACGATTGAAGAGACTCTGTGTCATTCTCCTCAGAGACCAGAGTGACGTTTGTCCAGAATTGGTTAAGGGATTCGGCATATATGGTGGGATTTACCAGAAAAGCCGTTTTGTAGGGTGACTGAACCATTAAATCAATGGCGTTGTGAAACTTGGTCTAGTATGGCGATTTGGTGAGATGTGCGACACAGTTGTGTCGTGGTTTTAGTTGCATGGTCGCCATTGATGAAGAGAGGGTAGAGAGTTTTTGAACGTTAGGTTTGAGAAGAGAAGATAAAAACTCTAAAGGTGGGATAAGGTATTTAAAGGGTCGGGTTAGAAAACGACTGAAGGTTTTGGTGTGAGTCATCAGTGTTAAAACTACTGATGACGTGGTATTAACTTTCAGAGGTTTGAAAAGGCTGACCGTATTGGTGTGAAAGACTTGGTTTTAACCGTCAGACGTTGAAACAGCTGAAGTCTTTGACTTAGTCATCAGTAGTTATAAAACTACTGAAGACAGTTTTGATTCAGGTGATGAAACAACTGAAGACTTGGTATTAGTCATCAGTAGTTGTGAAACTACTGAAGACAGTGGTTTTGTCAGCAGTTGTTGTAAACAGCTGAAGACTTGGTGTTAGTCTTCAGTAGTTGTAAACTACTAAAGACATAGTTTTGGCTTCAGTTGTTTTAATGAAACAGCAGTTGTAGAAACAACTGAAGAGTAATTACTCATCAGCTGTTTTCGTCAATTCATAGCTTTTCAGCTGTTTCACACTGTCCTCAACACTTACTCATCAGACTTTTCATCTGCTTTTCAGGTGTTTCATAGGACATCAGTAATCTGCATTTCTGACATCAGTAGTTGTAGCTGCATCAACTGTTGTGACTACATCAGCTGTTGTAGCTACATCAGCTGTTTTAACAGATAAAGTACTTCAGTACTGGTGAGGTATGTAGCCTTCAGTAGTTATAAAAACTACTGAGGGTAAAAAAAACTCATCAGTACTTATATGTGACAATAATGAACTAATGATCATCGGTACTTGTGAGCTGAGATCATCAGTAGTTGTCACTTATTCTAGCTACAGCATACCAAGCCTTAACACCAGGTTGTGGAAAGTTGAACTATCCAAAGGCTTAGTAAAAATTTCTGCAAGCTCATCAGCACTAGGAACAAATTTTGGATCAATCCTTTTTCAAAACAATCTCTAATAAAATGGTGTCTGATTTCAATATGTTTAGTCCTAGAGTGCTGGACAGGATTCTTGACAATACAAAGAGCTGAAGAGCTGTCCATTAACAATGGGGTCTTAGTCTTTGTTATGCCATAATCCAATAATTGGTTTTGAAGCCAGAGTACCTGAGATGTACAGCTTGCAGCGGCAATGTACTCTGCTTCAGCAGTTGATGTAGCAACTGAGGTCTGTTTCTTGCTCTGCCAAGAAATCAAGTAGTTGCCTAGGAATTGACATCCACCAGAAGTTGATTTCCTGGTCAACTTACACCCTGCATAGTCACTGTCAGAAAAAGCAACTAATTTACCAGAATGTCTAGTAGAATACCATAAACCTAGAAATAGAGTGCCTTGCAGATATCTAAAGATCCTCTTGACTGCAATCAAATAGATTCCTTAGGTGTAGCCTGAAATCTAGCACAAACACATGTAGCAAACATAATATCTGGTCTAGAAGCTGTTAAGTACATCAAGGACCCAATCATACATCTGTAAAGTGTTTCATCAACCACTTTACCTTTCTGATCTGTATCCAGTCGTGTGGTGCTGCACATGGGGGTAGAACAGGGCTTACAGTTTTGTAAATCAAACTTTTCCAAAAGATCTTTTGTGTATTTGGACTGATGAATGAAAATTCCATCAGCCTTTTGTTTGATTTGCAAACCCAGAAAGAACTGTAATTCTCCCATGGCACTCATTTCAAACTTCTGTTGCATCAACTTGTAAAGGCATCACACAACTGTGGATCAGAGGATGCAAAAATAATATCATCTACATAAATTTGAACAAGTAGATTATGATGCCCAGCTTTCTTAATGAATAAAGTCTTATCTATGGAGCCTCTAGTGAAATTATTTTCCAGAAGAAAGTTTGATAATGTCTCATACCAGGCTCTAGGAGCTTGTTTCAACCCATAAAGAGCCTTATCAAGCTTATACACCCAATTAGGATGTGTATTGTCCTCAAAGCCTGGTGGTTGACATACATAAACCTCTTCTTTAATTTTCCCATACAAAAATGCACTTTTGACATCCATTTGAAAAACTTTAAGGTTTTGATAAGCAGCATAAGCTAAAAACAATCGAATTGCTTCCAGTCTGGCTACAGGGGCTAAGGTTTCATCATAATCAATACCTTCTTCTTGTGCAAACCCTGAACAACCAGTCTGGCCTTGTTCTTAACAATAAGCCCATTTTCATCAGTTTTGTTCCTAAACACCCATTTAGTGCCTATTGCACACTTACCTGGAGGTAGAGGAACCAGTTCCCACACTTGCTGTTTCTTGAACTGAAGAAGCTCAAGCTGCATGGCATCAACCCATCCATTGTCCTTTAAAGCAATGTGATAATTCTTTGGCTCTTGCTGACTGATGAAGAGAGCATAGAAGCAGAAATTTGACAATTGACTTCTTGTTGATACGCCAGCAGTGATATCACCAATGATTTGAGACATAGGGTGATTCTTCAGATCTTGATACACAATGAGATCTGTGCAAGTGTTTGTAGCAGGCTCAGCAACAACAGATGGTGATGGTGAATCATTTCCTTGAAACCAATCAGTGGATGGTAATTCAAAGGAAGTTGAATTTGAAGAAATCTTATCAGCATTTGTTGTGGATGGTGCTACTGGAGCTACAGGACCATCAGGTCTAGCTGAATCAGGCAGTTGATCACTAAACCTGAAGAGGTGAGTACTGCTATCATCATCATCAGCAGCACCAGCAGAACCACCAGGTAGTGAACTGTTGACAGGAGCAACAGCAGAGTTGAAGGAACATATTGCAGTATGTCCAAATCAAATATCTCCACAGGGCTTTGTGGAATCTTGTCCTTTGGGATTCATTAAACTTAACATGTAGAGTCTCTTCAACCATCTTTTTCTACAGTTTAAGACTCTGTATGCTTTGCAAGTTGATGAATAACCAACAAAGTACCCTGCATCCCCTTAGGATCAAATTTTTGGAGTTGATCCCGTGTGTTGAGAATGAAACAAGGACACCCAAATGCTCTGAAGAATGAAATTAGAGGGGCCAAATGATGAAGAACTTCATATGGAGTCTTCATCAACCTCTGATTTACTAGAACTCTATTCTGTACATAGCAAGCTGTATTGACAGCTTCAGCCCAAAAAGTCATTGGCAGTCCAGAATCAGCCAACATGGACCTTGCAGCTTCAATAAAGGTCCTTTTCTTTCTCTCCACTACTCCATTTTGCTCGGAGTTCTTGGGATGCTATACTGCCTCTTGATTCCCTTTGATAAGTAAAACTCATCAAGTGGTGGTTTCTGAATTCAGTACCATTGTCACTCCTCACACACTTAACTGGTAGGGAATACTGCTTCTCAACGTGTAACACAAAGTTCATAATGGACTGCGCAGCCTCATCCTTTGAATGCAAGAAGAAAGTCCATACAAATCTGGAGTAATCATTCACAATTACCAGACAGTATTTCTTCTTAGCCATACTCATCACTCTCACAAGACCAAAGAGATCCATGTGAAGAAGCTGTAAGCAGGCAGTGGACTTAGGTTCTTCTATGGAGGGAAATAAAGCTTTGTGTTGTTTTCCTTTTAAACAAGCAGTGCAGTTATCTTCACACTTGAACTCCTTCATAGGCAGTCCCCTTACTAAACCATGGTTTATCAGCTGATTTATGTTTTTGAGATTAACATGACCCAGCCTTCTATGCCATAGAATAGATTCTTGAGGGGAAGCCTTGGAAAATAGGCAAGGATGGCCTTTGAGATCTATTTTCTTGGAAAGATCTAAGGCATACACTCTTCCTGTCCTGTTGGCCTTTAGGAGAGTGTGTTCATCCAACACCTTATCAATCAAACTTAGAACTTTGGATGACAGAATCCGACAGTTCTGACTGGTGAAAAGAGCCACATGGCCTTTGTCACACATTTGACTGACACTCAAGAGGTTGTACTTGAGATTTTCCACATGGTTAACATCATCAAACTTTATTTCCCCATTGGAAACAAAGCCTTTGCCGATGATGTAACCCTTTGCATCATTGCCAAATGACACAACCCCTTCCTTCCTTTAGAGTAGTCATTAAGAAGTGACCTGTTTCCTGTCATATGCATGGATCCTCCACTGTCTACATACCAGATGCCTCTGAGGTATGTTGAAGAACCCTGCAAAATACAACAAATTAGTTAGATTTTGAGACCCAAACCTTTTTGGTTTTGGGTCTGTTCTCATCAACAGATGGTAAACTAACATGTTTGTTGGAAACAATAGCCTGAGAGGAAGAAACTGGTGAAGAAAAGGAATCCTTTGGCTTGGACCTCTTTTTCTGTGGTTTCAACATAGGAACATCTAATTGGTTAACTCTTCCCAATAGATGTTGAACCATCATAACCAGCTGTGTCTGATTTTGTGATAAGGCTTTCAGCTCTTCAGACACATTGGCATTGGAGTTTGATAAGTTCCTATGTTGCACCTTCTTCTTTTGAGCAATCTCAGCTGTTACCTGTTTAACCCCTTCCTTTTTGGATTTCTTTTTGGACTTAAGGGTTACAGGATTTGATGTTGCTGGTACAAATGTGGCTTCAAACTCAGTTTTCATTTTAACCATTTTCTCTTTACTTTCCTCTTTATGTTTGAGTTTGGATCCCCTTTTGTACCAACAATCATCTGTAAGATGATTGAACAAACCACATACTTCACATGGTTTCTTCTTCATCTTATTTTGATCTTCAACTAAAGAGAATGAAACTACTGAAGACTTGCTCTTCAGTACTTTGGAAGCATTATTTGCTTTCTTGACTTCCTCTTTAGTAGTCTTCAAACTCTTTCCACTGACAGTTTTCTTCTCTTCAGTGCTGACAGTAGTTGGAGTTTGAACTTCACGTGTTAAATCTTGCTCTCCAGTCCTTTCAGGACTTCCAGAAATAGCTCCTGAGTTGATCATCTCTTTGATCATGTGAGTGTCAGTAGTGGAACCATCAACATCAGCTGATGGGTTCTGAGAGGGCTTAGTGCTGACTTCAACTTTTGATGATGCTCTATCAAAAAGTGAATCACATGATGAGGTGGATTGGTTATTGCTTTCTCCATCAGATTTCACTTCTGCTCTTGAAGCAAAATCTGTAGGAGGAGCAGTGTGATTATAACCAATACCAAACTTCACATTGGAAGCAGGTTGCTTACTAAGAAGCATTTCAAAACCTTTGCATGATTGTACCCATCGATCACACTCTACCTGGGTGACTGCAAGGGTTTCTTTGAGACTTCTCTGGTCTTCCAGAATAACCTCTAGCTTGGCCTTTTCATCATTTAATTGGCATTTAAGCTTATAAATCTCATTATTTTTACTATTAAAAGCATACTCAAACTCAGCTTTTTTTTGGAAATGGTTTTCTCAAACTCAAGTTTTTGATTTATTAATGCTACATTTGCCTCTCTAATGGAGACAAAGGCAGCAATGCATGATTCAGAACATAACTTGGCTTTAGCCTCTGAAGATACCTGAGTTACCTGTGAAGATGATGCATTTGAGCAGGAACCCTCAGTAGACTCCAGGGCCATGAGAGCCAGATTCCCAAAAGGACTGTCACCACTATGTTGACGAGCACCTGTGAACAGTTGTTCATGACCAGACATGTCATCCGGTAAACTGCTCCAGTCAACAACTCCAGGGGTGAAGAAGCTGTGTTGTTGAGGTTGAGGAGGTTGATGAGATTGAGATGGTTGAGGTTCTGGTAGTGCATGAGGTTGTCGTACTATAGGAACTTGAACTTGATTTGACTGTGGCATGTAATAACAAGGGTAAGGATATGGAATTTGACCCTGAGGAAAAAAATATGCAGGAGATTGTGGTTGAGGATGATGACTAGAATTGACAGGATGTTGCCCTCTGTGTTGTTGACTATTGCCAGGGAAAGTCACAAAAGGTGCAGAGGAATTAGATCCAGATGATCTGCATTCTCTAGCAAAGTGTCCAAGCCTGTGGCATTTGTGACACTTCAACTTACTCTTGTCAAAACCAACTTTGGTTTTGCCAGAGAGTCCTGGGAACTTTCTTCCAGTTCTTTTGTAGAACTTCTGAGATTTGATATTTATCAAGGCCATTTGGCTCAAAATATCCATCTCTTCTAAGTCATCATCAGCAATCCCCTTGAGATCATCCATGATGAAGCATAGATTGTCATTATTCCACCCAGTAAACTGACTATCAACACTCACAAACGCAGAATCAGAAGTGTTTGAGGAGAAATCAATATGCTCATCATACTGGCATTCAGATGAAGCATATTCTAACTCATGACCAACCAAGGCAGTGTTGCCTGGTACAAAGTCTTCAGTGAGATTTCCAGATGAAGACAGTTTTCGTTTCTGTTCTATCTCTCTCTCAAATGTGAGCAATTTCCCATGGAGTTGGGTGAGAGATAGTTTGTCCAGATTTGCACTAGAGCGTAGGACAATAGTATATGTGTCCCATCTCTTAGGAAGTGATCTGAGAAATCTGTTATTTATCTGGATATTGGTGTACTCAAGTTTGACCATTTTTAATTCAGAGATCAAACAAGAGAACCGCTCAAACTGTTGAGTCAGTGTCTCACCCTTCTATGAGAGAATGTCTCGTATTGTTGGGCAAGGATTTCTCTATTATTAGCCAAGACCTCATCTGTTCTCCAAATTGTTCTTTCAAGGCATTCCAGAGGTCATGGGCAGTTTCATGATGCATTAGCCCAGAATAGATTTCATTGGGCAGTGCCATGGCCAGAATTCCATGGGCTTTTGCATCAATCTCAAACAATTTCTTATCCTTATCTGAGTATTGCTCCCTCCTCTTCAGAACCATTTGATTGGTTTCCGGGTTATTCACCATAGGCTTGTGTGGACCATGTACCACTGATGTCCACAACCTGCGCTGTTAACAGACAGGTGATGGAGCATTCGTCGTTGCCATATGTTATACTCATTCCTAACCAGCATTGGAGGCTTGGTTGAGGAACCAGTATTGTGAGGATCATTGGAAGGAGTAGTCATTTTCAGTCCAAATACAATTTAATTCAAGCTTTTAAACGTTTTTACATAGACCACAACAGACTCAATGAAAACCAAGAGAAAATCTCAGGATGAATGACCAGAAACACAGAAAATTCAATCTCTATAACCGTTTCTTGCAAAAAAAACTGCTAATTCAATCAAACTTGGATCTTGAATAGCAGTTTCAATGATCAATTATTAGATCGATCAATGATTAACCTGCCTGATACCATTTGTCAGGATCAGTGATCACAAGTTTGATGTATTAGAGCGTAACGCAGCGGAATAAGAACAAGAATTAGACAAATTGTAGCAAGAATTTGATACTCGTATGCATTAAGAACAAATACGGTTATAACGAGAGAATATATTTCTGTAACAAGGAATGTTTCTATAATATTGAATATTCTGATCAAATCATTCACCTTATTACAATAGGTTGACACTCCTATATAGAGTGCAATCGTTGATGTTATCACGGGAAAGTGACAACTGGCAGATCTATTACAAAAATAACTAACTCTTAACAAACTACTGAAATGTTCACAACTACTGAGAACATATCAGAGTGTTAAGTACAAAATATGAAACTACTGATAAGAAACTACTGAAACTACAACGACTGAAGAACAAGCTCTTCAGTCGTTTTACAAAACTACTGAAAAACATAAAACTACTGATGAGCACAACAACTGAAGAAGTATTCTTCGGCTGTTGTGTCAAACTACTGAACAGATAAAACATAAAACTACTGAAAGGTAAACCGTCACAACTACTGAAGAAGACCTCTTCAGCTGTTGTGACAACGTCTGATACTTTTGTCTTCAGCACTTGTCTTCAGACTTTGTCTTCAGCACTTGTCTTCAGACTTTGTCTTCAGCACTTGTCTTCAGACTTTGTCTTTAGCACTTACTTGTCTTCAGACTTTGTCTTCAGCACTTGTCTTCAGACTTGTCTTCAGCACTTGTCTTCAGATGTCTTCAGCACTTGTCTTCAGACTTTGTCTTCAGCACTGTCTTCAGACTTTGTCTTCAGCACTTGTCTTCAGACTTTGTCTTCAGCACTTGTCTTCAGACTTTGTCTTCAGCACTTGTCTTCAGACTTTGTCTTCAGCACTTGTCTTCAGACTTTGTCTTCAGCACTTGTCTTCAGACTTTGTCTTCAGCACTTGTCTTCAGACTTTGTCTTCAGCACTTGTCTTCAGACTTTGTCTTCAGCACTTGTCTTCAGACTTGTCTTCAGCACTTGTCTTCAGACTTTGTCTCAGCACTTGTCTTCAGACTTTGTCTTCAGCACTTGTCTTCAGACTTTGTCTTCAGCACTTGTCTTCAGACTATGTAATCAGCTGTTGTCTTCAGCTGTTGTGGTCTTCAGTAGTTGTTGTGACGTCTGTGGGACTTAAAGGTTTTTCTGATCCGGCTCATTGGTTCTTTTGGTCCAACAATAATCATGCTTGTGTTGAATGTAATAAATTTAGGGAAAGCATAGATTTGAAATTTGCTAGGTTATTAGAACACAATGATAGCCTAGTAAAGGACTTGCAACTATGCACTAAAGCAAATCGTATTTTAATATTAAATGAGCATAGTTACAAAGAGAAAATAAAACTGTTAAATAAACAACTTAGGGAAACTAAAGTTGTAGCTTTTAACCAAGCTAATGACATTAAATTTTATCTAAACTCCCTAGAAGAAACTAAGAAACAAAAAGCATTTTTGGAAGTAGAAGTAAATTCATTAAAACAAAAACTGCATAGTTGGACAAGTTCGTCTCACATTGTCCAACACTTAGTCAGAGAACGCAACAATGGGGAGGGATTGGGTTATAAAGTGGTTCAACCACCACATGAGACCTTGTTGAATGCCAAAAGCAAACCAATAATAACAACCCAATCAAGGATCATGTGGTGTCCACTCCTCTTGTAAATGATCCAGATTCCACATGTCAAACTATTGTATCTGGCACTAAACAAAAGGAGACCACTTCAAAATCAAAAGGTACAATGCCTATTGCTAATCTGGATGAAAAACTTGAGAAGGTTAAGTTAAAATCAGGTTCTAACATGTCTAATTCTAAACCTAAAAAAACCAAACAAGTTAACCAAACACGTGTGTCATGTATAAGTCCAGATAAACAAAAGTGTAAAGATGTTAAGAAGGGTCAAACAATTAATTTTGTTAAACAAGATAAAACATCTAAACAAGAAGGGTCAAAAATCAACCAAGTCAAAGTCACACGTGTGTCACACACTTCTCCACAGAAACAGTTACACCACATGTCGAAAGTAGATCTTGCTACAACTGTGGAAGTATGGACACATCGCGTCTTACTATCCTTATTATCAGACTCTAAGGAAAAAAGTTGAACTTTTTGACACTAAGCAGAGCTCATCCAAAAGAAGCTCCATGACTCCACCAAAAAGAGTCAGTGAACCTAAAGTTCAACCCATTAGCCAGTTGTCTGTTTACCACAAGCAGGTCTTACACAAAGCTGGCCTATGAAAAGAAAAGTCTATTTCAATGTCTGGTAATGAGAACAAGAAGAAGAATGATCTTCCCTCACCCTCTAATAGACAATGGGTGGAATTTATGATGTGTGATGCCTCTGGGACACCAAAGCCGGTTAAGTCTTGGGTCCCTCACCTTAACTAATGTTTTCAATTGAATGTGCAGGGTGTTCACTATAGTGTTGAAACAAACACTTGGATTGTAGATAGCGGAGCATCTAGGCACATGACTGGGAACCGAGCACTCCTGTCAAACTTCAAACAAATAAAAGAAGGTCGTGTTTCATTTGCTAGAAACAAAGGAGGTTATATCACAGCTCAAGGGGAAGTGGGGAATCAGAAAGTAAAGTTTGACAAGGTAAACTATGTTCAACAACTTCTAAATAATTTGTTTTCTGTCTCCCAAATCTGTGACAAAGGGTTTAAAGTAGTATTCGACAATAAGAGGTGCTATGTCCTGAAAAAGGACTATGTGATCCTGGAGGACCAAGTCTTAATGTCAGCCTCAAGATATAATGACCTTTATGTCTTGGACCTTTCTAAGGCCTCAACAACGGATCATCAATAAGAGATAATTATGAAAAGGGATTAGTTAAACTAGTCAAAGTTCACACAGATGAACAATATGTTGATCTGTTTACAAAGGCTTTTGATGAACAGAGATTTAAATATCTTGTATCACCTATTGGGATGATCAACTTTGAGTAGGTTTTTCTTAAAACTAATTCTTATTGTTTCTTAAAATATGTGTGTCCTAAGTTGTCTAGTTCATCGTCTTCATAAGCTCTTGTTTTCTTTGGATGGAAAACTTTTTGAAGACTTTCCTTAGATTTATGAAAATTTTGATCCTTCGAAAGTTATGTTTTTAAGTTCGGAAGAAATTTATGCTTTTAAAACAAATAACTGCCCAAGTATTTTACATTCGAAAGAAATTTCTAAAATATCTTCTGAAGGTTAAAATTTTATTTGGCACTTATATGTTTTCAAGGACCTTTTTCTTCCAAATCAAATTAACTCTCGAAAGTTTTGTTCTTGAACAAAACTTTCAAGTCTTGATTGTCTTCCGAAGTCAAAATCTACACAACTCTTAGGAAAATCTTCCGAAGTCATTTAGCTTGGAAGTTTTTTCATTAAAACTTCTGAAGATAATTTACCTTCGGAAGCTTTTTAACTCCAAGAAAAATACTTTTTGAGCAAAAGTAAACTACTTTTTCAAAGGTGGGACCGACATCCGGATTTCAAAGTTTATCCTCTTTCATTAAACTTTATCTGAAATTCTTTTCACATATAAATCTAACGGTTTCCTCCTCTTTATGTCATCTGTTTCTTCCTCCAAACCTAAAACCCAAAATTTCTCTCTGAAATTACTTTCTTTCATCTTTTTTCATCCTTAAGCTTCTCAAAATGGCCAACCCTCTTCACATAAATGACTTGAACTTTACCATGTAGTTAGACAGGCAACATAATCAGGTTGTTCTGTTAAACTCTGAGAAAGATCCTCATTTCTCAGAGGTTTGACATTTCTTAGTTTTGTCGAACTACTTCACCTCCCTAACCATTGATCCTCCACTCTATAAGGATCATCTGTTAGAATTCTGGAAGACCTACTAAGAGGTCGTAATGGATGGGGATAAGACACTATCTGCCACAATGCAGGGGAGAACAGTCTTCATCACTCCAGCCATCATCAACATGCTCTTCAGCTGGATGATGAAGAATGTGAGGTGTTCTTCCCAAAAGAAGTTATCAATCATTCTTTTGAGCAAATGGTTATGAGGGAGACTATTCTGTCAAGACCTTCAGAAAAGGAAGGTCTCATCCCAATAGAAATTCTTGCTCCATGTGGTTATCCACAGCTTATCAAACAAGCATGGTGGATGTGACCAGATTCCTGAGGATCTCTCTTTCATTGTCCATGGAATGATTCAGGGGGTCAAGTTCAGGTATTCTCAATTTGTTTATACTAATTTGCTTGCAAACTTGGACTCCTTAGAATATTACATGTTCCCTAGAAATTTCCAGTACATTCTTAACTGTGAACTGGGTTCACAGTTAAGGGGAAAAGGTAACATTCTTAAACTGGGACAGATGAAACCCGGCATCTTTAAAATGCTAAGAAAGCCCACTGTTGGGTTCTCTGGGGTAGAAACAGTCCTGGTCCCAAAAATGTTAGAGCTCATTGCTCAAGGTGACAACCTAGCAGCACCAGCTAGTGTTAAACCCACACCTTCAACATCCCAACCACCTACACAGCCACAAATCACCCTCACCTACCAAAGAAAATCCAAACAAACCCCTACTCAAGCTATTCAGTCGATGGAGGCCCCCATATACTCACCCATACAGGAAGAAGTGGACACTGGAGCTCCCACTTCTCCTGAGGAGTAGACCACTCCCATCTCTTCAAGAATCAATGCTGAGGTTCCTCATGCTCAGCCTGATGAGCTCATTAGCCCAACTGCCTTAAGCCTTCTCTCTGAGTCTCAACACTCAAGTGATCAACCTTCAAGGGACAGTTACCATCCCCAGCCTTTAGATCTCATCCAACCAATTCCCAACCTTGATTTCTACACTAATGAAGATCTAGGTTTCAATGAGTACCATGATTCTCTCTTCTTTTCCCCTACTCCAAGAGAGATGAGTGCTTATGAGGCTTCTATTTCTAGCCTCCATCAGTCACCTATTACTGAGGTGAACACTTCTGAACCTGTTAAGGATGTCCATATGGAAGAGGCTCTCACTTTTGAAAGTGATTACATCATTAAGACCTCAACCATGGCAGCTTAGCCCATTGACATCTAACTGAGATTGCAAGTGAGTAGAGAAATCCAGCAGCCAAGAACCTGAAGCTGGTGGTGAGAGTAAGGACTTTGGTCCAATCATCTCATCCCCCAATGATTCTTCTGATGAAGATGAGGGGAATTTAAGAGTAAAGGTGCAAAAACTATCTCAAACATGCACCTATTAGTCTCCAAGGTTAGTTACCTTGAATCTCAAGTGACTACCTTGCAGAACAAGGTCAATGATCAGCAACTTGAGATTTTATATCTTAAGGAAAAACTAGCTGGGAGACCTTTAAGAAGAGCTCAACCAGGAACACAAGAACATGTGGATGTGATTGACCTAACTCCTAGCTCACCTATGCAAGTGGGTGATGCTACCAAAAAGGGGGGAGAAAGTCATTACAGTTACAAAACCTGGGAGTTCTTCAGAGAGAATGAACACTGAGGACTCACCATCCTCACTTGCAATTGTGCATTCTCAGCAACCTCCTCAAACTCATATTGATGTGGACTACATAGACTCCTTCATACAGAGTTTGTTTGAGGATGGGATACCAAGGGCTATGTCATCTCCACCATCTTTCAATCACATCATTGGGTGGAGGTATGACAACAACAGAAGAACCCTAATCATCATTAGAGTTCAAGGGCAGTAGGAGATTTTCAACTTTCAGACCATGAACTTCTATGAAGGTCTGGATTTAGTCAACATGTCACTTGTCAATCCAAGAAAATCAAGACAAGCTAACAAGTTGCCACAAAGAATTCAAGACCGGATCACTGCAGAGTTCAGCCTTAAAAGAAGACTATGGCAATCAGACAATGTTATCGGTCAACTGGATGTTGAGGCAGACTCAAAGATTAGCTTCATAAGGAAAACCTTGACCGAAGGCCCAATGACAGAACCTAAGAGCCCTGTCTTATCACCAACAACTGCTGCAGAGATCAATTCCCTTTTTGAGACACCTGCTGGTGAAAGTGCTTCTCAACCTCTCTCTGGCAGAGCTTGGAAGCTACATCAAGCAATGAAGGCCAAAGCTCTTTCCATCCTGAGTCACAAAGGTTTGTGAGTGACAAGGGGAAAAGAAAAATGACTTCTGAGGAGATTGAGGAGGAGAAGAGAGAGAGGAAAAGGAAGCTGATGGGAGAAAGTTCCTCTTTTGGGTCTGCAATACTCATGGAGACTGCAATCAGGGTTGCCCCCAGACCAGATACTAAAAATGATGAGCTAAGGGTAGTCAGGATAAACTACCTGCAGACAAGGAACTATGACATAGACAATGTCATCTCTCTCACCTTGGAGGAACTCAATGAACCGGTGGACCTGGAAAGGTCAAGGGAGAAGAAAGAGGCAGAAGATGCAGAGCTGCTAGTACATATCAAAAAAGACAGAAGAAAGAAAAGATTATACAAGCATGTGCCTACTCTCTTCCTAGTTCAAGAAAGCCCTGCATATGAGTATGTGGTTTAACAAAAACCTCAGGTAGATAAAGAAGAAGAAAGGATCAATATTATCAACTACCTGAGTGTCACGGGTCTCTATCAGGAAAAAGCACTTCTTCCTTTATCCTTTGACTATATTGAGTTTGAATATCTTAAACAACTTGAACATGAGATAGTCAAGAAAAGAAAGAAAACCAAAAGAAAGCTAAGGGAAAAAGCTGCCAAGTCAAAAGCCATCATCCATAAAAGCATGAAGAAATCTGCTGATAGACAGAAGATGATGAGCTTCTTGAAGCTGTATGGATTCTCTGGAAGGAGACTTGGCCCCATGTCTCTATCCATTATAAATGAGCATATAATGGTGATCAAGTAAAAGATAAAAAGTAGAGAGCTGGTTGACTTACATTCCCCTCCAAGTCAAGCCCCACCTGAAGTGGAGGTTAAGGTTGAACAACCAGAGACATCACAACCTGGACCTCCTGCTGAATCTCAGCAAGCTTCATCTTTTAATCCACAGCAGGGTCAGACTCACTCTCAATCGAAACCTGTGAGAGTAGAAAACCCAACTGAAAAGACAATGAAGATCAATCTGGTACTGTAGGCAAGTCTTCTTAGTTAAAAGTTGTAAAGAAAAGAAAAGGATGGCTTCTAAACCAAAGCCAAAGAAGAAGAAGAAAACTGCATCATTTTCTGAACCTCAGGATGAGTCAGAACATCCTGAGGATGTGCAGCCAGAGGATGCTCCATCATCTCCTATTTCAATAGCTCATCTTGCATCAGAAAAACCCATCCTGTACTTGACATACACTACAAATCCAGAAAGGTGGCATATCATTAGAGATCATGGCATTGAAAATGTCTACACTTGGCAAGACCTGTTTCAGTTGCCTCTGCATGATCTCTTTGACATGAGAATATATTTTGATAGTCTGAAGGATCTTGATCATCTTATGAAGAAATGGCTGGTTATCATCCTGATGAGTACTGTTGATATCTGAACTCTTCAAGAGTTTTGGTAGCATCAGCCTAGGGGGAGTTTGTAGAGAATATGTATAGAGGCTGAAGCAACAAAAGTCTTTCTGCATGCATACTGCACAAGTACAGAAGAAGAATGTTTCGAAAGTTTCACACATGCAACATAAATATTATAAGTGTGAAATCTTCTGAATTCAAAACCAATATCTTTCGAAGCCAAATATGAAGTATTCCGAAGCTCCACACTTAAAGACAGATTTCTTCCGAAGACTTTTAACAACATGCTTTATCTGATGTACTTTTCCATAAAGCTGGACCTCTTTCCGCTGCAACTCTGTAAAGTCACCAACTAACATGAATTGGTGAAAAGGTTCATGCTTTTGGTAACTATACATTAAGGTCTTGAGTCTGTAAATTTTCTACTTCATGTACTTTATCATTTTTGTAATAGATAAGGATGTGAGCTATGGCATGTCATAGTCACAAAGTCAAAAAGGAAATCTGTCTTTTTAACTCTACAATTGATTTTGTTTTGTGTCTAGTCAATTGTATCCAATTGGCTTTCATAGTATGGCCGGCTGTAGAATATAGTATAAGTATCTTATGTTCTTGTAATTTTATCATAATGCTTTGTAACACTCGTAATAAAACATGAGAAAGCAATATACTGCAATCTGAAAACCATTTCCCTCTGTATCTTGCTCTTGTGTTCTGTCTTTTAATTAATTGTGTTCTTAGTGTCTTTACTTGTGGTTAATCCAGTTCACATTTTGATTAAGTTTAATAACTCTACTCTTTGTGTTGTTGTGTTGTATTTAACCACCCTTCAACAGTCCTGCAAAATTACATACTAAAATGTGTGTATTTATATATAAAACTAAAAATTATATATGTAAATTCCAACCCAATTAATCTTTAGTCTCTAACTTGCCGCCCACTAACGCTTAATGATTTTTACAACATTGATTACTATGTGAATTTTTTCTATTTATAAATATAAAGAAATGCTCAGTTAAAAGTTATGAGTAGACATGTTAAACAATACTATTACAGTTGTTATAATCTTACGTTATCAATAGATATAATGTGACATGCAGAAAAACCACATATCCAGGAACCAAATGAACGCGTTTATGCAATTAAGCAAATCCTTCACTATTTACCAGAAGAAAATCTTAAAACCTTTTTGATACAAAGTCAAACAAAAGAATGTGCATCGGCTGTAGATTAAATAATTCTTTTGCAAAACAAACATAAATAAATATCTACCAACTTTATCTGTCATCATCTGATGACGATCAAGCAGCAGTAGTAGCAAAGGCCTGGTGGCTCAGGTTCTAGACGGTTCACAAGTGTGGTGCTTCATTTGGGGTCCAGCACGAGCGTTCATCAATGGTTGCAGAGCTTTAACCACAATGCTCATGTTTGGCCTAAAATCCGCTTCATATGCACACACAAGGCCGCAACAGCCGCCATCTATCACGCCATTAAATCACACAATGCATATGTTATTATTTGACGATAGTTTTGTTGATTATTAATAAACGAGATACGTTTTGCCTATAAAGATTCAAGTTTTAGGTAAACTAATCTTTATATAGTTAATGAATAACTAAGATGCCATGTGACACAATTCTAAGCTTTCTCACACTCAATTTCCCGCCTCTTTCCTACTTAACGATGATGATATAAATACTAATGATATTATCTATTATACTATATCCAAATTAAAAAACAAATGTTTATAAATACTAATGATATTATCTATTATACTATGTCCAAATTAAAAAACAAATTTGTTAATAGTTAAAAAAATGTTTATTTGATAAAACAAAAATTAATGAAATATGAAATTTATGTTGCAAATAATTATATTAAAAAATGACACTTTTAGGAAAACAGTTCTTTTTTAACCGAATGTTTAAATTTTTAAGACAAGTTAAGAAAAAGTTATTGTTTTATTACTTTATAGATAGTTATATGTAATTATAATTATATCTTTATCTCAAAAAATTACTATACAAATTTTATATATAGATTAATAACTATTATTTTATTATGTTCATTCAATATGTGTCATACATGGTTTTTACACTAGTTGAAATTTTATTATGTTCATTCAATATGTGTCATACATGGTTTTTACACTAGTTGAATAATAAAGAGAAGTTCATTCTAGATTACCTTCGCCACTGCCTTAGGGGGGTATTCCCCATTGAGTCTAGTGTCAACACACTGTTTCACCTTATCTTCACTCAGTTTAGGTGTTGCCTGACATTATAGTTTGTCATTCACAAATAGTTCAGAATTAGGGAAACGAAACTAAAAAAACACAAATTATAGCATACCCATGTGACCAAGCTCTGCTGACCACGAGGCAAAGTGTGGTCAACTGGTTTTCGCCCTGTCAAGAGTTCTAGAAGAACAACTCCAAAGCTGTAAACATCACTCTTTGAACTCAACTGTCCAGTCATCGCATATCTGTCATAAAGTCATACATATCAAAGAAAACGCATATAAATCACACTAATGTTTCCTTCTTCCTTTCAGTAGCATTTCTATTACAATCGAGGAACACACATATGATAGTTTTAGGAATGAAAGATCGATGAGCTTCTCTGGTTATGAGTGGGTTCATGTCATGAAATAGAAATCATTTTTCAGTAATGTACCACCTATCTTCCCAGTTTAAAAGCTTTAGTGGGAGCCCCAAGTATGCAATTTTGGTGGATGAGGCTTTTCTGAAGTTCTTTTTTGTTAATGTAAATAGTTTAGTTTGGTTAGTCGAGTTATATTGGCCTATTATGTTGATCCATGGGCCTTAGATTAGGGTTTACCACCTCTATATATTGAGGTGTTTCCTCATTGTAAATGTGATCAAGATATACAAATAACTTTCAGTTTCTTCACATGGTATCAGAGCCACAAGGCTCTCGGTACGAATCCTAGTCACGTTACCTGTCACTGCTCGCCCCTGTTTCTGATTTCCGGTCAAGAACCTGCTCTCCACACCAAATCTTTTTCGAGCAACAAGTACAACTCACCGCTGCCACCATAAGCGTCGCCATCCTCCGATCTGCAAAACCCCAAAAAATGTCGCCTCCCCGCCGCCTCACGCGCCCACACGCGCCACCGCCTTCCCTGCAAACGTCCCTCACGCGCCGGCGAGTGGCGGCGCGTGGCTTCGTCTCCGGCGACCCCTTTTACACCGGCGAGCTCGTGATCCAGTTTCCAGTTCACCTGTAAGGTCAATTTCCTGATCCGACACCTTTCTCGTTTCTGCACCAGGTATACGCTCGTTTTTCAGATCTATTCCGATTTAATCAATGGCTGAAGAAACTGTGAAAGAAACCAAACCCGAGTCCACTACTGCAAGTCAGATTGCTCCAGGTATCATCAATTACAACTCTGTTTTACGTATTCCTGTGAAACTTGACTCCAAAAAATTGGAGTTCATGGAGTCTCTTTGTCGAAAGGGCTTGCTAGTCTTGACAAGGGAGACCACTTGACAACACCCCCTCCGGATCCAATTACCCGTGAAGGCGTATTGATGATAGTGGTATTCAGTTGGCTTTGTGGATGCTATGGAGCCACAAATACTTACTATAGCTCAGAACTTTCCCAATGTAAAGAAATGTGGGATCATTTGTCTTCATCCTTTTCGGCCAAAGAATCTTTGTCACATGCATTTTCTGTGGTTCAGGCATATAGTAGAGCAGAACAAGGTGATTCGACCTTTACTGACTATTTTACCCGGTTCTCAAAACTCAAATGAACTCCGTGCGTTGTACCCTCCGAACACCGATTTGAAGCTTCAGGAGGAGCGCAACAACAAAATGGATATTATGATGTTTATTGCAGGTATATCACCAAAGTTCTCTAGTGCTCGACCTTTATTGTTGAGCAACTCCACTGCCACCTCCTCGGTCGCTTCCATTTTCACTTGCTTCGAGAGATGTACGTTTCAGGGTCTACTACTGGAACCACCGACACATCTGCCATGTATACAAGTGCACCTGTTAGCAAAAACACCAGTCGAGGTAATCAGCCAGCTCCAAGAAAAGGTGTTGGTCGAGGCAATGGTATCACTTGTCATTATTGTCACCAGGATGGACACACAAAGTACAACTACAAAGTACAACTGCCTGAATCGTCCACCTGGTTCTCTTCCACCTCCTTGCCCCAAAGCAAGGTTAGCTGCCTCTGATGATGCCCCGGATCATGCCAATCCGACTACCCCGACAGTCACTCTCAGTCAGGAGGAGTATAACAAATTTCAACAATTATTGAACCTTCAGCTTTACGCTCCTAGCCCACAAGCCAATTCAGCTCATTCAGGTACGTTCTCTAGCCTTAATTCATCTTGGATTGTTGACACTGGGGCCACTCATCACATGACTGGGAATCAAGGTATCTTATCCAACTTAAAGCATACCTCTCACCCTCCTGTTCAAATTGCTGATGGATCCTCATGCCTTGTTCAAGGTATCGGATCCATTAGTAACTCGAAGAACCTGACCCTTTCCTTTGTATTGTTTGTACCCGAGTTTCCCGATAACCTTTGTTCTGTAAGTCAACTTACCAAACAAAACAATTGCCTCGCCAAATTTTACCCAACTCATTGTGTTTTTCAGGAACTAGGGACGAACCGTCTGATTGGCACAAGTGTTGAATCAGGAGGCCTTTACCGTCTGTCCTTATCGTCACAACCTTCAGCAAACGTTTGTGACTCAAGCATCAGGGAAGTCCACTACCGGTTGGGTCATCCCTCTACAGCGGTTCTGAGGCAAATGATCGGATTTATCTATTTCCGTTGATTTTCATTGTGAGTCGTGTCAGCTAGGTAAACACACACCCGCGTCCCTAACCCCCAAGAGTGTCTAGTAGAGTCTGTAACCCATTTGAACTTTTGCATTCGGATATTTGGGGACCTTCCCCTGTTAAAACTACTCTTGGTTTTGATTATTTTGTTACTTTTATCGATGATTATTCTCATACTACTACCTGGGTTACTTATTGAAATCTCGTAGTGAGCTAAATTCCATTTTCGAGAATTCCATGCGTATGTGCAAAATCAGTTTAACACATCATTAAAACCATACGTACTGATATGCAAAAGAATACATGTCTGCAGATTTATCATCATATCTCAAAACGCATGGTATCATTCACGAGACATCTTACGTATATACCTCTCAACAAAATGGCATCGCAGAACGCAAGAACCGTCACTTGTTGGATGTTACCCGCACTCTTATGATTGATTCTCATGTTCCTCATCGCTTTTGGGAAGATGCGCCCCTGACTGCTGCTTATTTGATTAACCGCATGCCCTCCTCAGTTCTTAATGGAAAACCCCTTTTCTGTTTTGTTTCCTACACACAACCCTTTTCCTCTTGAACCTAAAATCTTTGGTTGTGTTGCCTATGTCCACAATCATCGTCCGACAACCACTAAACTTGATGCTCGTGCCGTCTGTAGTGATTTCTTGGTTACTCCCGGGTCTAGAAAGGGTATCGGTGCTACAGCCCTTCTTTCCGTCGATATTTTACTAGTGCCGATGTTACTTTTCATGAGTCTTGTCCTTTCTTCATTGAGCCCCCGATTGTCTTAATGATTATTTCCCGATCCCGATCCCGATCCCAACTCTACAATATCTGCGTCACCAACTGTCCCTACCATTTCTATCCCTCCTGTTTCATCTGCTCCTCCGGTCTCTGATGCTACACAATCGGATCTTGTTTCATGACACGCAGCAGAGGCTCCTCCTCTGATATTCACGTATACCAGACGACATAAGGATAAGACAACGGCCACTGATTTACACCCTGACCATGATTCTGGTCCGTCCTCTGTTTCTAATCCTGTTGCTACACCTAATACTCCCTTACCAGACATTTCACATGTTATCCTTGATACACCCGTCTATGACCCACCTGGTGCACCGTATCCTGATATACCCATTGCCTTCCGAAAGGAACCCAACATCACACCCGTTACCCTATTCAGGATATGTCTCCTATGCTTATCTGTCACCCGAATGTCATGCTTATACTACTGCCCTTGACTCATACCCGATTCCTAAGAATGTAATGACCGCCCTAGCTCACCCAGGATGGAGAAAGGCTATGGAAGAAGAGATTGGTGCTCTTCGAGCCAATCATACGTGGGATCTGCAACCACTTCCCCCCGGGAAGCGCCTCGTTGGTTGTTGTTGGCTGTTCACAGTGAAACCAAACCCAGATGGATATGTGCCTCGCTTGAAGGCCCGTTTAGTTGCTAAAGGTTATTCTCAGGCTTACGGTATTGATTATGACGAGACTTTCTCTCCTGTTGCCAAAATGCCGTCAGTACGTATTTCTATTGCTCTTGCTGCCATTAATCACTGGCCGCTCCATCAGCTTGATGTCAAGAATGCATTTCTTCATGGCGTTCTTGAGAAGGAGGTGTATATGGAGCAGCCACCTGGGTACATCGTTGAGGAGGAGGCTTCAAAGGTATGTAGATTACGTCGCTCATTGTATGGTCTTAAGCAGTCCCCCCGAGCATGGTTTGGACGATTTTCTGATGTTATGGGAGAGTTTGGGATGACTCGTAATGCCTATGATCATTCTGTGTTCTTTAGGCATCACCAGGGCCAAAGGATTATTCTGGTTGTCTATGTGGATGATATAATAATCACATGGGATGATGAAGTTAGGATCACAAATCTCAAACAGTTTCTTCCGTCACAGTTTCAGATTAAGGATCTTGGCTGACTCTGATACTTCCTTGGTATAGAATATCTCGTTCTTCATAGGGAATTCTCTTATCACAACGAAAGTATGTTCTTGATATGTTATCTGAATGCGGTCTATTGGGCTGCAAACCAGTAGATAGCCCAATGCTCTCTACCGGAAAGCTGCTTCCAGAAGATGAGAGCCCGATGAAGGATCCTGAGCAATACAGACGGCTAGTTGGGAAACTTAACTATTTGACTGTCACTCGTCCGGACATCTCCTTTGCGGTTAGTGTTTTAAGTCAGTTTATGGCCGCCCCATACACAGGACATTGGGATGCTGCTCTACGTGTATTACGGTATCTTAAAACCGCTCTAGGGTTGGGGATTTTGTATTCTGATCAAGGTTACTGTCGTGTAGGCGCCTTTACAGAAAAAGGAGATGGTAGAGTATCAGGCTTTTCGGATGCCGACTGGGCAGGTTGCCCTATTTCACGGCGGTCTACAACGGATATTATGTGTTTGTTGGAGGAAATCTGGTGTCTTGGAAAAACAAGAAACAACACACAGTGTCTCGATCTAGTGCTGAATCTGAGTACAAAGCCATGGCAGATGTTACATCAGAGATGATTTGGGTCCGTCGTCTTCTCAGAGAACTTGGGGTTATTTCAAATAACTTGATGAGGCTATATTGTGATAATCAATCTGCTATTCACATAGCCAAGAATCAAGTATTTCATGAGAGAACTAAACATATAGAAGTTGATTGCCATCTAATCAGGGATCGGGTAGTTGGTACGAAGGTTGAAGCGGCATCCATTCAACCAATCCATGTTAAGACAGAGTTTCAACTTGCTGATATCTTCACGAAACCACTCCGAAAGACTCAAATAGATTTTATATGTAACAAGTTGGGCATGATTAACATCTATGCATCAACTTGAGGAGGAGTGTTAATGTAAATAGTTTAGTTTAGTTAGTTCAGTTATATTGACCCATTATGTTGATCCATGGGCCTTAGATTAGGGTTTACCACCTTTATATATTGAGGTGTTTCCTCATTGTAAATGTGATCAAGATATACAAATAACTTTCAGTTTCTTCACATTTTTGATGATGTGGCAAAATAAATTAATGAAGTATGCTGACAAGAAAGTTTTAAGTTTTCATTTTTTTATGTTACTATAAATGACTATCACCATCGAACCTCCATTCGTTGGACCACTGATGAAACCCCATCACCAGCAGTCACTCACCAAGAACACTTTTGCAAACTTAAGTGACAAATGTGTGTAAAAAAACTTGAGTGAAGTGGAACATTTGTGAAACTTAGCTTTTATGGCCTTTGCCCTTGCTTACTGTGTGGTGATCATTTTATTTAGTATTGTTTTTAGGTTGTTTGTGGTTGTTCAATTGGGTGAAAACTTGTAACTTTAACTATTAAGTTAGCGGCTGTCATTTGAATTTTAACATTAAAAGTACTAGCTTAATATTTTAAAATCTAATATACACTTCAACAAAGATTTAAACAATAACATATGTTATCGATGACTTGTTGGACCACTAATTTCTTATAATATATTTCTTATAATGAATATATTCAACTAATTTTGTGTTTGAAAAAACTGTTGGCAGTTACCCGTTACAGACGACTGAACCCTTAAGAATGTAACCAGAATGATTTATAAAAGAAAAAGAAAGAAAAACATTTTAAGGAATTAAAGAACTTACTCAGGTGCATGATAACCAAAAGTACCAAGAACACGGGTGGAATGAAGGCGTGCTGCCATGTCAGGTGCTTGATTTGATAAATCAAAATCAGCAATCTTAGCAACATCATCATCAAAAAGCAGAACATTACTAGACTTAATATCGCGATGAATAATATGAGTTGTGCCTTTTCATGCAAGTATTCAAGTCCTTTTGCAGCACCAACAGCAATTTTAACTCTTTGAGACCATGATAAAACTGGACCTGGCTGTGCACCTTTAAAACCTTTTCTCCGCGTTCATGTAATGAAATGTTACTTTCGACTTATACCACCTATTACTGTATCATTACAAGCTTCTGAGTAAAACACAAAGACTAATGTGCATGTGTTAACATATAGAAGCATTCATTAATTATCATAGTAATACAATTATATCAGGGCATTGAGTGTCCATATTTCAGAACACTTACCGTGCAGAATATCATGAAGAGATCCATTTGAAGCATACTCATAGGCCAACACTCTTAGACCACCATCAATACAGTACCCGAGTAGCCCCACAACATTATCATTTTTAAGCCTTGATACCATAGAAACCTGTAATGGCAAGTTTCTCCTTTTGATTTAAAAATGGAATTGACAGTTGCTCATCCTAATCATAGCAATTTAGGTCTATAATTTTGCCTTTATGACGGATATTTAAGGCATACCTGGGCTAAAAATTCTTGGTCAGGTTGCTTACTGGAGTCTAACTTCTTGATAGCTGCTGCCTGGCCACTTCTCAAGACACCATGGTACACTCTTCCATATGATCCCTCTCCAATCAAACATTTTGTACCAAAATTATCAGTTATTTCTTTCAGTTCATCCACTTGTAGACCAGGGACAGCAATAGGTTGGACAGCTACAGCCTGTGTGTCCTTTGGTGCAGCCTCAGTGGCACGATAACCTGCATTAGGTCCTGATCCAGTAACTTTGAGTAAGTTCCCAAAATCAAAAGGTAGTACTTAAAAAATATAAACGAGCGATTGACTTTGTGAACAAAACAGCTATGTATTATTCTTTTCTTTTTTGCATTCACATTCCACATTGTCTAGAGTTGTTCAATCTTAAAAATTTAAACTAGAGTTTTTTTCGTATTTTGAAATAAAGATGATTAGTCTTAAGTATACACAAAAAAACCATGCATGATTTGGCAAAGTATTAATAACTTGACACGTCTTTTGAGGTCAAACACACTACCTTTAGAGAATATAAATATGGATCTGGTTAAATTCTTCCGCATTGATTGTTTTTTTTTTGTGGTAGAGTATTTCTAGCATAGATGTTCTGGTCAGTTTATTTAGCTTGGTAGAATTTTATTGGCTTTGACCTTCCAGAGTCTAACCGTTTGTTTTCCTAAATGAAGTCAAACAGCTTAACAAAGCTATGGTTTGTTATGAATATATATAGCTTCCTCTGTGAGATTGGAAGTTACAGTAATGCCAGTATTTGAAACAATTTGGTGGTGACTTGTGGGCCACATGATTAAAACTAACAAAAAAACCATCTATTTTCAACAGAAAAGCAACATATAATGCTCAAATGGACATAACCAAGTGTCTCATGGTAGTCATGCGATTTAATGGGACATTCAAGAAAATATATTCAATAAACAATCACCCGCTGCATTATTCGGCATGCATGGTCCGTTGTCAAAAGACTTATGCATGTCATCTTCACCACAGCAGCTGAAGCAACTCATGTTCAGATTCCTCTACTTGACAATCTGTACATGTTATAACTTTACCTTAGAGAAAAGCTTAAAAAATCATGTCTCATTCATAAATAATTATACCACAATAACTTTTTAAACCCAAACAATTATTTCATAGACCTGTTCATGTATACACTTGTGATGAACTAATCATTCAAACCATTCTAACGAATGTCACTCATTGCATAAACTCACAAAACCACCCAAGAAATACTATCTTCAATATAACTTTCAGCCCATCATCCTACCAAAATTGCCTGCTTTGCCCACACAGAGTTCAGAAATTTGTTTTGAGTGAAAACTTCCAGGGATGTCACCCACCCTGACTTGCTTACTGTTCAGATCGCTCATCAATGACCAACGAACGGTGAAGTGTAGGTCGTATTGAAATTGAGCACTCAATATGTCCCCGTGTCTTTCCTTTGAATGGGATTTCCTAAGGTGGGACGTCAAGTTCACACATTTGGTAGGCCAAACCACATATTCTTCTTGATCTAGAGAAGAAGTAGCTCTTCTATAATTTATTTATTGCCTTAAGTCAAAAGTGGTAAAAACATATCTTAGATGCTATGATGAAATTCACCAATCAACATAACACAAATCAATACAAAATCTAGCTGATAACCTTCCGAGCGTCATATAAAAGTCAAGGTTCTGACACTTTTGAAAAGTTTTTGGGGGTTGAATTCTACCTACAGCACCACCGGCGATAAATCAGCCAAAAAAAGATGACTCTTTCGCAATAATATTACACACAGTTGACTAAAGAATTTCGAATTTCAATGGATCTACATACAAACAAGTATGGATCAGCAACCCCCCCTATCAGCGTAGATCGGAATCGCATAAATCAATCATATTAGAGTCAACAGAAGTGAAGTTGAAAGATGTAACCAGTAGCAGAAGCAGAAGTGTTTGAATCAAAAGACAGAAAACTCACCAAATGATGCTGTGTATGGAGTTGGGGGTTGAATCTTAATCAACAAGAGCGATTGCTTGCCTTGGAGGATGAAGAAAGGAGGAAATTTTGGTAAACTGCAGAAAAGAGAAATGAATGCAGTGTGTGTGTGTATATATATATATATATATATATATATAATATTTTTCTTTTAATTGGTGGAGACGACGGCTAAGATGCACCGGATAGGGCGTACGTTAGAAAAGTGAAAATATCATTGGTCTTAATTTTGTGTCATTGAAATTGTCTCCCTTGAATTGTAACTTGTAAGTTGAAACGGTCCTCAAATCAAAGGGGTCTTGTGATTGGATGTATTTGCACCAAGTCTTATAATTTACTCGGTAAATTATAAGTATAGCTTTTAAAATACGCAAAAAAACGTTATATAATAATTTTTTTTTAATAAGAAACATCATTTAGATTACAATTAATAATGTTTTGTCAAGTTACATCAAAATGATATAATAAATAAGTATCATTTTACATTATATATATATATATATATATATATATAAATTAAAGTAGTTTTGTGACCAAGTACAATGAAAGATAACCTAAAATACTAAAACGAATGGTTCTTTTAGGGCGAGCACATAGTAATTATTGAAATTGGTATATTAAGTGTTGTCGTATATTTATTAAGATGCAAATAAATACCTAATTTGCGAGAACAATTAATATTTTATTCGTCAACTAAATTATTTGATTAGTCTTTGTTCTAGGTTTATGTAATGTCTTATTATTTTGGAAGGGGTGTGATAAAGGTACACCATTGTGATATGCAGACACCTAGCTAGGGGTGTTCATCGGTTCGATTATTCGGTTATGAAATTTTTTCAGGCATAATCGAAAAACGAATCGAACCGAATTGGGAATATGGCTAGCCAAACCGAATTCAATTTGGTTCGATCTCGGTTAAAAACCAAAAAAACGTATTCAACTGAAAAAACCGAATTCCCCATTTGTTTATTTTTTTAAAACATTGTTAACTTTAGATCGCTTGTACGAGAATCACTCTTCATATATATTTCGTCAAAAATATATATCAAATAATTAAACTCTTGAATTGTTAACAACCTTGTTTTCTAAAATTGTAAATAGTCGACTATGACTCTTTAAAAAATAATATTTGCCCTTAATTTTGGTAATTGGTGTTGGGCTAGCATATAAATTCTTAGTTATTTGGTTTAAGTAAAACACCTTAAAAATTTTGGCCTTAACAAGTTGGCTAAACTTACAATTATAAAAATAAAAAAAAATTATACATTGAAGGATCACTTAGACACACTCGAATACCAGCTGAAACTTAACAAGGTTTATCTCTCAAATTCACTTAGACACACTCGAATGATAATGCAGAATCGTTGAAAGAGTTGATAATAATATACAAGTTAAAGAACACAAGAAGTGGTTTTCATAATACTTGTATATATTACTTCTCAACTCAAAGTTTACAAAACTATTACAAGCATACTAACTGAGTTATAATAAGAAACTATATATATTACTATTTACAGACAGTTATACTTAGAATACCAGCTGAAACTTACTACTAGACAAATACTACATTGTTAGAAGTAAGACATCTAAGATAAAATACTATCCTAGGCTAGGTAGCTATGATAGGTCAACGACTTACCTTTTATCACCAACTAAATATGATAACTAAATAACTGCTAAAAGGTGAATATTGGAATAAAGTATGGTCAACTACATGAGCGTGGGAAAACGCCATGCAGTATATCAGAGATAGCAATGATTGTTAGATCGACCATACTTTTATCATTGGTTCATAGTTGGTTCTTCAGAAGGTTAACTGGCTTCAGAAGAACAATCAACTTCTTCTGATACTTCTGTTGGTCTCCAAGACTTTGTTCTTTGGAAGTCTTTGTCTTGAATCTTCTTAGTGTTTAGCTTTGGAAGAGAATTTACTTAGTCTTAGAAGACTTAGTTTCTCTTCGGAAGTTCTTCATTTTTTAGCTTTGGAAGTTCTTTAACTTGACTTCGGAAGTGCAGAATAGCTTCGGAACACTTTCTTCAGTTGCACCAAAATTCTTCTAAGTTTTGTTTTGGTTGCACTAGCCTTATCTGACCCAACAAACTCCCCCTAGGCTAATGATACCATAACTTCACTTTCTTTTGCTTCTCAAAACTTTTAGCACCAAGGAAAACAGATACTTATCTATTTTGTTGTTCTTTCTAGAGGTGGGATTAAGATGTTTGTACAAGTCATTACAAGTCCACTTTGTTACTCTGGATGACATGTACCCTTTGTTATGGCCCTTTGTAGAGAGTAAGTTAATGGGAGTTGTAGTCATACTCTCATCTAACTATAGGTTTCAAATCAGGGCCTTCAACCATCTGTAGGAAGGTCTTTCCTTTGGTTGACCTTTCTTTTTCTTCATTATCTCTCATTTTCAACTTTTGTTCAGTCTTTGCCTTCATGGTTAGTTCAGCAAGATGAAGACTGCTCAAGTAATTCCTGATGTGAGCAGCTACTTAAGAGTTGAAGGGATTGGATAATGGTTTCTCTGTTAACATAGCATTATCAAACCTGCTTGAGTTTAGCAGAGATAGTGTATTAAGTCGGTTGACTTCACCATTCTCCCTTTCCATAACAAAGTTGTGAGAAGGTTCTTCAAACCTCCACTAGACAATCTTCTTCCCAGGACATAAGGGGTTGAGATGGCAGTTTATCCCCCTTCCTCATATCCAGCAGAGTCCCAGTATTCTTCTCAACTTCTTATATTCTTCCTTAAGGGAATCTAGTTTGTTGCTAGGAGTTGAAGTGCCTGGTCTAAAGTTCCCTAGGCAGATCAAGCAATGCCTCTTTTCTTAGGGAATAGGAAAAGCCATTAACATATGACAGATTGATAGACTCCTCCTCAGAAGAGATTTCGCTCAAGGTAGTGCAGTTTATATGCTTCTTCTTGATCTCCTTAAACTCTTCTAAGGTTAGAGGTTTTTATGGTTCAGAGGATGGTTTCGGTGATGGATGGGTAATGGATGGTTTGGTTCTGGAAAATGTTTTAGGTTTGAGGATAGGTAGTGGTGGTGGTTGTTGTGAGGCAATAGGTGAGGATGAGGATATATTTAATGGAGTAGGTTTAGGGGTAAATGGTTCAGTGGTAGGTTTAGTTTTGATGGGGAAAGGAAAGGATGTGGGTTCAGGTTGAAGTTGGGAATGGGTGTGGGTACCATCCTCTGTACACATGATGTCTCGAACACCTCCTTCGTTCTTCCAGAGTGAATGTCAGCCTTGATGTCACTGACGTGTCATTACAGGGTCTTCTCGTCATCAGACCAACTTGATGCCTGAGAAGCCATGGGCCCTGAGATATGCCTTCATCTAGTCTTTGTCTCCCACCTTTTGACCAGCCATAAGCTTAGCTTTCACTTCTTTCTTTCTTTTCTCCTTCATTTTCTCTCTTGTAGCCTTTTTCCTCTCCTTATTGATCTGATCTTGCTTTTTGTGAAAAAGCCACGAGATCGTATCATTGTCATGAGGACTCGGCTCCTCCTGAGAATAGCCACTAGAGCACAAGAAAGTTATCCTCTCAGTCCTCAGTTATTGCCCAACCTCTTCCTTCTTTCTCCTCCTATCATCTTCTTCGGCCAACCTAGTTGTTTCCTTTTTTTGTAGCAAGGTTGTCTTTTCTAACTTTACCAACTCATCCAGTGGGAGTAGTAGAATTTCTTCATTTTTTACTCCCATATTAACAAGTCTGTCAATAACTTCAATTCTTCTCTTGTTATTGATAGCCTATTGGGCTGCTGCTGCTGCTTGCAACCAGTAACATCCCAATGCTGAGTCTACCTTTCTTTTATAGTTTCTCCAACATTTCTTCCTGTAGAAGTTATTCCACAGTTATCTTCTACTTTCCTTTGAGATCATTGGAAGACTCAGCTTTAGGAGACTCTAGCTTAAAGGGTTCAGGTTGGTAAAAGAGAGGTTGATCTTATAGAGCTGATGGTGTTTGAGAGAGAGGGGTTTGAGAAAGTCCTCACTATTTATCTCAGGGCTAGATCAAGTATTGCCTTTGTGACAATCAGCTCACGCATAAGGATGATAATCAATAATCCCTTTTGCAACCCTTATCTCTACTTCAAAATATAAAGGATCTTCACTACCTATCCCAACTAAGTCTATTGTTGGACATTCAGTCCTCATTTCCACTTTGAAGTCAGGTTTAATAAGGGCCTCAGGTTGACCAACTTCCTCCTCAGTGGTAGGTCGTGCATGGTAGGTTGTGCACTAAACCTTTGAAGCTCTTCAGCTCTAAAGTAGGCTTGAGCAACATCCGATGACGGTTATTCAAGTGAGAAGCTTATTAGGAACTTGGTTAATAACCTATTAAGATCAATAAGCATCCTTGGGTTCACTTGAAATGTGATGGGAGGTAGCTGAGGGAAGATAGTTGAAGATTGTTGTTGAGTAGGGTATAATGAAGATATGGTAGAAATGGCCAAAATTGGTTCCTCATGAGCTTGATTCTTTACATTATCCCCTTTTTAGGTAGCATCATATTGAGAAGTGGATGAGCTAGAGGAAGAACTTAAAGAGACTTAAATAGGTACATGTTTGATAGACTTCTTAATCTGTCTTAACTAGTTTGGCCTTGAGATTTTCAGTCTCTAGTTGCTAAGTGGTAGACTTATCCTCTAAAGTCTAAACCTTAGATTCAAGGTTTGAGACTTTAGAAAGTAGGTCTCTAATGGTGAGTTGTAGACTTCCCTTAACCTTTTTTGTAGAATCTTGGGGAGATGAGATAACATACCTAATATGTTCATCCTCACCACCAGATATGATTTCTTGGCACCCTAGTGTCCCTTGCAAAGTAATGTCTCTTTTAGAGGCATCAACAGGCAAGGTTGTTTTAGATTTAGTCTCAGATATGTTACCATGTCCTGAGAGCCCAACGAGACACTCTTAGTAGTGACAGCTGAGTCTATATGAGTCCCCTCCACATCTATGGGACTCACTTAGTTTGGCTTTGCTGATGGGGGCTAGAAATCAGAGGTTCCTTGGGGCTCTACTGATCCGGAGATTAGTGTGGTAGATCAATAGCATGGTTATTGGAGCTCTTGAAGATTAGCATTTTATCTTTATATTTTGTTTTTGACATAGTATAGGGACTTATTTCTAAATATATGTTCCTTAGTTTTCATATTTAGTATAAGTAGGATATTATGTATTTTGTGCAGGATACTTTGAAGAATATTAATAGATCTCTTTATGTACATTATATCCATTTGCATTACTTTCAGTGAAAACTCTATGAACTTTGAAGTATTTGCATTTGGTTGATTACATTCTTCATATAATTGATAATTGCATCATAACATCAACACAGATTGATCCATTTGAACCTATCAAATAGTATTAGAGCCATTGGTTCAGTGATTTGAAGCTTAAAATTGACTTTTGAGCTCTATGAATCACTTAAATATGTGTTTGATAGGAATTGATCAATTAATTGTTGATTTTAGTTGTGTTTCATCATTAGAAACATGGATTGAATCACAATAGAGTAAGTTCACACATTCAGATATGATTTTCATCAATATTGTGTGCGAAACTGTTGTTCGTATTTGAACTCAAATTCAAACAGAATTCAGATTTATTGTTGTTAATTGATCGAATTGATGATTGAGGATTGATTATCGATGTATATACTACTTGATTGAAAATTTTTATATCCTTTAATCAAGTTTTGAAGAATTTGATAAGTGTAAGGTTTCATATAAGGCTGATGCAACCCAAAACATCCAAAGTCTCTCCTGCATGCATGCACAAGTGTACTGAAGTAGAATGCTTCGAAAGTTTTACTATTCCTTAGAAAACATTCTATGTGTGAAATCTTCCGAAGCCAAGACCAATATCTTCCAAAGCCAAACATGAAATCTTCCAAAGCTTCAAAGACAAAGTCTTCCAAAGCCAACTCTTGAAGACTGATTTCTTCTAAAGACTTTAAAACACATGTTGTTATCTAATATACATTTACCATAAAGCTAGACCACCTTTTTGCTACAACTCTAATTAGACACCAACTTTACATGAGGTGATGAAAGTTCATGCTTTTGGTAACTATACATTGAGGTCTTGAGTCTGTACTTTCTACTTTATGTACTTTTATCCTTTTTATAATATATTAGGATGTGAGTTATGGCATGTCATAGTCACTAGTCAAAAGGCAATCTTAAGATCCCTCACACACACACAAAATACTTAAAATCTCAAATGGCAGCTATCTCTAATGGCGACATGGAAACTAGAACCATGACAAAGTCTCCACTGATCACTCCTGAAGACTTTGATACTTGGTGTCAAAGAATGGAAGACTTTATCAAGTCTTAAGACTCCAGGATGTGGGACTCTGTTGTTGAAGGACCTTACATACCAAGCACCTCATTTGCTACTGGTGGTGGTATGATTCCTAAGGTTGTGGCTCACTTCTCTGATAAAGACAGGAAGAGAATAGAGATTGAACAAAAAACCATGACAACCCTTCAGACTATTCTTCCAAACTCAATCTACAGAGGCTTCAATAAATGCAAGACTGCAAAGCAATTATGGGAAGCACTGAAGCTTATGTATGAGGGCTCAACTGAAGCCAGGAGAACAAGAAGGACCTCCTCAAGCAGTAGTTTGAAAACTTCACCTAAAACACTGGTGAGACCATGACTCAACAATACTTCAGGTATGTTGAGATTGTGGATACTCTAATGGATGTTAGAGTAACTCTTGAGAACAGGGACATTGTAAGGAAGTTCATGTCCTCTCTTCCTAGACAATGGACACATTATTACGTTGTTATTAAGAGGACTGAGAACCTTAAGACTCTTACTTTGACAAAAGTTGTATGGTATTCTCAGTGGATACCATATGGAGATGAACATGCAAAATTCATCTGGTAACTCTAGCAATCAAATGGGTTAAGCCCTTCATGTGACTAAAAGGGATGGCATAGAACCTCAACATCATCTCATATGCTACCCTGACAACTCACAAAAGGGTCCTTTCATCACCTTCCTAGAGACTCCAAGAGAAAACTACACAAAAGGAAGTCCCTTCCAAGAGACAAGTTCTTCTCATGCTTTTGTCTCTGCAGATATATCCTTAGGAAACTTTCTCTTCACCCTTGAAGACATGGACTGTATCCATCCAGATGATATGGAGTATATGGAGATATTTCAACAGAGGGATCTTCTCACTCACAAAGCCAAGAAGTTCTACAAAAGGACATGGAGGAAGTTTCCTAGCAATGCAGCAGTAGAAAGTTTGGGTTGGATAAAAGCAAGGTAAGTGTTACAACTATAACCAGATAGGACACTTTCCTGGACAGTGCAAGGCACCAAGAGCAATGGTGGCCAGACTCAATCCAAACCAAACTACACTAAGAGAGCTCCCTAGAATGAGAACCCAAAGCAGCAAGCTACAATTGTTATTGAAGAAGGAGGCTTTGACTTGGAAGATGCATCTCCAAATCAAGAACTCATGGTTGACCACGATGAAGCCAAGCTATTGGAACATCTTTGCACTCCTGAATGTATTGCTAAGTTAATAGATACATGTCCTACAACTTAGAGACGAGATCTGATCTTGAGTCCTTGAACATCTTAAAATCTGAATTTAAAAAGGCTGAAAATGATTATAAGTTAAAGATAGAGGACTTTGAGAAAACTATTCAGTTCTTAAACATGAGCACACTAATTATAGGGCTTAGATCAAAGATCTCATAACCAAGTTGACATGCTAGGCTGAGCTTGTGATTAGCAAAGCCAGGGCAAAAAATTGTGTTCTTGAAGAAGAGATTTTCAAGATATGATATCCTCATCCTTGTATGCAAAAGTTTGTTATCAGAATAAGCAGGGACTGGGATCTTGTGAGATAGCTCCTCCACACACAATCTTGTCTGTAAGATCTCCTAGGTGTGGAACTTGTGAAGATGAGCTTCCCCTCACAGACCCCTTGACTGGAGAGGATGAATAGGAGATGATGAAGAATGGCTATGGGAGGAGTGAAGAAGAGCATTCTAAGAAGGGTCATCATCCCTCTGAGGAGAGTAAAGCTATTAGGATGACTAAGTCCAAGAGGATGAACTCGATAGACAGAGCAAAAGAAAAGCAAGGAAGGCTTAGGAGATGAAGGCCACCTTCAGCTCTACACAGATTCAAGTCTTTGTTTCTGCAGGATTTGAAGTGGTTAAAACTAAGGACACAAACTTGAACTCTAACAATAAGAGTTCTAGTTCATATCCAAGTCATCCCATCATCATGAAGATGGCTGATAAGCTGTGCACCACTGATGTACAACATGAACCATTAAGCTCCAAAGGTAGTTCTAACCCCACAAGAACTTCCACATCATCTGAGAAGATGAAGATACAGATTGAAAGTGATCAAGTTCAGCCTTGTTCACAGAAGAAGACTCCTAGAAGGAAGAAAATAGATTGTGTTATGTGTGGGAGTACCTCTCATCTTGCTAAAGATTGTATCTACAATTTAAAGAGTACTCTCCATATCACAAAGAAAGAAACTTCTAAGAGTCTAGAGAAGAAGAAGAAAGCTTCGGAAGGAAAATTTATTTCCTTGGGAACCTCCAAAATGAAGATGGCAAGTGGGAAATTGCCTTCGGAAGAAAATTTGTTCTCGGAAGAAAGGAATACTTCCGAAGCACTAAAGTCTATTGCAGTGCTAGCAGGACTTCCGAAGGTCTGGTCATAAAAACTTCCAAAGCCACAAAAGCTTCCGAAGTTTTGAAGGTCAAGTCCAAACTTCCAAAGATGGTGTGGAAGACAAAGAAAGACCAAATGACTGAGAGTTATCCATCAACAACATCAAGAAATCCTCAAAGGACAACAATAGGATCTATCACTGTTTCATTACCTTCTACTTCATTTGATGACCCCAAGACCAATAAGGCTTGGTTCCCATATGTAACTAATCATTTTCTTTGTGCAGGAACAACTGAATAGAAATGACTAGTCTTAGAATATAGTTGAACCAAAACACCTATTTTTTTCAAGTGATTGTGTGATAACTTTTTGTTCTCATTCATCAAGATATTATATGAGTGAACCTATTACGGAATCTAATTAGTTAAAATGAAAGTAAAAGTTTTATAAGATTATTGTTCGCTCTAAAATAGAAAATATATTTGAAAAAAAAGAAATGATAAAAACAGGAATCATTTTATAATTTGATTCCATAATGATTCGAAAAGAGTTTCATTTTAAAACGAAATTACACGACCCAATTCTTATTATTTGTTTATAAGTTGAGTTGAAAAATGATCCAAGAATATCATTGATAGTGGTTGTTCTAGGCACATGACAGGCAATAGGTCAAAACTTCAAAATTTTGAAAGAATTGATGGACGACCAGTTGCTTTTGGAGGAGATGAAAGTGGTTACATTTCTGAAAGAGGCAAGGTCACAAATAGTAAGCTCAACATTGAGAAGGTAAACTTTGTTAAGGAGCTTGGATACAATCTTCTGAGTGTATCTCAACTTTGTGATCGGAGTCATAACATGCTCTTTACTGAGCATGAGTGCATTGCTCTCTAGCCCGGGGTGGTCATTCCTCATGAGCATATCCTACTCAGAGCCCCCAAGAGAGGGAACATGTACAAGATGGATTGGGAGAAACATCTCCTTCAGTGAAGTTTCATGCTTTCTATCTAAAGCAAATAATGATGAGCCTTTCCTTTGGTATAAAAGAATGTGCCATGTAAACTTTAAAAACATGAACAAACTTATTAAGAATGATTTGGTAACTGGAATGCCAAAGAAAGAGTTTTCAAGTGATGACCTTTATGTGGCGTTCCTGAAAGGGAAGCAACACAAGGCATCTCACAAACCAGAGGAAAGAAACTCCATCACTACTCCCCTACACTTGTTACATATGGATCTCTTTGGCCCCACTAGTGTAATCAGTCTAGGAAGGACCTCTTACTATTTAGTGATCACAGATGACTTTACAAGATTCACTTTGGTCTTCTTCCTTAGAACTAAGGATAAGACTCCTGAGATTTTAAAGAATTTCATCTTAAAGATTGAGAATCAATGTGATCATAAGGTCAAAACAATAAGATGTGATCAAGGAACTGAATTCAAGAACCAAATCCTTGATACATTTTGTGATGAAAAGGTTATTACAAGACAATATAGTGATCCCAGGACTCCTTAGCAAAATGGTGTTGCTGAGAGGAGAAACATGACACTTATTGAAGTTGCAAGAACTATGCTATCTGACTCTAAACTGCCCATCACCTTCTGGGCTGAGGCAGTCAACACTGCTTGTTATGCGCAAAATAGAGTTTTTGTGGTTAAGACTCATGGTAAGACTCCTTATGAACCTTGGCACAAGAGAAAACCTTTCATTGGTTTTCTCAGGTCATTTGGATGTCCTTGCACTATCTTGAATACCAAATATCAAATTGCCAAGTTTGCTGAGAAATCAGATGATGGACACTTCATTGGATACTATAACATCCTGAATTTCTATTTAAACAGAAGGAAAAGAAAAGTAATAGAAAGAATAGAAATTGTGCACAAGTGGAGGGGGATAAAGTGTACAATGTACAAAACCTTATTATTTTAAGGATTTGAGGGGCATGGTCACCCATATCAAAGTAGAAAGCTGCTTTTGCTCTTGGAGGAAGAAAGAGAGAGAGAGAGCCCCGGTTCTAGAGAGAGAAAGTGGAAGAAGTAGCTTCAAATGTAAGTCTTCTCTTATTCGAGCTCGGCTTCAGCTGGGTTTCGAGTTCTTGACCGAAGTTTGGGTTGTTTAGTGTTTGTTTTCGGGATTCAAGAGCTGAATCGAAGGTGGGTCTCGAACTTGAAGTGTGTTGCTCAAAGGCTGCTCAAGGTGAGTTTCTAGAACCCCTCTTTTACTGATTTTCAACTGATTTGGGGCTATTATGCATACTAAGTAAACATTTTGAAAGAACCGTGGGTTTACAGCTTTATGTTCGAAATGATGTATGTATGTATGTTATAGTAATGATTATAGGTTAGTGATGATGATTAGCATGCTTAGATGGCCTTAGTAAGTTAGATCTATGTTTGGGTATGATTAGAATGATAATCGAGTGATGTTGATAACATAGAAAATATTTCAGAATGTTTTGATGAACATGAATAGTGTTTCATGCACCCAAACAATGGCCCATGCATCCAGAATGAGTGGTCAGACGTCTAAGTGTTGGCCATGCGCCCAAGAGTGGGTTATACGCCTAAATAGTGGCCCATGTGCCCAGCATGTTGGCCATGCGTCTAAGTGGGCCATGCGCCCAGAGGGGGTCCATACGCCTAAACAGTGGCCCATGCGCCCAGCATGTTGGCCATGCGTCTAAGTGTTGGCCATGCGCCCAGAGGGGGTCCATGCGCCTAAACAGTGGCCCATGCGTCTAAGTGTTGGCCATGCGCCCAAGTGTTGGCCATGCACCCAAGTGTTGGCCATGCGCCCAAGTGTTGGCCATGCGCCTAATTAGTGCTCATGCGCCCAAGTGATTGAAACGACCAACTGTTGATGCGCCTAAACAGGTGCCATGCGCCTGCATAGTGGCCATGTGCCTGAACATGGCAGAAGCACCCGCCCATGCGCCCAGACTGTTTTACACTTAGAATTTTTATGCCCATGCTCCTGGAAGGTCCCATGCACCCAATTTGGATTTAAGGTTTTCCAAGTGGTTTTTAAGGGGTAATATGGGGAGATAGGCCTAGTTATAATGTGATGGCTTATGTTTGATGTGTGTTATGCATGACTGTGTTACCTATATGGTGATGGTGTATGTTTATGTATGTTCTTTATTATGTATGTATGTCTTCCCTTGGCTTTGCGTTGAACATTAATGAATGTAATGAAAGTATTATGTAACGTAAAGTGGAAGATAATGAAAAAAGGAACGTAATGAATGAATGCATGCATGAATAAATGAATAAAAGAGAAAGTATAGAAAGGCTTGCAAGCACATGTATGAGGTGAGCGACTCTATGTCGCAACAGACTCGAAAAAGGTCCTTGTCGTGTATCCCGGTACTGTGGCAGTCTTCGAACATAAGTCGGGGGGTTTGTGAGTAGGCCCCGGCATAGTATTAGTCTTCAGACATGAGTCGGGGGTATTGCATGAGACAGGATACAGATCGCATACTCCGGTACTGTGCCAGTCTTTGGACATGAGTCGGGGGTTTGTGAGCAGGCCCCGGCACAGAATCAGTCTTCAGACATCAGTCGGGAGTATTGCATATGATGAAAGTGACGTATGATGAGATCCGTGTCGCATATCCCGATACTGTGTCAATCTTCGGACATGAGTCGGGGGTTTGTTTATCAGGCCCCAGCACAATATCAGTCTTCGGACATGAGTCGGGGATATTGCATGAGACGAGATAATGAGGTGAGCGACTTTGTGTTGCAACAGACTCAGATAGAGTTCAATCCCTGTGACTGATTCATATGGGATCTTTGTCGCGTATCCCGGTGTTGTGTCAGTCTTCAGACATGAGTCGGGGGTTTGTGAGCAGGCCCCGGTACAGCAACAGCTTTCGAGCATAAGTCGGGGATATTGCACGAGGCAGGATTCGAGTAATAATGAGAAATGAATGAAAGATAATGTATGAAAGAACGAAGTGCGGAATGAATGTAAATGAATTATCGTAATAAAGTACTTAACAGGATCTCTATCATTCGACCTCAGTAATCGTGGCTGAGTGCCAAGAAAAGGGTAAAGTCTGACCGGATCTAGAAAGAGAAGTGAACGAATATGTAATACGTTGAATGAACAAAGTTAACGAACGTAATGATGAAGATAATAATGATATTATCTGTATGTACGTATGATGCATTATCACGAACAACTGTAAAGTTTAGTATGATTTGGAAATAAAGTAAAGAACGGTTTTAACAAAAAAAGTATGTTTTGTTATAAAACTAGAACTCACTTAGCATTGCTGACTTTTTTATGCATGATAGTTGGCAGGTATTTGTTGATGCTGAGGAGTTGCAGGCATGGATGCATAAGCTACTGGGAGTATTTTGAGGCTGGCATCCGTATTTTGACATGTCATTGTATTTTGAGATGAAAACGAACATTGTAAATGATATGTTTGTAGTTATTAATGAAAGATTTAAATTTTGCTGCAAAATATACGTACGTTTTAAAATGTTTTAAGTGCAATGAATGACCAACTGTGAGGTGCCCGAGAACGGGGCCTTAGAAGTTGTTATCAGAGCAAAAGTTTAAGTGAATCGGGTAAATATTTTCAAAAACTTTATCTTAAACTGAGAATGGGACTAAAAGGAAAAGGGATGCCAGTCCTAGTAGCTACGTGCCTGCAGGTAAAGGTTTTATGTAAACGTTTATAGTAAGTTAACGTTAACCGGTGTTATGTGCGCATGTTATGTGGCTTGTGTGCTTTTGTGTAGATTTAGATACTAATGTAGTCAGGATAGGAAATGCTTAGGGTATGAAGAGTAAAGTAAGTGGTTAATCACAACTTGCCACTGTAATTAGGGACTTACTATACTTGACATAAACTGAGTTATTACGTTGAATGACCGCGTTAGTCTTTGAATCTTATAGTGTGTTAGAAGATGGCTGGTGGTAGATCTTCGAAAGCTTCACGAGGAGGAGGCGGTGGTGGACGTGGTGCTGAACCACGGGTCACAAGAGCAAGGTCTAGGGCTGAAAGAGTAGTCCATGAGGAACCCGAGACCCCTCATCAAGAGGGCGGTGATGAGAATGCTAATCAGAGGGCCTCGATGAGAGTGGCAGTCATGGAGGAAGTGCATCAGGTCATGTAGACGATCTTACCATCTGTGGTGACTGAAGTTATAAAGGCCGTTAGAGACGAGGAGAGACAGGAAAGGGGTAGATCTTCGAGCGAAAGGAGACGACCCGAGGCTGAAACGGTTTTCTTCGATGACGAAGAAGAAGAAGTGGAAGAGCCTGCGCCGGAGGCAGCATGAGGCTGTAACTATGGGGCGTTTCAATGATGCAAGCCCCCCAACTTTTGATGGAAACAACACTGCTGCTACTGCTCACGATGGGTGAGAGAGATGGAAGTGGTATTGAATATCTGCGAGTGTCAGGAGGATCAGAAAGTAAAGTTTGCTGCCCATTCTTTTATGGACTCGGCTCTATGCTGGTGGGACAATATAGTCCAAGCCAAGGGTAGCAGAGCTATTGGAAGGATGAGATGGCCAGAGTTAAAAAGGCTGGTGATTGAGGAGTTCTGTCCTCATCGTGAGATGGATAAAGTTGAGAGGGAGTTCCTGCAGCTAGAGGCGGGAACGATGACACATCAGCAATATACCGCTAAATTCAATGAGATGGCACGTTTGGTGCCGGATCAGGTGACACTCTTTCATGAAAGATCAAGAGGTATATTCAGGGCTTGCCGGCGGACATCCGTAGGCATATGATCGCTGCCCGACCGAGCACATTTAGGTCGGCCGTTGACCTGGCGGGAAGGTTGTATGACGAGCGGGGGGCAATGGCGATGACAGACGAAAGGGTGGAGCGAGCCTATGTTAAGAAGGGGAAAGAAAGGCGAGACAATGATGGTGGATTTGTGTATGGAGGTACAGTGTCGAAGGACGATGATCGGAAGAGAATATAAAGAAAAGGAGAGATATGCAACAAGTGTGGCAGAGGCCACGAGGGGGAGTGCAAGTGGGGACTGAATGTTTGTTTTCAGTGTGGAAAGGAGGGCCACTGAGCGAGGGACTGTCAAATGGCTAAATGCTATGACTGTGGCAAGACAGGACATATGAGCAGAGACTAAAAGAAGTTGAGGGTAGGAAGCTCTGGTACGAGGAAGGAGAACAGAGGATGAAGGCTAGAGCCTTCGCGATGACCAGGAGGAGGCTAGGTCAGACTCCGGGGTAACGTTAGGTACGATCTTGCAATTTTAGATTTATGCATCTATGCTTTAATTGTGATGCTAGTAGTAGTTTTATTGCCGCTATTTTCTGTGATGTTGCACGTTAGGGGTAGGAAGATCGATAAGCCCTTTGATGTAAGAATTGTTATTAGTAAGTCTACCAGGTTACCTAATGTCCTAGAGGATTGCGCGATAGAATTGAGAGAGAGCGCTTGTTCCTGCTAGGCTGTTCAAGACAGACATAAGTAGGTAGACATGCATCTCTCGGTGAGTTGATCAGTAGTCTATGACTTAAACCCCAAGTGTTGCAAGGAGATGGATAGATCAACCGTGTACGACTAGAGTTCGGTACCGAACTACGACAATGAAGTATGAGGAAGGCTTCGACCAGGAGAGCGGATTGCTTGATTTGAAATCGAGTAAAGCTAATATTAAAGTGTAGAGGGTCATTCTCAGTTGTTGCTCAGGTAGGAGAAGCGGCACATCGACTGGAGCTACCTGATGAGTTAAGTGGAATTCATTTGATATTCCACGCGTGTCGTCTAAGAAAGAGCTCAACCGATGAGAATATGATCATGCTACTAGAGAATACTGAGATGGACAGAGTATCCAACCACGAGGAGCAACTGGTGACCATTACTAATAGGAAGAAGAGAATAGGCTAAGAAGGATGATGGTTTCACTTGTGCGGTGCAGTGAAGCCTAAAGGGATCTAAGTTTAAATGCAAGATCAAAGAAGAGGTGAAACAGTGTTACCCATAATTGTTCGAGAAGCGACAGGTTTCGGGGATGCAACCTCTTTAAGGGGGGTAGACTTGTAACACCCCGAATTTCAATTTAAACGGAAGGAAAAGAAAAGTAAATAGAAAGAATAGAAATTGTGCACAAGTGGAGGGGGATAAAGTGTACAAGTACAAAACCTTATTATTTTAAGGATTTGAGGGGCATGGTTGCCCATATCAAAGCAGAAAGCTGCTTTTGCTCTTGGAAGAAGAAAGAAGAGAAAGAGAGAGCCCCGGTTCTAGAGAGAGAAAGTGGAAGAAGCAGCTTCAAAGGTAAGTCTTCTCTTATTCGAGCTTGGTTTCAGCTAGGTTTCGAGTTCTTGACCGAAGTTCTTGTTATTTAGTGTTTGTTTTCGGGATTCAAGAGCTGAATCAAAGGTGGGTCTCGAACTTGAAGTGTGTTGCTCAAAGGCTGCTCAAGGTGAGTTTCTAGAACCTCTCTTTTACTGATTTTCAACTGATTTGGGGCTATTATGCATACTAAGTAAACATTTTGAAAGAAACTGTGGGTTTATAGCTTTATGTTCGAAATGATGTATGTATGTGTGTTATAGTAATGATTATAGGTTAGTGATGATGATTAGCATGCTTAGATGGCCTTAGTATGTTGGATCTGTGTTTGGGTATGATTAGAATGATAATCGGGTGATGTTGATAACATAGAAAATATTTTAGAATGTTTTGATGAACATGAATAGTGGTTCATGCGCCCAAACAGTGGCCCATGCGTCCAGCATGAGTGGCCAGACGTCTAAGTGTTGGCCATGCGCCCAAGAGTGGGTCATGCACCTAAACAGTGGGTCATGCGCCTAAACAATGGCCCATGCGCCCAGCATGTTGGCCATGCGTCTAAGTGTTGGCCATGCGCCCAGAGGGGGTCCATACGCCTAAACAATGGCCCATGAGCCCAGCATTTTGGCCATGCTTCTAGGTGTTGGCCATGCGCCCAGAGGGGTCTATGCGCCTAAACAGTGGCCCATGCGTCTAAGGGTTGGCCATGCGCCCAAGTGTTGGCCATGCGCCCAAGTGTTGGCCATGTGCCTAAATAGTGTCCATGCGCCCAAGTGATTGAAACGGCCAAGTGTTGATGCGCCTAAACAGGTGCCATGCGCCTGCATAGTGGCCATGCGCCTGAACAGGGTAGAAGCACCCAAATTGTGCCCATGCGCCTAGACTGTTTTACACTTAGAATTTTTATTCAAATGTGCTTGGAAGGTCCCATGCGCCCAATTTGGATTTAAGGTTTTCCAAGTGGTTTTCAAGGGGTAATATAGGGAGATAGGCCTGGTTATGATGTGATGGCTAATGTTTGATGTGTGTTATGCATGTATGATGTTGCCTGTATGGTGATGGTGTATGTTTATGTATGTTCCTTATTATGTATGTATGTCTTCCCTTGGCTTTGCATTAACGTTAATGAATGTAATGAAAGTATTATGTAATGTAAAGTGGAAGATAATGAAAAGAGGAACATAATAAATGAATGCATGCATGAATAAATGAATAAAAGAGAAAGTATAGAAAGGCTTTCAAGCACAGGTATGAGGTGAACGACTCTATGTCGCAACAGACTCGAAAGAGGTCCTTGTCGTGTATCCCGATACTGTGTCAGTCTTCGGACATGAGTCGGGGGTTTGTGAGCAGGCCCCGACATAGTATCAGTCTTCAGACATGAGTCGGGAGTATTGCATATGACGAAAGTGACGGATGATGAGATCCGTGTCACGTATCCCGATACTATGTCAGTCTTCGGACATGAGTCGGGGGTTTGTTTATCATTGCGTGGCACAGTATCAGTCTTCAATCATGAGTCAGGGATATTGCATGAGACGAGATAATGAGGTGAGCGACTTTGTGTTGCAAGAGACTCGGATAGAGTTCAATCCCTGTGATTGACTCATATGGGATCTTTGTCGTGTATCCCGGTGTTGTGTCAGTCTTCGAACATGAGTCGGGGGTTTGTGAGCAGGCCCCGGCACAACATCAACTTTCGAGCATAAGTCGGGGATATTGCACGAGACAGGATTCGAGTAATAATGAGTAATGAACGAAAGATAATGTATGAAAGAACTAAGTATGGAATGAACGTAAATGAATTATCATAATAAAGTACTTAACATGATCTCTATCATTCTACCTTAGTAATCATGGTTGAGTGCCACGAAGAGGGTCAAGTCTGACCGGATCTAGAAAGAGAAGTGAATGAATATGTAATACGTTGAATGCACAAAGTTAACGAACGTAATGACGAAGATAATAATGATATTATCTGTATGTACGTATGATGCATGATCACAAACGACTGTAAAGTATAGTATGGTTTGGAAATAAAGTAAAGAACGGTTTTAACAAAGAAAAGTATGTTTTATTATAAAACTAGAACTCACTCAGCGTCGTTGACTTTTGTATGCATGATAGTTGGCATGTATTTGTTGATGCTGAGGAGTTGCAGGCATGGATGCATAAGCCACTGGGAGTATTTTGAGGCTGGCATCCCTATTTTGACATGTCATTGTGTTTTGAGATGAAAACGAACGTTGTAAATGATATGCTTTTAGTTATTAACGAATGATTTAAATTCCGCTGCAAAATATACGTACATTTTAAAATGTTTTAAGTGCAATGAATGGCCAACTGTGTGGTGCCTGGGAACGAGGCCTTACAGATACTCTTTCCAAGCTAAGGCTTATAAAGTATACAATCTTAGAACAAGAGTAGTTGAAGAGTCAGCCAATATGACTTTCAATGAGCACACTCCCGGTGTGAAAGGTTCTGGTCCTGATTGGCTGTTTGATCTTGATTTAGTTACCAACTGTTTACAAATCTTGTGAGCATGTTTCAGAATATACAAGCATACTACCTACAGGTGATCCTGATCTAAGATTTGAGTTGAAAAGACCTTCAAGCTATACATCTTCAACTCCAGTTTTAACTAACTCTGCAAATAAAGTTTCTATCAGCACAACAATGACACATTCAGCTAATACATCTGAGATGCCTTCAAATTCTAGCTCAGGGGCTTCACAACAAGATAAATAAGGTCAAATGTAGAAGAAAATGGTGGTGGTGATAGTGATCAAGAATTTCTTGATGCTGACAACCACTCCATAGAAGACAACATCAATAATGTCACACACACTTTGGATCAAGTCTCTCTTGATAAGTGTGACGATGAGGTAGGAGAAACATCAATGCCAGATCTAAATTTCTTTAATTAGATCTCTCTCAGCAACTTGCTATGATCCCTCAGCTAAGGATCCACAACTCTCATCCCACCACAAACATCATTGGAGATGTTGACACAGGGGTAAGAACAAGATGACAAACCCATGAAGCAAATGTTTGTCTTCACTCTTGTTTCTTATTTCAGATAGAGCCTAGGAAGATTGATGAGGCTCTGCAGGATGGAAGTTAGGTTGAAGCTATGCAAGAAGAGCTGCTTCAATTCAAAAGGCAAAAGGTTTGAAACCTATGTCCTCTTCCTCATAGGAAGACTACTATAGGAACCAAATGGGTGTTTGGGAATAAGAAAGATGATAGAGGAATTGTCATCATGAATAAAGCTAGACTAGTTGTTCAAGGGTACACACAAGAAGAAGGAATTAACTACACTAATGTCTTTGCTCTTGTAGCAAGACTGGAAGCTGTTGAGGTATTCTTGGCTTTCACGACATCCATAAACTTCAAGGTCTATCAACTTGATGTGTAGTGTGCTTTTCTCTATAGGGTAATTGATGAAGAGGTGTATGTCAAATAACCACCTGGTTTTATAGATCATGATCATCCTGACTATGTCTGCAAGCTTGATAAAGCTCTTTATGGGCTGCACCAAGCACCAAGGAAGTGGTATGAGACTTTATCTTAGTATTTCTGCAAGCATGGATTTGAAGGGGTACTATAGATGGAACTCTCTTCATCAAAGGACAAGGAAATAACTTGATGCTAGTTCAAGTATATGTAGATGACATCATCTTTGGTTCAACTAATCCAGGCTCTATAAAGACTTCGAGCAGCTGATGAAGGACATATTTGAAATGAGTGCCATGGGGGAACTCAATTTCTTTCTGGGAATTCAAGTGAAGCAAGTTGAAGATGGCATCTTCATAATTCAGTCAAAGTATGTTCAGGACATACTCAAAAGGTTCAACATGACTGATTGCAAGATTTCTATGACACCCATAGTGTTAGGATCAGTGATCTAAGTTTGATTAATTAGAGAGTATTGCAGCGGAATTCGAACAATGAATTAAACAATTCACAAGAACACAATTGATATTCAATGTAACAGTAAACGGTTATGGAAAGAGAGAATTCTGCAAAAGAAATATTTCATTCATATGCTTTCGTGGTGGCTTAATGTCACACATTACAACTAGGTCAACATTCCTTATATAGGAAATGTGACGTCTGGTGATGTCACTTTATTCAAACTACTGAAACTATGCAAACTACTGAGAATGTTCTCAACTATTGATTACATCTCAGAGAAAGCTAAGTACAAAAACATAAAACTACTGAACTACAACTATTGAAACTATAACTACTGAAAAGTAAATTACAAGTACTGAAAGGAAATCATCACAACTACTGAAGTTAATAACTTCAGCTGTTGTGACAACTACTGATCACTTTGGTCTTCAGTCTTTGTCTTCAGTCTTTGTTCTTTAGATTTTTACTTTCAGACTTTGTCTTCAGCTGATAGCTTCAGACTTTGTCTTCAGTACTTTACTTTCAGACTTTGTCTTCAGTACTTTACTTTCAGACTTTGTCTTCAAACCTTTTAATCAGCTGATGTCTTCAGCTGTTGAGATCTTCTTCAATATTTGTAATGTCTATGGGACTTAGAGGTTTTTCTGATCAGTCTCATTGGTTCTTTTGGTCCAACAAACTCCCCTTGAACCAATGCAGCCAAAACCTCTAAACTTATTGATGATCCCACTTATTCTTGGCAGAAACACCCTCTTTATCAGCTTCAGAGGTAATCATTTAAGCACAGGCCGGGAAAAAAGGTTTCTAATCTTTTGATTGGCTAAGTATGGAAGGGAACTCTGTCTTGGGGAAACTGGACACAGAGTCTTGTCCCAACCAGGAAACCTAATTCCCATTAATGAGTCTATAAGACTCACTAGCATAGGCCTCAAGGAGAACAACTTGTTCCTCCTTGGTGAGTTCTTCTGCTTCTCCCTCGAAGAAGAACTCTGGGCCATAATACTTAGACAGGTATCTCACTGTCTTTCCATTTTTCAACTCCACAGTTGTTATCTCTCTGTAAGCAAATTCATTAGGGTGAGAGCCTTCAAGCAACAACTTGAGTTCACTCTTCTGAAGATCTTCAAGTCTTTTGTATAACAACCCCTTCTTGATCATTTTGTTCTCAAGAATAGATTGAGGGGTTGTCTTGGAGTTGTGAGTTCTCTTGAATTCTTCAATGATTTCCCAGGGTGAGACTACCATGGCCAACGTAATTGCAGCATTCAAGGTCTTCTTCACTTGGCCATGATATCTACTTGGTATATTCTTCTTATGAATTCTAGAACTTACCCTGGGGTCTGGCCAGATCCGCACTCTTTCTCTTTGATGTTGAAAAGTATGTCTAAGAGTGTACAGCCTCAGAGCCTGTTTCTTCATTTCTTGAATGGATGAGGACTGAGGGAAATCCTTGTCAACCATCTTGAGAAACTGCTCATCGTGCTGCTTCTGCTGTTCCGCTTCTTCAATCTTTACCTTTACCATCTGCATTTGCAAGTCAGGTGTAATCACTTGTTGACTTCTGTGCTCAGGTGTTTTAAGGTTGAGAACAACAGAGATTGGCAGACAATCTTCATCATCATCCTCTTCTTCATCTTCTTCTACCCTCAACACCCTTCTCCTCCTTCTGGGTGTATCACTGGGTAAGGTTTGAGGTGGTTTTTGGGGTAAAGGGATTGGTTTTGTGGGTTGAGTTGTGGGTGGCTTTGGTTTAGGGATAGATTTGGGAGATTTTAGAGATAAGGGTTGTGTTTGAGTGGGAGTGTGAGAAGACTGACTTAGCATTTTGGTGGTGAGTTTGCTTTGGAGAGCTTTGCCATTTCAGTTCTCTTCCCTGCACCTGCTTCATCCAGTGCTTCGATGATCAACCCTTTATTATAGGCTCCAGCAGAGCAGATTTTCTTGGTTATCTCCAAGATACTGTCTCTGGACTAGGCCTTTATCTCTATCAATGATCTTCCAAGGTATTTGGAAATGAATCTGATCATTATCTCCAATCTTTCCCTTTCCAACACACAATAACCAGCCCATCTAGCTCGAATCTCTTCTATTTCCAGCCTTCTAATCTCAGTGTCTAGTGTGGCTGTGTCATGACCTTGTCGAAAGAGCTGATCTATAATTTTATCCATGGATCTGCTGTGAGCTTCATCAGCATCTTTGACAAGATCTTCTAAGGATTTATCTTCATCAGCTTTTGACTCAGCACTTTTCTTTCTATTATATGTGATCAGTTGATCTTCCTTCTCTTTATCTGTGATCAGCTGTTCTGAGATCAGTTCTTTCTCCACCTCCTTATCTTTTGCAGGTTCTTTCTCATCATCAACTCTTTTTATTTTCTTTTCTTTCACTGCCTTAGACTTGGAAGTCTCCCCCTTTTTGGTTGCATTGGGATCAGGGGCTTGAAAGGCAGAAAGAGATTTGTGAACAACATCATCGATGAGGGTTTGTAGATTTGAGGAGATCCTCTCATCAATGGCTTTATGCATTATGTCAGTGATGATGGGAGTGATGAGAGGTAAGGAGTTTTGAAAGATAGCAACCATCTGCTCAAAGGGGTTCTGTCCCTGAGAGGTGGTGCCAAAAGCAGTGGCTGGTGGCTCAGTTAAGTGTGTAGGCTTAGTGTTTGGTGAACCTTCAATCGAAGGTGCCATCTGTGGGGTTTTTGGGGTAGATGGACTTTGATCCTGAGACATTTTGGCTAGCAGCTCTTTGAGTCTGCTCACCTTAGTCTCTAGGATGGTATTACGGGCTAATACATCATAGAAAAAGCCCAGGTCATCATCAGTCTGTGCTGAATCACCTGACCTCCTAATTGAATTAGGATGTACATGCTCTGAGTGTAGATCAGTAGAAGCATGTGCCCCTTGTACTTGGTACTGGGGACTTCCTGCCTCAGGACTGTGTCCTTCATTGGCAGTTGCCTCTGGTAAGGTCTTATGGATGTTACCAACTTCATCCTGATCATTTGCTGAATCAGTAGAAGTGGCAGCCTTACCAGATGTTCTAACCTCCGTTTCTACACTTGGAGATTGAACATTGTAACCCCTGTGCTATGGGTTATTAGAAGCATTTTGGTCCTCCCCCTTAATGGTTGAGGTATTCCCAGTGGTAAGTGGTTTCTGGGGAGGGGGTGAGGAATGCAACTGACTCAGCACTTTAGCAACTATCAGTGTTGGGCTTTGAGGGGCGGTTGCATGTGGAGATTGGTCCGAAGCAGATTGAACCCGGGGTGAGAGGTGCTCTTCAATGGTAACCCTCTTAATTGAGATAGGTTCCAGAAATGTGGGATCCCCAATTGTGGTTGCAACAGGATCCTGTTGAGAGGATTCCTATGCGGCTTCAGCAGGTTGAGTCTTGGACATAACTGGGGGGGTTAGAACCAGTATGTATTTCCTGTGTTTGTGGTACAAGGGCATCCTCAGGGGACTCATCTCCCTGAGTAGCCTTTTTGGGCTTTTGGATTTGGGTTTGGTGGGGACTTTGGATCTGGAAGTGGAGGCTGTGGGTTCCCTTTACTTGGGTTTTAGCATCGGGCAGCCCCTTTTAGAGTAGGGTCTGAGTTATATTTGGAGTATACCTCAGCTAAAACAGCTGGAGCAGGGACTCCAAGACCAACAAGGCCATCAGATTTTAATTTATTGAAAATTATGGCCATCAGAAACCTGGGATAAAGTAGCCATTTGTTTGCAAGAGGTTTCTGAGCCAGATCCTTTAGTTCCATGAACACTGTCTCAGAAAAATTTAGATTTTGGCACTCAAAGATAGAGTACAATACCTTGTTGCCATCGGGCAGACATCTGATCCCAAGAAGATGTCTTTGATGCAAGGCAGACATTCACCATATGAAAGATAAGTCGTTCAGCATCATGGAAGTGCTTTTTAAGTATAGTTGTAGCACTTAAGTCGCCTTCATACCCGTTATTGATGAAATACATATCAGTGGTGCCTTTCGGGTATTCTTTAACAGAGGTGCCATCATGCAAATTTAGGGTTTTGCGAATGATGTCGGGGGTGATGAGCACCTGTTTCTGGTTCACCAACGACTGGAGAGTGAGTTGGCTATCATTTTCATATTACAGAGACGTTGGTCCAGAACTGGGTTAAGGAATCAGGGTATATGGTAGGATTCAGAAGAAAGGCTGTTCGGTATTAGGAATCCACCATAAGATCGATGGCATTGTCAAACTTGTTCCAGAAAGCCGATTTCGAAAGGTAGGCAACACAGTTGTGTCGGGGTTTGAGTTTCATGGTCGCCATTGTTGAGAGAGAAAAGGTTTGAAAAACGGCTAATGAAACGTTTTGCTATAAGTGCAGGTATTTATAGGTTAAGAAAAGCCTGAAAAGAAAACGACTGAAAGTGTTGGTGTTGGCATCAGTTGTTATGAAAACAATTAAAGACTTGGTTTTAACTATCAGACGTTTGAAAACAACTGAAGACTTGGTTTTAGTCATCAGTAGTTGTGAAACTACTGAAAACCTTGGTTTTGTCTTCAGCTGTTGTAAACAACTGAGGACTTGGTATTACTCATCAGTAGTTATGAAACTACTGAAGACACGGTTTTGTCATCAGCTGTTTAGGGTGAAACAGCAGTTTGTGGAAACAACTGAAGAGAAAATTCTCATCAGTAGTTTTCGTCAATTCTTAGCTTTTTAGCTGTTTCATACTGTCCTCAACACTTACTCATGAGACTTTGTAGCTATTTTCAGTTGTTTCATAGGACATCAGTACTTATCTGTTTTTACTGACATCAGTAGTTATAACTACATCAGTAATTGTAACTGCATCAGTTTCTTTTAACAGAATCAGTACATATTTGTGACATGGTTACTAATGATCATCAGTACTTGTTTACTGAGATCATCAGTAGTTATCACTTATTCTAGCTGCAGCATACCAAGCCTTAACACAAGGTTTTAGAAAGTTGAACTATCCAAAGGCTTAGTAAATATATCTGCAAGCTCATCAGCACTAGGCACAAACGTTGGATCAATCGGACCTTTTTCAAAACAATCCCTAATAAAATGGTGTCTAGTCTCTATATGTTTGGTCCCAGAGTGCTGGACTGGATTCTTGAAAATACACAGATCTGAAGCACTATCCATTAATAATGGAGTCTGTAATGCCATAATCCAATAATTGGTTTTGAAGCCAGAGTACCTGAGATGTACAACTTGCAACAGCAATGTACTCTGTTTCAGCAGTGGATGTAGCAACAGATGTTTGTTTCTTACTCTGCCAACAAATCAAACAGTTGCCTAGGAATTGACATCCACCAGAAGTTGACTTTCTGGTTAACTTACACCCTGCATAGTCACTGTAAGAAAAAGCAACTAATTTGCATGAGTGTCCAGTGGGATACCAAAGACCTAGAGATTATGTACCTTGCAGATATCTAAAGATCCTCTTGACTGCAATCAAATGAGACTCTTTAGGAGCAGCCTGAAATCTAGCACAAACACAAGTTGCAAACATGATATCTGGTCTAGATGCTGTTAAGTACATCAAGGACCCAATCATACAACTGTAAAGTGTTTCATCAACAGCTTTACCTTTCTGATCTGCATCCAGTTGTGTGGTGTTACACATGGGAGTAGAACAGAGCTTACAATTTTGTAAATCAAACTTATTCAAAAGTTCTTTTGTATATTTTGATTGATGAATAAAGGTTCCATCAGCCTTTTGTTTGATTTGCAAGCCTAGAAAGAACTGTAATTCTCCCATTGCACTCATTTCAAACTTTTGTTTCATTAAACTTGTAAAATCGTCACAAAACTGGGGATCAGAGGATGCAAAAATAATATCATCAACATAAATTTGAACAAGTAGCTTATGCTGATCCACTTTCTTAATAAACAAAGTTTTATCTATGGAGCCTATAGTTAATTTATTTTTAAGAAGAAAATTTGAAAGTGTTTCATACCTGGCTCTAGGAGCTTGCTTCAACCCATAAAGAGCCTTATCAAGTTGATACACCCAATCAGGATGTTTATTGTCCTCAAAACCTAATGGTTGACACACATAAACCTCTTCTTTTATTTTACCATATAAAATGCACTTTTGACATCCATTTGAAAAACTTTAAGATTGTGGAATGCAGCATAGGCTAAGAACAATCTAATTGCCTCTAGTCTGGCTACAAGGGCAAAGGTTTCATCATAATCAATACCTTCTTCTTGTGAAAACCCTTGTACAACCAGTTTAGCCTTGTTCTTGACAATAAGCCCATTTTCATCAGTTTTATTCCTAAACACCCATTTAGTGCCTATTGCACACTTACCTGGGGGTAGAGGAACCAGTTCCCACACTTGCTGCTTTTTGAACTGAAGTAGCTCAAGCTGCATGGCTTCAACCCATCCATTGTCTCTCAAAGCAACATGATAGTTCTTTGGCTCTAGCTGACTGATAAAGAGAGCATAGAAGCAGAAGTTAGACAATTAACTTCTGGTTGAGACACCAGCATTGATATCACCAATGATTTGAGACATGGGGTGATTCTTCAGCTCTTGGTATACTATAAGATCAGTGCAAGTGTTTGTAGCCGGTTCAACAGTAGCAGATGGTGATCCAGATTCTTGAAACCAAGTATTAGATGGCAAGTCAAATGATGTAGAGGAGTCAGAAATCTCATCAGCATTTGTTGTGGATGGAGCTACAGAAGCTACAGGAACATCAAGTTTAGCAGACGCAGGCAGTTGGTCACTAAACTTGAAAAGGTGAGTATTGATATCATCATCATCTTCAGTACCACCAGGTGGAAGACTTGCTGCAGAAGATGATTTATCCACATGATCTGCAATAGCTGGAGGTTGATAAGGAACATATTGCAGGAACATGTAACAGTAAACGGTTATGGAAAGAGAGATTCTGCAAAAGAAATATTTCATTCATATGCTTTCGTGGTGGCTCAATGTCACACATTACAACTAGGTCAACATTCCTTATATTGGAAATGTGATGTCTGCTGATGTCACTTGATAGTGACATCTAACAGAATTATTCAAACTACTGAAACTATGCAAACTACTGAGAATGTTCTCAACTACTGATTACGTCTCAGAGAATGCTAAGTACAAAAACATAAAACTACTGAACTACAACTACTGAAACTATAACTACTGAAAAGTAAATTACAAGTACTGAAAGGAAATCATCACAACTACTGAAGTTAATAACTTCAGCTGTTGTGACAACTACTGATCACTTTGGTCTTCAGCCTTTGTCTTTAGTCTTTGTTCTTTAGATTTTTACTTTCAGACTTTGTCTTCAGCTGATAGCTTCAGACTTTGTCTTCAGTACTTTACTTTCAGACTTTGTCTTCAGTACTTTACTTTCAGACTTTGTCTTCAGACCTTTTAATCAGCTGATGTCTTCAGCTATTGAGATCTTCTTCAGCAGTTGTAATGTCTGTGGGACTTAGAGGTTTTTCTGATCAGGCTCATTGGTTCTTTTGGTCCAACACATAGCATGAAACCACTCCCTTGGACCTAATCTTGAGAGGGGAGTGTGTGGATGAACACCTTTACAGGGCTATGACTGGGTCTCTCGTGTATCTTATAGCTAGTAGGCCTAATATCATGTTTGCCACATGTATTTGTGCAATATATCAAGCAAACCCCAAGATGTCACATCTTATCACTACCAAAAGAATTTTAAGATACCTCAAAGGTGCCTCAACACTTGGCCTCTGGTATCTCAAGAACTCTGACTTCAAACTATATGCATATACAAATAGTGATTATGGTAGCTGCAATATGACTGCAAAGTCTACATCTAGGGGATGTCAGTTTTTTGGTGAAAGGGTCGTCTCATGGCAATGCATGAAACAATCTTGTGTCTTTGCATCAACTGCTGAAGCTGAATACATTGCTACTGCAAGCTGCTATGCTCAAATGCTTTGGATTCAAAATTAGATGCTTGACAATGGACTAAACTTCAAGGAGACTCCTATTCATATAGACAACCATAGTGCTATCTCTATCACTGAAATCTAGTGCAACACTGTAGGACAAAACACATCAATATTAGGTATCATTTAATTAGAGATAACTTTGAAAAGGGATTAATCAAACTAGTCAAGGTTAACACAAATGAACAATATACTGATCCGTTCACAAAGCTTTTGATTAACAAAGATTCAAGTATCTTATATCAGCTATTGGGATTATTAACTTTGAGTAGCTTTTCTTAAAACTTAATCATATTATTTCAAAAACCTGTGTGTCCTAAGTTGTCTATTGTATCATCTTCATAAGCTCTTGTTTTCTCTAGATGAAAATCTTTTTACAAGAACTTTCCTTAAAATTTTTGAAAAATCTTGGTCTTTTTCCTTCGGAAGATATAGTTTTATATTCGGAAGAAATTTATGCCTTCAAAACAAATAACTGTATATTGCCTTTGGAAGGAATGTCTGAAATCTGTTCCGAAGCTTAAAATTTTCTCTTAGGCACTTACATGTTTTCAAGAACAATTTTCTTCCAAAGCAAACTAACTCTCGAAAGCTTTATTCTTAGCTGAATAAAACTTTTAGGTCATAATTTTAGTCCGAAGCAAAATTTTCAAAAACTCTCAGGAAATTCTTCTGAACTCATTTGGGCTTCAGAAGCTTTTTCATTAAAACTTCCAAAGACAACTTAACTTCGGAAGATTTTCGAATTCCAAGAAAACTATTTTTTGAGCAAAAAGCAAACTTCTTTTTCAAAGGTGGGATCAGCATTCAGATTTCAAAGTTTATCCTCTTTCATTAACTTTGTCTTAAATCCAGTTCATATAAACCCAACGGTTTCCCCCTCTTTCTATAATCTTCATCTTTGCTCTTAACCTAAATCCTAAAATTCCCTCCGCAACCGCCTTCGTTCTTTGTTTCCATCACCATTAAGCTTTCCTAAATGGCCAACCTTGACAGAAGAAATGACCCTGATTTATCCATGCAGTTACATAGGCAGCACAATCAGGTTGCCTTGTTAAACTCTGAGAAAGATCCACACTTCTCAAAGGTTTACCTATTCTTTGCTTTTTCTAACTATTCCACCTCCCGTACCATCGATCCCATTCTTTATAAGGATCATCTACTTGATTTCCAGAAAACTTGTCAAGAGTTTATTCTAGATGGGGGGAGAAGGCACTATCTGCTATAGTGCATGGGAGGACAATCTTCATCATTCCAGCCATCATAAACACTCATCTTCAACTGGATGATGAGAAAGGTGAATTGTCCTTTCCTAAAGAAGTTGGTAACCAATCCTTCCAGTAGATGGGCTATGAAGGGGATTTCTCTATAAAGACCTTTAGGAAAGGGAAGGTCTCATCCCAGTGGAAGTACTTACTACATGTGGTCATCCATAGCTTATCAAACAAGCATGGGGGTTAGGACCAAATTCTTGAAGATCTCTCCTTCATAGTGCATGGGATGGTTTAGGGGGTCAAGTTCAGGTATTCTCAATTTGTTTATAGAAACCTGCTTGCTAACTTAGACTCCTTAGAGTATTACATGTTTCCTAGATATGTTCAACACATTCTCAACTGTGAACTGGCCTCACAGTTGAGAGAAAAAGATAATATTCTTAAACTGGGACAAATGAAGCCCGACATCTCTAAAATCTTGAAGAAGCCAACTATTGGCTTCTCTAGGGTAGAAACAACCCTGGTCCCAAAAATGCTAGAGTTCATTGCTCAAGGTGACAACCTGGCAACACAAGCTAGTATTGAACCCACACCTTCTACATCTTAACCACCAAAATAGCCACAAATCACCCTCACTTAGGAAAGAATCCAAATGAACCCTTGCACAAGCTATTCAGTTTGTGCAGGACCCTATATCACTATCCACACAGGAAGAAGTTGAATCTAGAGCTCCCACTTCTCCTGAGGAGAAAACCACTCCCATCCCTTCTACTATCAATCCTGAGGTTCCTCGTGCTCAAACTGATGAGCTCACAAGCCCCACGACCTTATGCCTTCATTCTGAGTCTCTACACTCAGATGAATAACCTTCAGGGGACAACTACCATCCCCAACCTTTGGATATAAACCAACCAATTCCCAACATTGACTTTTATACTGATGAAGACTTAGGTTTCAGTAAGAATCATGAGTCTCTCTATTCCTCTCCTACTACAAGAGAGATGAGTGCTTCTGAATCTCCTATGTCTAGACCACATCAGTCATTGAGGTGGATACTTCTGAACCTGTTCAGGATATCCATATGGAAGAGGCTTTCACTTCAGCAAGTGATTACATAATTAAGACCTCAACCATGGCAACTCAGCCTATTGACACTTCAATGAGCTGTCATTGAGTAGGGGAATACCAGTAGCCAAGAACTCCAGTCCGGTGGTGAGAGAGAAGACTTTGGTCCAATTCTCTCATCTCCCAATGATTCTTCTAATGAAGATGAGGGGAATCTGAGACTAAAGGTGCAAAAACTGACAAAACATGCACCTATTTAGTCTCCAAGGTTAGTCACCTTTAATCTTAGGAGACTACCCTGCAAAACAAGGTCAATGATCAGCAATTTGAGATATCTTATATCAAGGAAAAACTAGATGGGAGACCTTTAAGAAGAGCTCAACCAAGAACACAAGAACCTATGAATGTGGTTGATCTAACCTCTAGCTTACCTATGCAAGTGGGTGATGCTACCAAAAAAAGGGAGAAAGTCATCACAGACACAGAACCTGGGAGTTTCTCATAGAGTATGGATATTGAGGACACACCATCCTCACTTGTTGTTGTCCATACTCAACAACTTCCTCAAGTTCACATTGATGTGGACTCTATAGACTCCTTCATTCAGAGTCTTTTTGAGGAAGGGATACCAAGGGTAGTGTCATCTCCACCTCAAGGAACTTCCAACTACATCATAGGGTGGATGTATGATGCCAACAGAAAAGTCCTTAAAGAGTTCAAGGGCAGCAAGAAGTCTTTAACTTTCAAACCTTGAACTACTATGAAGGTCATGACCTTATCAACATGCAACTTGTCAACCCAACCCAATCTAGACAAGCTGATAGGATGGCTTAAAGGATACAAGATATAATTACTAAAGAGTTCAGAATTAGAAGGAGACAAAGGCAATTAGGTAATACTATTGGTTAACTCGATGTTGAGGCAAACCCTAAGATTATCTTCAAAGGGGAAACCTTGACTAAAGGTCCAGTGGTAGAGCCTAAGAGCACTATTACATGCATAACTACTTCAGCAATTCATTCCCTCAGTGAAACACCTGTTGGTGAAGGTGTATCACAACCTCTCTCTGGCTAGAGCTTGGAAGCTACACCAAGCAATGAAGGCCAAAGCTCTCTCCACCCTGAGTCAAAAAGGTCTGTAAGTGACAAAAGGAAAATGAAAATGACTTTTGAGGAGATTGAGGAGGAGGAGAGAGAGAGGAAGAGGAAGCTAAGGGGAGAAAGCTCATCTATTAGGTCTGCAAGATTCATGGAAGTTGCTATTAGGGCTGCCCCTGGGCCAAACACTCAGGATGATAAGTTAAGGGTAGTCAAGATAAGCTATTTACAGACCTAGAACTATGATATTGATAATATCATCTCCCTCCCCTTAGATGAATTAAATGAACTGGCTGACATGGAATTGTCAAAGGAAAAAAGGAGGTAGAGGATGCAAAATTACTTCTTCAAATCAAAGAATATAGAAGAAAGAAAAGACTCTACAAGCATGTGCCTACCCTCTCCCCAGTTCAAGAAAAACCTATACAAGAGGATGTGGCTCCACAAGAACCTTAGGTAGACAAAGAAACTGATAGGATCAAAATGATCAACTACCTGAGTGCCACAAGCCTCTATTAGGCAGATGTACTTGTTCCTCTATTCTTTGAATACATTGAGTTCAAGTATCTCAAACAGCTTGAACTTGAAGTAACCAATGAAAGAAAGATCACAAAGAAAAGGTTAAAGGAAGAAGCTGCAAAGTTAAGAGCCATCATCCAGAAGAGTATGAAGAAGTCTGCTCATAGGCAGAGGATGATGAGCTTCTTGAAGCTGTATGGATTCTCCGAAAGGAGACATTGCCCCATGTCCCTATCCACTATGGATGAGCATATAAGGGCGATCAAGCAGAAGATTCAAAGAGGAGAATTAGTTTACTTACAATCCCTACCAAGTTAGGTCCCTCAAGAAGTGAAGGTTATGGTTGAACCATTTGAGACAACACAACCTGAACCTCCTGCTGAGCATTAGCAAGCTTCTACTTCTGATCCATAACAGGGTTTTGTCCCCTCTTAATATGAACCTGTGAGGAAGACCCAACAGAGAAAGACAAAGAAGATGAACAAGGTGCTACAGGCTAGTCTTCTCAGTTAAAAGGTTTAAAAAGGAGAAAAAGGATGGCTTCTAAACCAAAGCCAAAGAAGAATAATGTGCATAACCTAGCCTTTGACCTTGTGTTGTTTGGATGATTGCAATGTTTGTTTTGGTTGTTTTCTCTTGGGATTGTAATATTATTCATTTGTGCTTTGTTTAAAAATGTAACTTGTCTATTTATTCATTGGGATGCAATAATAGATTAAGAGCCTTTTTTCTTTTACTAGAAATATGTATTAGGATATATATTTTGTAAAAGAAGATGCTCGGGATGGAAGCACAAATGGAAGACACAAAAGAAGGACTTGAAGCATATGGATGCAAGTTCAAGTGGGAGTCCATCAAGACCCCTATTTTGTGTTGTTTTCAACCCTTAGTAAAGACCTAATGACCACACTTGTGATGGCAAACAAGTGTGGTCACAATAGTAGCTAAGGTTATGCACATTATGGTTATTATGCTTATGACTTGTTTGGATGTTTGTTATTTGTTTGTGTGGTTGATTTTTGACATGCATTACAAACTAATTAACAAACTTAAAAAGTTATTAAAATGATGGTTCTTAATCATTAAAAGGTAATAAAAGGTTATTAAATTGATTTAATGGTTTTAAAGATTAGAATTGGTTTTAATCAAAGGACCATAGGGTACCTTGTATTTGAAAGCATGCAAATACAAGTACATAGAGTTTTCTAAACTAATATTATGAACCTCTTTATATTCATATCAAACAAGATCGACACCATCCTTTTACACAACACTTGAGTCACTTGGGAACTCTTAATGGGATAAAGGTCACCTAACCATTTTGGGAGAACTTGTGATTTGAGGTGAGAATGCCTTATTTGTGGGATAAAGGTCACCTAACCACTAATTTTGGCAAACTCACACGTGTGTGTAAATAGGATGTCTTGATTTGCAAACCATGTTAAAAGGATCACCTACAATATGGTTTCCAAATGGTGTTGATGGGATTAACGTGCCGACTTTACATATGATGTTTAAAGGTCGATCCCATACATCTAGAAGTTGCAAATGGTTGCAACCGTCAATCGTTGACCACCTTATTAATTTAAATCGTGGGATAAAGGTCACCTAACCACAATTTAAATGTAATGTTGGGTTCTAGATTTTAATATAAAAATGGCCTTAAAAGGCATTAATTATTAAAATTGGCAATATCAAAAATACTAAAATAAAACTTTGTTAAATTTTGTAGATGGCCTCACATAATGATAATTCCGATAACTCGTCCAACCAATCTCTACGAGCGATCCTCCAAAAGGAACGTCTAAATCATAACAACTTTATCGACTGGTATTGAAACTTGAGAATCGTTCTCAAGCAAGAGAGAAGATCGTATGTTTTAGACGACCCTATCCCCGATCAACCTAGCGAGGATGATGAGGAGGCCTACAACGATTGGCTGAAGTACACTAAGGACTCCGTCCAAGTGTCTTGTCTCATGCTAGCGAGCGTGACTCCGGATCTCCAAAAGGAGTATGAACACCACGGAGCTTACGACATGATAACCTAGCTGAAGGAAACATTCCAACAGCAAGCAAGGGTTGAGCGCTTCGAAACGGTTCGAGCACTCCATGCATGTCGTATGGACGACAACCAATCTGTTTCATCTTATGTACTTAAGATGAAAAGTCACATTGACCGCCTCGAGAGGCTTAATTTTCCCGTCTCGAAGGAATTGGCCACGGATTTGATCCTCAATGGCCTTACCAAGAGGTTCGAGACATTCGTGTTGAACTACAAAATGAATGCTTGGGACAAAAGCATTGGTGAGCTTCACTCAATGCTCAAAATTGCCGAGGCGGCCATGGGTAAAAGGGTTTTACCCGTTCTCACCATCAATGAAGGTGGGAACAATAAAAGGCCTCGTCCCGCACCCAAGGCAAAAGTTGCCAAGGGCAAGGGACCCGCTTGGGGAAAAGGGAAAGGGGTGGCAAGGGTGCCACCCAAACCACAAGAGAAAAAGCAAAAGGTTGCTACCAATGACCCATGCTTCAAGTGTGGGGAGATTGGACATTGGGCAAGGAATTGTCCTGTCCATCTCCAAGAGTTGAAAGCAAAGAGGGATGTCGGGCAAACCTCAGGTACAATATACATGATCCATATTGATTTAAACATGATATCCTCTAACACATGGGTATTAGATACCAGATGTGGAACTCACATTTGCAATTTGTTGTAGGGGTTCAAAAGAAGTAGTGACTTCAAGAAAGGGGATGTAAGCCTCTACATGGGCAATGGGGCTAAAGTTCAAGTTGAAGCCCGTGGTGACTACATCTTGAAACTTCCAAATGGTTTGGAAGTGATTTTGAACAATGTTTTGTATGCTCCTAGTTTGACTAGGAATATTATCTCTGTAGCCCTGTTAAAACAATTTGGATATGTATTATCCTTTATTGAAAATGATATTCATGTTTCTTTAAATGGTATGTTCTATTTTAAAGCCATTCCCATTAATGGTATTTATGAATTGGCTCATGAAAATACTCTAAATAGCTCATTGTACCAAACTAACACCAAGAAACTCAAGTTGGACTTGAGTGATACCTATCTTTGGCATTGTCGTCTTGGTCATATAAACAAGAAACGTATACAAACACTTCAAAAGAATGGTCTTTTAAAAACAAATGAATATGATTCATTTGATGTGTGTGAATCTTGTTTACAAGGTAAAATGACTAAGTCACCCTTTAGTGGAACTAATGAAAGGGCAAAAGATTTATTAGGAATCATACATTCAGATGTATGTGGTCCTTTTAAGCCAATGACTAGGAATGGTGAAAGATACATCATTACCTTACCGACGATTATAGTCGCTATGGGTATGTGTACTTATTAAGGCACAAAGATGAAGCTTTTGAAATGTTCAAAATCTTCAAGAATGAAGTAGAAAATCAACTTAACAAGTCAATTAAAGTTCTCCGTACCGATAGAGGAGGTGAATACCTAAGTGATGCCTTTCAAGATCATCTTAGGAGTTGTGGGATTGTCTCACAACTCACTCCACCTGGAACACCACAACATAATGGTGTGTCTGAGAGAAGGAATCAAACCTTATTGGATATGGTCCGATCTATGATGGCTAGAAGCTCATTACCTCTATCATTTTGGGGTTTCGCTCTACTCTCCGCAGCCCGTATTCTAAATATGGCCCCAACCAAAAAGGTGGAAAGGACACCTTTTGAGATATGGCATGGAAGGGTTCCATCTCTATCATACTTAAGGGTCTGGGGTTGTGAGGCTTATGTTAAGACTCCCACCCCAAACAAGTTAGAAGTCAGATCCACCAAGTGTATCTTTGTTGGATATCCTAGAGATTCTATGGGATATTATTTCTATGATCCACTGGAACAAAAGGTGTTTGTTGCCAGAAAGGGTGAGTTCTTAGAAGCAAAATTCCTTATGGAAGGAGCTGGCAGTAGAACAGTGGATCTTGAAGAGGATCAAGAACCACAACCCGATGCACGTTTGGTTGAAACTAGCACTCAACATGAGGATGTTGAGGATGATCAAGGGGTTGATCAATACAAACAAGATGTTCGCAGAAGTGGTAGAACTAGTAATCCACCTGAAAGATATGGATTTTTCGTGGATGGGTGCTATGTGGTAGATTCAGATGAACCAACCACATACCATAATGCAGTGTCCAATTCGGATTGTGGCAAATGGCTTGAAGCCATGAACGTTGAGATGCAATCCATGTATGACAATCAAGTTTGGGAACTTGTTGAACCACCTCTTAACTCCAAGATAATTGGAAGTAAGTGGGTTTTCAAGAAGAAAACCGATATGCATGGAAAATTGGATACTTATAAAGCTAGACTTGTAGCAAAGGGTTTCACTCAAACTCAAGGGGTTGATTATGATGAAACCTTCTCACCTGTTGCGATGCTAAAGTCTATAAGGATATTGTTTGCCATAGCTGCTCATTATGATTATGAGATTTGGCAAATGTATGTCAAAACCGCTTCCTAAATGGATATCTTGAGGAAGATGTCTATATGTTTCAGCCTGAAGGTTTTGTCGATCCAAAACATCCTAATAAAGTATGCAAGTTAAAGAAATCAATCTATGGATTGAAACCCGCATCTCAAATTTTACTACATGGAATCTTATTGATTGATCATAAGTAAATTTGAGTAAAGGCGAATATCATTTGGTATCCTCCGACCTGAGATACATATTGGGTTTTGATATTCACCAAGTATTATACCTTGAGCTAATTCTTCGCTGTCCGGAAATAGTGGACAGAACATAAGGGTATGTTCAGATATAACACGAGGTGTTTGTGAGAAACGTATGTAGTCAAGATGGAATTTGTTCCTCTTATTCGTTGAGAGTTAGATGTCTAAGGCCTGATAAGTTAAATCAACAAGAAATGATCATTCTGTGTTCTTGGATTTAACATGACATCTGTAACAAAAGGATAGATGATTGATTCACCTAAATCATTTCAAGTAGGGTACTTGAAAGGGATGATGTTATTGAATGGCTATAAGTCATGCGTATTAAGGGTAGTAAACCGTTGTTAGGCGGTATTTACTGCTTGCATCAATCTTCTACGAATCTTGGGCAAGTGGGAGATTGTTGGATTCTATGTGCCCAAGACAAATAGAATATTGATGCGGTTAGTACATTATGATCCAAGTCGGGTTATACCCAATAACAAGCTTAGCAAACACCAATTATTATTTAATTGGTGATATGATCATGCAATTAAATATTTACACCAATTTAGAAAATGGGTTTTCTAAATAAGTTGCATATGAAATAGAACAAATTATGAGGATAATTTGTTGATGGGTTATTGTTAATTTGTTATTTAAAAGGTTAAATAACACAAATAACATGAGAGTATACTTTAATTAAATTGTTTAATTAGAGAAGACATGTCACATTTAAATATGTCTAGTAGATGACTTATTTAATGTGTGACAAAAAGGGCTTATTATAAAGAAACTAGTCGGATTAATTCAGTGTGAATCGAGAATCAAATTATAGTTGTGAATGAAAGTGATAAGATGTCAAAGAGTTATACAATGTGTGATCAATGACTATGAAGTTAAATCAAGCTCAAATGACCAACTAATTTAGATCTACTTATATTTCATTTGAAATAGTGCTAGTACATATTTTTGCATGCACATATTCGTGAAATGTTAATATAATACATTTTAAATGAACTAGTTATACTAAAACTCTAAATAGAAATAGATATTGAATAAAAGGTTTAAATTCCATAAAAACCGTCAATCCTATGGAGTTTTGATTCTAGAACCTTCTAAACACACTTGGCAACTAATTATTCAAGTGTAAGCATAATGATCACGTAAATCACACTCTAAAAACACGATTGAAATATTTCTATCTATTGTTTAAATGAAAACCAAAACCAAACAGGACACCACTCAACCCACCCTTAAATTTGATTCACTACTACCAAATTCATCCGAAACACTCAACCACCATCTTTGAACCCTCTTTCCTAGAAAAGCCAATAAACTGAATCAAAAGGACAACCCTCTACCTGTAGAATCCTTTATTATGCATCATGGCAACCGTAGAAGTTGGAACAGGATCAAGACACTAGTCGGATTAACTCAATATGAATCGAGAATCAAATTACAGTTGTGAATAAAAGTGATACGATGTCAAATATATTACTCAATGTGTTATCAATGAGTATGAAGTTAAATCAAGTTCACACACCCAACTAATTTAGATCAACTTATATTTCACTTGAAATAGTGCAAGTACGTATTTTTGCATCCAAATATTCGTGAGAGCTTAACATAATACTTGAAAAATGATCCAAGTTGGGTCATACCTAATAACAAGCTAGGTAAACACCAGAAATATTTATTTTATGATATGATCAAATGAATAAATATTAACACTTATAGTATTTACAAATTGGATTTCTAAATATTTGCATTTATAAAGTAAATGAATTATATGGATAATATATGTTCAAAGAGAGTATTCCACATTTTTATTTAAGTGGTTGAATAACAATGCTTGTAATCTTATAACGTGTTGTATGTCACACATATTATGTTATGTTACATTTAAATAAAATATGTGTTGGACCAAAAGAACCAATGAGCCAGATCAGAAAAACCTTTAAGTCCCACAGACATCAAAACAACTGAACTAATCTACAACAGGTGAAGACAAAGTCTGAAGACAAAGTCTAAAGATAAAGTCTGAAGACAACTGCTGAAGACAAAGTCTGAAGACAAAGTTTGAAGACAATGCTGAAGACAAAGTCTGAAGACAAAGTCTAAAGACAAGTCTGAAGACAAAGTCTGAAGATAACAGCTGAAGACAAAGTCTGAAGACAAAGTCTAAAGACAACAGCTGAAGATAAAGTCTGAAGACAACAGCTGAAGACAAAGTCTGAAGACAACTGCTGAAGACAAAGTCTGAAGATTAAATTCTCAGAAGTTGTCATAATAGCTGAAGTAGTTCTCTTCAGTAGTTGTGATGGTTTTCATTTCAGTAGTTTGTAATCAGTAGTTTTATATTATGTAAAATATCTTAAGTTCTTACACTTCAGACGTTATAACTTCAGTAGTTGTAATGTTACTTTTAGTGAAGGTGTCCTCAGTTGTTGTGGACATCTTCAGTAGTTTAGTTTACTTTCAGTTGTTTGTATAAATCAGTTAGATGTCACTACCAAGTGACGTCATCTGATGTCACATTCCTTATAAAAGGAATGTTGACCTAATTTCCCTGTATGGGAAGCTTGAGTATGAATGAAAACATTCTTTTTGCAGAAAACTCTCTCTCTATAACCGTTACTGTTTGATGGAATATTCATATTATTCTTGCTAGAATTTCGTCTAATTCGTGTGCTATTCCACTGCAAATCCTAATCCAATTGATCAAACTAGATCTCGATCCTTTCAAATGGTATCAGAGCAGGTTAATCATTGATCGATTTAACAATTGATCATTGAAACTGTTCTTTTCATTTCTAAGTTTGATCGAATTAGCAAATTTGCAAGAATTGGTTATAGAGTTTGTTTTTCTGTTGCTTCCTATGAATTAATTTGAGATTCTTCTTGTTTTAAACTATGTTGTTGAGTTTTTGAGTTAGATCTGTTAAAATCTCATTGAACATGTTTGAATTGGTGAAAATGGCTACATCAATCAATGATCCTCACAATACTGGCTCCTCAACAAAGCCTCTGATGCTTGTTAGGAGTGAGTACAACATATGGCAACGACGAATGCTCCATCACCTGTCTGTCAACAATTCAGGTTGTTGGAAATCTGTGGTTCATGGACCATATAAGCCTATGGTGAGTAATCTGGAAACCAACAAAATGGTTCCGAAGAAGAAAGAGCAATATTCAGATAAAGATCTGAAACTGTTTGAAATTGATGCTAAAGCCCATGGAATTCTGGCCATGGCACTACCTAATGAAATCTATTCTGGACTTATGCATCATGAATCTGCTCATGACCTCTGGGTTGCTTTGAAAGAACAATTTGGAGGTACTGATGAGGTCTTAGCAAACAATAGAGAAATCATTACCCAACAATATGAGACATTCTCTCATAGAAAGGGTGAGTCACTGACTCAACAGTTTGAGCGATTCTCCTGTTGATATCTTAATTGAAAATGGTTAAACATGAATATACAAACAGTCAGATGAACAACAGATTTCTCAGATCCCTGCCTGAGAGATAAGACACATATACTATTGTCCTATGCTCCAGTGCAAATCTAGACAATCTATCTCTCACCCAACTTCATGGGAAACTGTTAACATTTGAAAGAGAGATAGAACAGAAAAGGAAACTAACTTCATCTGGGAAGCTCACTGATGATTTTGTACCAGGGAATACTGCTTGGTCGGTCATGAGTCAAAATATACTACATCAGAAAGTTCTTATGATGATCATATTGATTTCTCTTCAAACAGTGGAGATCATGCTTTTGCTGGTATTGATTGTAATTCAGGATGTAATAGTGACAATCTGTGCTTTTTGCTGGATGATTTAAAAGGAATTGCTGATGATGATTTGGAAGAGATGGATATTTTGAGCCAAATGGCATTAGTTAATATCAGATCTCAAAAATTTTATAAAAGGACATGTAGAAAATTCCCTGGTCTCTCTGGAAAAACCAAAGTTGGTTTTGACAAGAGCAAGTTGAGGTGTCACAAGTGCCATAGACTTGGACATTTTGCAAGAGAGTGTAGATCATCTGGATCTAACTCTTCTACACCCTTTGTGACCTTTCCAGGCAATAATTCACAAAACAAAGGGCAACATTCTACCAATCTGGTCATCATTCACCAATTCAATCATCTCCTGCATATTTTTTTCCTCAAGGTCAAATGCCATATCTTTATCCCTGTTTTTACATGTCTCAGTCCAATCAGGTTCTAGTACCCATAGCTCAACAATCACATGCCCTACTTGAGCCTCAACCATCTCAATCAAGTCAACAATCTCAATCTCACTCTCAATCACATCAAAGCTTTTTCACTCCTGGAGTTGTTGACTAGAGTAGTTTACCAGATGATCTTTCTGGTTATTTTGAACAAGTGTTTTCTAGTGCTGGTCAACATGGTGGTGAAAATCCTTTTGGAAATCTTGCTCTTATGGCCCTGGAGTCTACTGATGGTTCATGCTCAAATGCTTCATCATCACAGGTACCACAAGTATCTTCTGAGGCTAAGGCCAAGTTGTGTTCTGAGTCATGCATAGCTGCTTTTGCCTCAATTAGAGAAGAAAATGTAGCTTTAATTAATCAAAATCTTGACCTAGAGAAAGTGATTTCCAAAAGAAAATCTGAGTTTGAGTCTGTTTTAAAAGAAAAAGATGATGAGATTTACAAATAAAAATGCCAAATCACTGATGAAAAGGCTAAGGTAGAGGTCATTTTAGAAAATCATAAGAGTCTCAAAGAAACACTTGCAGCTACTGAAGTTGAGTGTGAACGCTGGGTAACATCTTGCAAGGGGTTTGAAATGCTTCTCAGTAAGCAAACTGCTTCAAATGTGAAGTTTGGGATTGGATATAATCACACTGAACCTCCTACAGATTTTACTCCCAAGACAAAAGTAAAATCTAAAGGTGAAATCAATTCCCAAACCACATCATCATGTGTCTCATCCTTAAGTGATAATGTACAATTAGAGGATGAAGTCAGTAATAGTACCTCAGCTAATCAATCTGCTAATGGTCTTACTGCTGATGAACACATGATCAAAGAAAAGCTGAGCACTTCAGGTGTTGTCTCAAAAGGTATTCAAAGTACTAAAGAGCAAGTGACAACACCTAAAGAACATTTCAAACCAAATGGAACCAAACATGGTTTGACAACTTCTGAAGAATCTATCAGGAAATCCAAATGTATTGATAGAAAACTTCTGAAGAACAAGTACATAAGTACTAAGAGGAAGAAAGTACTGAAGAACACCCAGTAGTTTCATCTTCTTCAGCAGCTGATCAACAGAAGATGAAGAAAAAGCCATGTGAAATATGTGGCCTATTCAATCATCTGACTGATGAATGTTGGTACAGAAAGGGTTCCAAATTTAACAAAGATAATATCATTAAAAAGAAAATTAATAAAATGAAAGATGAATTTGAAACCAAGTTTGTGCCACAAACATCTCAACCTGATAAACCAAAGTTTTCACAAAAATCTAAACAGAAGAAAGAGGTTTATCATAAAACAGCTGAAAATATTCCTCAAGGAGTATCAAAACAACAGACTAAGTTTGTGTCTTTCAAAAAGGAGAATATGGTGTGTCACAAGAACCATTCGCAAACAAGTACTGATGTGTCTGCTGAACTGAAGGCTTTAACAACCAATCAGACACAACTTGTTATGATGATTCAACATCTGTTGGGGAGAGTTAACCAAATAGATGTACCTGTGATTAAACCACTGAAAAGGAAAACTAAGCCAAAATCAAAGGAATCCTTTTCAGCACCATCTCCATCTTCAAAGGCTGTTAATCATGACAAATCAATTAGTATAAAATTTGTTGATGAGAACAGACCCAAAACCAAAATGGTTTGGGTCTCAAAAGCTAACTAGTTGTTGTGATATATGCAGGGTTCTTCAACATGCCATAGAAGCATCTGGTATGTGGACAGTGGAGGATCTATGCATATGACTGGGAGCAGATCTCTTCTTCATGACTACTCTCAAGGAAAGAAGGGATTTGTTTCTTTTGGTAATGATTCTAAGGGTTACATCATCGGCAAAGGCCTTGTTTCAAATGGTGAAATAAGGTTTGATGATGTTAACCATGTGGAGAATCTCAAGTACAATTTGTCGAGTGTCAGTCAAATGTGTGATAAAGGGCATGTTGCACTTTTCACCAGTCAAAACTGTCGAATTTTGTCTTTCAATGTTTTGAGTATGATTGACAAGATATTGGATGAACATATTCTCCTGAAGGCCAACAGGATTGGTAGAGTATATGCCTTAGACTTATCAAAGAAAACTGATCTAAAAGGCCATCCATGTCTATTCTCCAAGGCCTCTCCTCAGGAATCTGAACTTTGGCATAGAAGGCTTGGTCATGTGAATCTTAGAAACATGAACCAGCTGATCCTTCATGGTTTAGTGAGAAGTCTGCCATTAAAGGAGTTCAAATGTGATGAGAACTGCTCTGCTTGTTTAAAAGGAAAGCAACATAAAGTATCATTCCCTCCAATAGAAGAACCAAAGTCCACTGCCTGCTTGCAATTACTGCATATGGATCTTTTTGGTCCAGTAAGAGTGATGAGCATGGAAAAGAAAAAATACTGTCTCGTAACTGTGGATGATTATTCCAGATTTGTATGGACCTTCTTCTTACAATCAAAAGATGAGGCTGGTCAAATTATCATCTACTTTGTGTTGCATGTGGAAAAGCAGTATTCTCTTTCTGTCAAGTGTGTGAGGAGTGATAATGGCACATAATTTAGAAATGACACACTTGATGAATTCTATTTCTCTAAGGGAATCAAGAGGCAGTTTAGCATTCCAAGAACTCCTGGGCAAAATGGAGTGGTGGAGAGAAAGAACAGGACCCTTATTGAAGCTGCAAGGTCAATGTTGGCTGATTCTGGTTTGCCACTAACCTTTTGGGCTGAAGCTGTTAACACAGCTTGCTATGTGCAAAATAGAGTATTGGTAAATCAAAGGTTGATGAAGACTCCTTATGAAGTGTTACATCATTTGGCTCCTCTGATTTCCTTCTTTAGAGCATTTGGGTGTCCTTGTTATATTCTCAACACAAAGGATCCACTTCAAAGTTTGAATCAAAGGTGGATGTAGGGTACTTTGTTGGGTATTATCTACTTGCAAGGCATACAGAGTTTTTAATTGCAGAACAAGATTGTAGAAGAAACCTTGCATGTAAAGTTTAATGAATCTCCAAAGGAGAATATCCCATAAAACCCTATGGAGTTATTTGATCTGGACATACTGCAATATGTTCCTTATCAGTCTCCAACTATTGCAGATTCTGTGAATACATCATCTCCTGCCACTTGTTATCCATCTGTTGGTATAAATGCAAGTTTTAGTGATCAACTGCCTGAGTCTACTAAACTTGATATTCCTGTAGCTTAAGCAGTTCCATCCATAACAAATGCTGATGAGATCTCTGAATCCTCTACTTCATTTGAATTGTCATCTCATTCTAGGTTTCAAGAATCTGGATCACCATCTGTTACTGCTGAATCACCTACAAACACTTGCACAGATCTGATTGAGTATCAAGAACTAAAGAATCACCCCATGTCTCAGATTATTGGTGACATCAATGCTGGTGTTTCAACTAGAAGTCAATTGTCCAACTTTTGCTTCTATGCTATCTTCATCAGTCAGCAAGAGCCAAAGACTATCATATTGCATTAAGAGACAATGGATGGGTTGAAGCTATGCAACTTGAGCTTCTTTAGTTTCAAAAGCAGCAAGTGTGGGAACTGGTTCCTCTTCCCCAAGGTAAGTGTGCAATAGGCACTAAATGGGTGTTTAGGAATAAAACTGATGAAAAAGGCCAAATTTTCAAGAACAAGGCCAGACTGGTTGTACAGGGTTTTTCACAAGAAGAAGGTATTGATTATGATGAAACCTTTGCCCCTATAGCCAGACTGGAAGCAGTCAGATTGTTTTTAGCTTATGCTGCTTTTCATAATCTCAAATTTTTTCAAATGGATGTCAAAAGTGCATTCTTATATGGTAAAATAAAAGAAGAAGTTTATGTGTGCCAACCACCAGGTTTTGAAGATCATAAACATCCAGATTGGGTGTATAAATTTGATAAGGCTCTTTATGGGCTAAAACAAGCACCCAGAGCCTGGTATGACACACTGTCTAACTTTCTTCTTCAAAATAATTTGACTAGAGGCTCCATAGATAAAACCTTGTTCATTAAGAAAGTAGGCATGCATAAGATCCTTGTTCAAATTTATGTTGATGATATTATTTTTGCATCCTCTGATCCACAGTTGTGTGATGCCTTTACTAAGTTGATGCAACAAAGTTTGAAATGAGTGGCATGGGAGAATTACAGTTCTTTCTAGGGTTTCAAATCAAACAAAAGGCTAATGGAACTTTCATTCATCAGTCAAAATATACAAAGGATTATTGAAAAGTTTGATTTACAAAACTATAAGCCCTGCTCTACTCCCATGTGCAACACCACACAACTGGATGCTGATCAGAAAGGTAAAGCAGTTGATGAAACTCTTTATAGATGTATGATTGGTTCCTTGATGTAACTTACAGCTTCTAGACCAGACATTATGTTTGCAAGTTGTGTCTATGCTAGATTTCAGGCTGCACCTAAAGTATCCCATATGATTGCAGTCAAAAGGATCTTTAGATATTTGCAAGGAACTCAATCTCTAGGACTTTGGTATTCCACTGGGCACTCTTGCAAATTAGTTGCTTTCTCTAATAGTGACTATGAAGGGTGTAAATTAACCATAAAATCAACCTCTGGTGGATGCCAATTTCTAGGCAACTGTTTAGTTTCTTGGCAGCGTAAGAAACAAACCTCTATTGCTACATCCACTGCTGAAGCAGAGTATATTGCTGCTGCAAGTTGTACATCTCAGGTACTTTGGCTTCAGAATCAATTACTGGATTATGACATTACAAGACTAAGACTCCTTTACTGATGGACAGTGCTTCAGCTCTTTGTATTGTTAAGAATCCTGTCCAGCATTTAGGACCAAACATATTGAGATCAGACATCATTTTATCAGGGATTGTTATGAAAAAGGTCTGATTGATCCAAACTTTGTTCCTAGTGCTGATGAGCTTGCAGATATATTTACTAAGCCTTTGGACAGTGCAACTTTCCAAAATCTAGTGCTAAGGCTTGGTATTCTGCAGCTTGAATAATTTGACAACTACTGATGATCTCAGCTCACAAGTACTGATGAGCATCAGTATACAGCTGTCACAATAAGTACTGAAGTTATTTTATCTTCAGCATTTTCATAACTACTAAAGACTAAATTACTTAAAAAGTACTGAAGTACTTTATTTGTTGCAAAGTACTGATGTGGTTACAACTACTCAAGTTTGTTCTAACAGATAAGTACTAATGACCAATGAAACATCTGAAAAACAGATAATCTGCTGAGTAAGTGTTAAGGTCAAATGAAACAACTGAGATATGTGAATTGACGACAACAACTAATGAGTAATTTTATTCTTCAATTGTTTCAAACAACTGCTGTTTCATTTCAAAACAACTGAAGCCAACCCAAGTCTTCAGTAGTTTTCAACTACTGATGACAACACCAAGTCTTCAGTTGTTTACAACATCTAAAAGTTAAAACCATGTCTTCAGTTGTTTTCTAACAACTGATGACTAAAACCAAACTTTCAGCTGTTTTCTTTCAGTCATTTCATAACCTATAAATACCTAACCCTAACTTCAAACTTTTCATAAATCATTTCTGAATGTTCATCTTCCATTAATGGCGACCATGCAAATCAAACCACGACACAACTGTGTTGCCTACTTCATAAAATCGGCCTTTTGGACTAAGTTTGATGATGCTATTGATCTGATGGTTGATTCCCCGTATCGAACTGCTTTTCTTCTGACTCCAACCATCTATCCCGACTCTCTTCGTCAATTCTGGACACATGTCACCATCCATACTGGTGAGAATGATGTCGCGATCACTCTCCAGACATTTGTAAACCAGAAGAAGGTGGTAGTCACTCCTGCTATCATTCACCAAACGCTAGATCTGAATGATGCTACCTTTGTCACCAAATACCCGAAGGGTACCATTGATCTCTCATTCATCAACCATGGCTATGAGGGCAACCTAAATGCTACAACCATTCTAAAAAAGCACTTCCATGATGCTGAACGCCTAATCTTCCACATGATCAATGTTTGCCTTGCCCCCTAAACCTCTTCATGGGATCAAATGTCATCCGGGTGGCAGCAGGTATTGTATTCTATTCTTGAACGCCAAAGCTTAAATTTTTCTGAAATTATATTTTTAGAATTAAAAGATCTGGCAATGAAACCTGTAGCTAACAGATGGCTATTATATCCAAGGTTTCTTATGGCCATAATCATGAATCAGTTACAATCTGATGGCCCTGTTGGCCTTGGAGTCCCTGCTGTGGTAGTTTTGCCAGAGGTATACTCCAGGCACAACTCTGACCCACACCTCAAAGAGGCTGCCAAACTGCTAAAACCCAAGCAGATGGTACCCACAGCCTCATCCTCCAGATCCAAAGTGCCCTCCAAACCTCATTCCAAACAAACCAAAAAGGCTACTCAGGGAGTTGAGTCCCCTGATGATGCCCCTGCAACACAAGGTAGTTGAAACTATGGGTAGTAATCCCCCTAGTTTCCAGGACTCTACCAGCTGAAACCGCTCAGGTATCCTCTCAACAGGATCCTGATGCAACCAAAAATGAAGAAACCACATTACTGGAATCTCTCTCACTTGAGAGGATTGCCATTAAAGAGCACCATTCACCCCAGGTGCAATCCTTCTCACACCTATCTCCCACTGAAGCCACCCCTACAAGCCCAACTGTGGTTATTGCACAAGTGATGACTCAACTACATTCCTCTACCCCTCCCCAGAAACCTATTACCACTGGGAAACCTCAACAATTGAGGGAGAGGATTTTAATGTAGCTGATAACCCACAACATAGGGATTACAGAGTTCAATCTCCCTGTGTAGAGGAAGATATTAGAACATCTGGTGAGGCTGCCTCTTCTCCTTGTTCAGCACATGATCAAGATGAAGATGGTATCATTTCTAAGTCCTCACCAGAGGCAACTGCCAATGAAGGACATCATCCTGAGGCAGGAAGTCCCTAGTTCCGAGAAATAGGGGCACATGTGAATACTGATCTACACTCAGCACATGTTCATCCTGATTTCATCAGGAGGTCAGCTGATTCAGCAAAGACTGATGATGACCTGGGCTTTTTCTTTGATGTTCTAGCCCATAATACTATTCTTGAGACTGAGGTATGCAGACTACAAGAACTGCTTGCCAAAATGTCACAAGAATCAAGTCCATCTGCCCACATTCACCCACAGATGGTAGTTTCTCCCAAACTATCCCAAACACTGAGCCACTCTCAACAAATTTGCCACCAGCCTCTGCTTCAGGTGCCATTTCTCAGGGACAGAACCCCTCTGAGCTAATGGTTGCTGCCTTTCAAACATCCTTACCTCTCATCACTTCCATAATCACAAACACTGTACATCAAGCATTGATGAGAGGCTTTCCTCAAATCTTCAATCTTTAGTTGATGCTGCTGTTTCTAAGAGACTTTTTGACATTCACACCCCTGAACCAATGCACCCAAAAAGGGGGAGTCTAAGTCAGTGAAAGTAGACAAGAAAAGGAGCTGAAGAGGAAGCAGAAAAAGAGAGGAAAGAAAAGGAAATGATCACCTATAAGAGGAAGAAAAGCTCTGAAAAGACTGAAGGTGAGAAAAGTTAGAAGAATTGATCAAAGAAGCTGATGAGCAACATAGCAGATCTATGGATAAGATTATTGATCAACTCTTCAGACAATGATTTGACACTGTCAAACTTGACTCTGAAATCAGAAGGTTAGAGATTCAAGAGATTGAACAAAGATGGGCAAGTTGGAGTGAGAAAGAAAGGGAAAGGCTGGAAACTATGGCAAGATTTATATCAAAACATCTGGGAAGGTCAATCATTGAAGTAAATCATGGTCCAGAGACAGTATTTTGGAGATAACCACCAGAATCTGTTCTTCTGAAGTATTTAATAAAGGATTGATCATAGAAGCTCTTAATGAAGTTGGTGCTAGGAAAAAGGACTGGTATGGCAAAATTATCCAAACTTCACTCACATCCAAGATGCTAGAGTAGCCTGCACAATCACCCAAACCAAAACAACCACCCTCACAACCCTTAAAACTAACTCCTTTACACAATAAACCTACTCACCCATTACCAATGATGCACCTAAGAGGAAGAGAAGGGTGTTGAGGATGGAAGAAGAAGAAGATGATGATGAGAATGATAGTCTGCCACTCTCTGCTATTCTCAAAATAAAAATGCCTGAGCCTAGGAGTCAACCAACAACAATCACACCCGACTTTCAAAGGCAAATGGTAAAAGTCAAACTTGAAGAAGAAGAACATCACAACAATATGATGAGCAACTGTTAAGGATGATTGATAAAGAGTTTCCCAAGTCTTCATCCATACAAGCTATGAAGAAACATGCTCAGAGGTTGTATGCTCTTAGATTTACATTCCAATATCAGAAAGAGAGAGTGAGAATTTGGCCTGACCCCAGAGTATGTGACAGAATTCACAAAAGGAAGATTCCAAGCAGATACAATGGCCAAGTAAAGAAGATTGTAGATGTTATGATAATGCTGGCCATTGTAGTGTCACCCTGGGAAATCCTTGATGACTTCAAGAGAGCTTACAAGTCTAAGATGACTCCACAAACTTTACTATAAAACAAAATGGTAAAGAAGTTGTTAATCTATAAGAAGCTTGAAGAAATAAGAAGAAATGAGGTCCAGTTATTGCTTCAAGGCACTCATCCTGATGAGTTTGCATACAGAGAGATAACCACTGTGGAGCTGAAAAATGGAAAGCATATTAAGTACTTATCTGAGTACTATGGGCCTGAGTTCTTCTTTGAAAGTGGAGCTGAAGAACTCACAATGGAAGAACAAGTTGTTTTCCTTGAGGCCTATGTCAAGAGTCTTACAGACTTATCATTGGGAAGTAGGTTTCAGGGATGGGGTAACAGCTCTGTGTCCAATTCCCTAAGACAGAGTTCCCATTCATCCTTTGCCAATCAAACCTTCTGAAGTCTCTTCCTTGGCCTGAGCTTATATTGAGGAATTCTCACCTGATACAGATTTTGTTTCTGCCAATAAGTGGGACCTCAATAATTTTAAAGGTTTTGGCTGCATTGGTTCACGGGGAGTTTGTTGGACCAAAAGAACCAGTGAGCCAGATCAGAAAAACCTTTAAGTCCCACAGACATCAAAACAACTGAAGTAATCTACAACAGCTGAAGACAAAGTCTCAAGACAAAGTCTGAAGACAAAGTCTGAAGACAACTGCTGAAGACAAAGTCTGAAGACAACCGCTGAAGACAAAGTCTGAAGACAATAAAGACAAAGTCTGAAGACAAAGTTTGAAGACAACAGCTGAAGACAAAGTCTGAAGACAAAGTCTAAAGACAACAGCTGAAGACAAAGTCTGAAGACAACTGCTGAAGACAAAGTCTGAAGATCAAGTTCTCAGAAGTTGTCATAACAGCTGAAGTAGTTCTCTTCAGTAGTTGTGATGGTTTTCATTTCAGTAGTTTGTAATCAGTAGTTTTATATTATGTAAAACATCTAAAGTTCTTACACTTCAGACGTTATAACTTCAGTAGTTGTAATGTTACTTTTAGTGAAGGTGTCCTCAGTTGTTGTTTACATCTTTAGTAGTTTAGTTTACTTTCAGTTATTTGTATAAATCAGTTAGATGTCACTATCAAGTGACGTCAGCTGATGTCACATTCCTTATAAAAGGAATGTTGACCTAATTTCCCTGTACGGGAAGCTTGTGCATGAATGAAAACATTCTTTTTGTAGAAAACTCTGTCTCTATAACCGTTACCGTTTGATTGAATATTAATTTTATTCTTGCTAGAATTTCGTCTAATTCGTGTGCTATTCCGCTGCAAATCCTAATCTAATTGATCAAACTAGATCTCGATCCTTTCAATATGACATAATAATAAGAATGAAATAGAAAAGAAAATGTTTAAAATTTGAGAGGGAAAGGAGAAAAGGGGTCGTCCCTTTTCTCTCTCCTTATCTCTCTCCTAATCTCTCTCTTTCTTTATTCTTTTCTAGTTTCTAGGACATGAATTAAATGTAATTAGCTATGGGGTTCTGTGTACACATGAAGTGTAAGACACTCCACTCTCAAACACATACACAAGTAAGAAAAGTGCATAATGTTTCTTCTCTTCTTCACCATTTTCGGCCGAGAACAAAGAACAAAATAAAATTTTTGTTGGATCTTGAAGGCTGGTACAACCAAAAGCAAACACCTAGACTATTTTTGGTGCAACTTATAACGGACTTCCAAAGCTAAGTATGGACATCCGAAGGAAATAGAGTTCTTCCAAAGACAAAGTGCAAGATCACCTTCTGAAAGGAAAGCTCTAACTTCCAAAGACAAAGTCTTCTCTTCCAAAGTTCAAGACTTTGAAGAATTCAAAGACGATGACTTCCAAAGAAGAAGTCCTCAAGCCACGAAAGAAGTAGCCTCTTCTGAAGTATAAAAGGCTTCGGAAGAACTTGTTCTTCCAAAGCCAATTAACTTTCGGAAGATGCTGCTATGTGCCAGTGTGGTTCTCTGACACTCCGTTGCAGACCTCTGATACTGCATGGTGTTTTCCCAAAGGCCATGTAGTTGACCATGTTGGGTTTGTTGGACCATAACAAAGTAGTTTAACCATTTTAAACTATGAAAACGCAGTGGATCAATACCTTAATATGTTTATTTGTAATCTGAAAAATAAGGTTCACTTCATAACAACAAAAAACCCAAGAACATAATGATCATTTATATGTGTTTGAACTAGCTATCAACAACAAATAACAACCAAAGTATGACATACAAACTACCTTTTGTATGCTGCTGAAAAACATGATGAAGGAGGAAGAAAATGAGCTTCTTGAATGACCTAGACACCAAGGAGAGGTGTCCTCAAGCATCCATACCCACAAGCACCAAGCAAGCACCTTGTTGCTAGGATTTCACCACCAAAACGAACCTTGAAAGGCTCCTGAAAACCCTTTTTCAGCCGAGATCAAGTTGCTGAAAACCCTTTTCAGGCGAGATCTACTTCTAGATTGGAGAGTGTTTTGCCTTGAGGTTCTTGCATATGTGAGAGAGATGAGATGATGGAGTGTGTGTGTGTTCTTGGAGTATGGTGTATCCAAAACAAACAAGACCCACTCCCCATAAAGGGGCAGCCGAAAGTTGTTCTTGAGATGGGGCTTTTCCCCCAAAACCAAAACCCAGTTTTTATAAACTAGTTGTTAAAATAGATATATAATTAACCTTTTAATTATATAACACGTACACACTTTTATTATTTAATGTTATTTAACTAAACTAAACACATTACAAATAGTATCCATGAACAAAATATCCATATAGGTTGTTCAATCTCATATGCAACTTATTTAGAAAACCAATTTCTAAATTGGTGTATTTATTTAATTGCATGATCATATCATCAATTAAATATTATTTGGTGTTTGCTAAGCTTGTTATTGGGTATGACCCGACTTGGATCATAACATGCTAACCACATCAATTTTCTATGTGTCTTGGGCATAAAGAATCCATTATGAACCAATTCATAGATTCCATTAAAAGGCATAGCCTTGAAATAAAATACATCATCCATACAAACATAAATACTATTGTTAACACACTTTAATTCATAACCACATTGTTTTAAGGGAAATCAAAATTATGTTTCTAAGAACAACTTCCAAACCATTTGAAAGTTTCAAAATATTGTCTCCTTGGGCTTCGACATCAACTTTTGCTCCATTGCCCATGTAGAGAATTGTTTCTCCCTTCCTGAATTGCTTATTTCTTTTGAACCCCTGCAACAAATTGCATAAGTGAGTTCCACATACGGTATCCAATACCCATGTGTTTGAAGAAATAACATTTAAACCAATGTGAATGATGAAAGTTGTACCTGAGGTTTGCCCAGCATCCCTCTTGTTTCTCAACTCTTTGAGATAGGTTGGACAATTCCTTTTCCAATGTCCTATCTCTCCACACTCAAAGCATGGATCGTTCTCCATTACCTTAGGCTTCTTAAGCTTAGGTTTTGGAGGTTCCGCTTTAGCCTTTCCTTTCCCCTTTCCTTTTATGTACCCTTTTCCTTTGACAACATTTGCCTTGGGATCGGGGAATGGCCTTTTCTTATTGCCTTCCTCATTATCGAGAGAACAGGTAGAACCGTTCTACCCATTCCTGTCTCGGCTGTTTTGAGCATTGCGTGAAGCGCACCAATGCTCTTGTCCCATCCGTTCATATTGTAATTCATTATGCACGTCTCAAACCTTTTAGTTAGGCCATTAAGGATCAAATCCGTGGATAGCTCTTTTGAGACGGGACAATTAAGCCACTCGAGGCGATCAATGTGGCTTTTCATCTTAAGTACATAAGATGATACGATTGGGTTTCTTCCATGTGACACGCATGAAGTGCTCGAACCGTTTCGAAGCGCTCTACCCTAGCTTGTTGAAGGAACATTTCCTTCAACTGGGTAATTATTTCATATGCCCCAAGATGCTCCAAAACCTTTTGGAGTTCGGGAATCATAGTTCCCAACATGAGGCAGGAAACCCGCATGGAATTCTCAATGTATTGAAGCCAATCGTCATAGACCTCAATATCCTCGGGGTCGGGTTGGTTAGGATTAAGATTGTCAAGGACATAGGCCCTTTTCTCTTGCTTGAGAACAATTCTCAAGTTTCGATACCAGTCCATAAAGTTATTATGGTTAAGGCAATCCCTTTCTAAGAAGGTTCTCATGATAGGGTAGGGACGGTCGGGGTGGTAGCATTATTGTTTGTGGCCATTTCTACAAAATTACAAAGTTCATTTTAGTATTTCTGAAAAATTCATTTAATTATTAATACCCTTTACACGTCTCATAGACAATTAATAATTAAAATCTAGAATCCAACGTTATATTTAAATGATGGTTAGGTGACCTTTATCCCATTATTTAAATTAACAAGGTAGTCAACATTTGACAATTGCAACCTATTGCAACTTCTAGTTTTATGGGATCGGTTAAACATCTTATGTTTAGTCGGCATGTAAAATCCATCAACACCATTGTACGCCATGCTTCGGTGACCCTATGCACATGGTTTCCATTTCAAGTCGTCCTATTTACACACACGTGTGAGTTTACACATACAAGTGGTTAGGTGACCTTTATCCCACAAGTATGTTAAGCCCACCTCAAACACACAAGTTCCCTAAAAGTGGTTAGGTGACCTTTATCCCACAAGTAGTTCTCAAGTTATTCGATTGTCGTCTAAAAGGATGGTGTTAAACTTGTTTCGAAAGGGATTTAAGTTTCCATTAATTCTAGTTATGAAAACTCTATGTACCTTGTATTCGCATTCTTTCAAATACATGGTACCCTATGGTTCTCTTTTAATAAAACCTCTTTTATTTTGAAATCATTGATCCTTTTAGTAACCTTTTATTAGTCACTTAATGATTAGGAACCAAAAATTCAGCTTGTTATGATAATTTATTTAGATTGTTAAGCATATACATATATCAAACAATCAACATAAAATGAATAGTTAAACAAGCATATATAAAACAACCACATGTGCATAACCATAGCCACTATGTTGAAAACACTTGTTTGCCATCACAAGTGTTGTCATTTGGTTTTTCCTAAGGGTTGAACACAATACAAAAGATGAGATCTCCAAAGAACCCCACTTGAACTTGCATCCAAATGCTTCAAGTGCTTTTCTTGTGTCTTCCTTTTGTGCTTCCATCTTGTGCATCTTCTTTTACAAAATTTATATCCTAATACAACTTTTCTAATAAAAGAAAACACACTTAATCTATGTATTACATTGCCATTGAATGAATAAATAAATTACATCCAAATACAAAACACAAAAGAATAATATTACAACCCATTATGAATGAAATCAACCAAAACAAACATCCATTCAAAACCAAATCAACACAAGGTCAAGGCTAGGTTATGCACCAATATGAAACATCATATACTACCTTCAAGAACCAAATAAATCCCCATATGACCCTAAATTTTCAGCCAACATAAACCAAGAATTTTGGGTGTTTTTGTCCAAACAAAACACAATCAACCATTTGATATCTTTCTTTCAAGGTTTAATCACAAGCATGTTAGATATAACCTTGAAAGCTTGGGGATTTATAACATCACCACAAAACAGCCCCTATAAAGTTGTTAAAGCCCCATAAAACCAAATTTACAAGGACAAATGAAACTAGTCATCCACATATCCGGATCTAGATGCCAATGTTGGGTTTGTTGGACCATAACAAAGTAGTTTAACCATTTTAAACTATGAAAACACAGCAGATTAATACCTTAATATGTTTATTTGTAATCTGAAAAATAAGGTTCATTTCATAACAACAACAAACCCAAGAACATAAGGATCATTTATATGTGTTTGAACTAGCTATCAACAACAAATAACAACCAAAGTATGACATACAAACTACCTTTTGTATGCTGCTGAAAAACGAGATGAAGGAGGAAGAAAATGAGCTTCTTGAATGACCAAGACACCAAGGATAGGTGTCCTCAAGCATCCATACCCACAAGCACCAAGCAAGCACCTTTGTTGCTAGGATTTCACCACCAAAACGAACCTTGAAAGGCTGCTGAAAACCCTTTTTGAGCCGAGATCAAGCTGCTGAAAACCCTTTCAGCCGAGATCTACTTCTAGATTGGAGAGTGTTTTGCCTTGAGGTTCTTACATATGTGAGAGAGATGAGAGGATGGAGTGTGTGTGTATGTTCTTGGAGTATGGTGTATCAAAAACAAACAAGACCCACCCCCCATAAAGGGGCGGCCGAAAGTTGTTCTTGAGATGGGGTTTTCCCCCCAAAACCAAACCCAATTTTTATAAACTAGTTGTTTAAAACAGATATATAATTAACCTTTTAATTATATAGCACATACACACTTCTATTATTTGATGTTATTTAACTAAATTAAACAACATTACAAATAGTATCCATGAACAAAATATCCATATAGGTTGTTCAATCTCATATGCAACTTATTTATAAAACCCATTTTCTAAATTGGTGCATTTATTTAATTGCATGATCATATCATCTATTAATATTATTTGGTGTTTGCTAAGCCTGTTATTGGGTATGACCCGACTTGGATCATAACGTACTAACCACATCAATGTTCTATGTGTCTTGGGCATAAAGAATCCAACAGACCATACTTTATTCCATTGTTTACATTTATTTGTTTGTACAGTTGCTAACTTTAGTTGGTGACAAAAGGTAAGTCATGGACATGTCATGACTACCATATCTTAGATAAGACATTATCTAAGATACCTTAACTATAGCTTTGTAATATCTGCTTTATTTATAGGATTTTAGCTGGTATCAAAGTATAACCGCCTGTAGGTGATAGTATATATAGTTTGTTATTGTAACTCTTGTATCATGCTTATAAAAGTCTTGTAATCTTTGAGTTGAGAAGTAATATATACAAGTACCTTGAAAATTAATCCTTTGTGTTCTTAAGTTACTTAGTATATTATAATCAACTCTTTGAGAGATTCTTCTTCATCATAACAGTGTGAGTACAAGTGATTTTGAGAGAAAAGCAAGTGTTTAGTGCATATATAGATCCTGCAATTGGTATCAGAGCATTTTAGGCTCTTGATTGTGTGATTTTACCATCCAAATAAACTTATTTTCACTCCTTTCTTTACTACACTCTAAAATGGCTCTTATTCAGAAATCTAAAGTTGAGATGGGGATGATGACTAAAGCATCTATTATCACCCCTGAAAACTTTAGACAATGGAGTAGACGCATAAAAGGTTTCATGAGATACCTTGAAGGTACAATGTGGTTGTCTATTGTCAATGGTCCTTACAAGCCCAAGGTTGCTGCAACTGGAGGAAACGGTGCCATGATCGAGAAGGCTGTTGAAGACTAGTTCAATGAAGACCGGAAGAAGATGGACATAGACAACAATGCTATGACAGCTCTTATGACTTCTATACCCAACTCCATCATAGTGGGGTCTGAGCATTACAAGTCAGCTAAAGAGTTGTTTGATGCGCTATCACAAATGTACTCTAACTCCAGTGATTCCAAAAAAGGTTCACTCAAGCAATAGTTTGAGAACTTTACCTACACTGTTGGAGAGACCGCCAACCAACAATACTTCAGGTACATGGATCTTATTGCTTCCCTTCAGTCTGTGGGAGTTACCATTGACTTAGAGACCTCTCAAGAAAGTTCATGAGTGCACTCCTAAATGAGTGGACGTTCTACTATGTCTCCATCAAAAGGACCGGGAATCTGAACTCCTCACCATGCCTGAACTATGCAGGTATTCTGATGGATACTGTGTAGAGATGGAAAACAATAGGGGCCATCCAATGAGCCGACGCTCAAGCCTTCCTGCCAGCAACGCTTTAATGGTTGCTGAAAGCTCAGGACCCAACCAAGCTCAGGAGTACCTGACTTGATCTCAACAGTCATAATATTCTTCAGGACCCTACATCAACCTTCTTGAGACTCCAAGGTCTAACATGCTCAACAAGGTTCTTTCCAGGACAATTGTGCCTTTATCTTAGGAAATCGGCACTCTGGTGATCATCAGTTCTACTTTGATGATCTAGAGTTGTAGAGATTAATGAAGAGGTTCATGCAACCTAAACATCTTAAGTCTATCCTGCATGTTGCACAAGTACATTAAAGAAGAAGCTTAGGAAGTTTCACACATGAAATAGAAAAACTCTAAGTGTGGAATCTTCCGAAGCCAGGACCAATATCTTCTGAAGCCAAACATGAAGTCTTCCGAAGCCTCAGAGACAAAGTCTTCCGAAGCTTCAAGTTCATGAAAACAGATTTCTTCTGAAGACTTTTAGTAACATGCTTTATCTGATGTACTGTTCCATAAAGTTGGACACCTTTCTGCTGCATCTCTGCAAGTCACCAACTTACATGAGTTGGTGAAAAGGTCCATGCTTTTGGTAACTGTACATTGAGGTATTGAGTCTGTAACTTTCTACTTTATGTACTTTATCCTTTTTGTAATAGATAAGGATGTGAGCTATGGCATGTCATAGTAACAAGTCAAAAGGCAATTGCCTTTTGACTCTACAATTGATTTTGTTTGTGTCTAGTCAATTGTATCCAGCTGGCTTTCAAAGTATAGCCGGCTGTAGGATGTAGTATAAGTATCTCATGTTCTTGTATCTTTTGAATATGCTTTGTAACACTTGTAATAGAACATAGACAAAACAATATACTACATTCTTGAAAACCATACACTTGTGTTCTTTGAGTTCTGTCTCTCTTGCATTACTTGTGTTCTTAGCATCTCAACTTGGTTAATACAGTATACTATTTGATTAAAGTTTAGTTAATCTCCTCTTTGTGTTGTTGTGTTGTAACTTATACCCTTCAATGATCCTGCATTTGTTATCAGAGCTTTTCAGGCTCTTGATATAAGATCTCACCATCTTAAAAATCCCTCACACACATAAATAATAAACTTTTCAAATGGCAGCCATTTTCAAAACTGATATGAAAACGGAACCATGAACAAGTCCCCACTGATCACTCTTGATGAGTTTGCTACCTGGTGTTTAAGAATGGAAGGTTTTATCAGGTCTCTTGATTCAAGAATGTGCGAGTCTATTGAGAATGGACCATTCATACCCAACACCCCTTCTGCTACTGGTGCTGGTATGATTCCAAAGATGTGGCTAACTACTCTGATGAAGATAGGAAGAGAGTAGAGATAGACAGAAAAGCCATGACAGCCCTTCAAACTGCCCTTCCAAACTCTGTGTATAGAGGTTTCAAGAAGTGCAAAATAGCCAAGCAGCTGTGGGATGCATTGAAACTGATGTATGAGGGTTCCTCTGAAGCCAAGGAGAACAAGAAGAATCTCCTGAAGCAGCAGTTTGAAAACTTCACCTTCAAAACAGGTGAAACCATGACTCAGTAGTATTTCAGGTATGTTGAGATTATGGGTACCCTAGTGGATGGAGGAGTTTCTCTTGAAAACAAAGACATTGTAAGGAAGTTCATGTCCTCACTTTCTAGGTAATGGACACACTACTGTGTGGTGATCAAGAGAACTGAAAATCTTAAAACTCTTACTCTGACAGAGTTATATGGGATTCTTAGTGGCTACCAGATGGAGATGAACATGCAAGGTTCATCTGGCAACTCCAATAATCAAATGGGTTCAGCCCTACATGTGATTGAAAGGGATAGCATAGAACCCAAACATCATCTCTTATGCTACCCTGACAATTCACCAAGGGTCCTTTCATCACCTTCCCAGAGACACCAAGGGAGAACTACACTCAAGGAAACCCATTCCAAGAGACAAGCTCTTCTTAAGCTTTGTGTCTTCTGATGAAAGCTGTGGCAACTCTCTTTTCACTCTTGAAGACCTGGACTGTATCCATCTAGATGATCTAAATATATGGAAATAGTCCAGTAGATGGCTCTTCTCACTCACAGAGCCAAGAAGTTTTATAAGAGGACTGGAAGAAAGTTTCCAAGTAATGCAACCAGTGAAAGTTTGGACTGGACAAAGGCAAAGTCAAGTGTTACAACTGTAACTTGATGGGCCACTTTTCCAAAGAGTGTAAGGCACCTAGAACAAATGGTGGCCAAACACAATCCAGACCAAACTACACTGACAAAGCTCTCCAGAATGAGAAGTCAAAGCAGCAAGCTGCTGTTGCTGTTAAAGGAGGCTTTGACTAGAGCCTTCAGGTGGAAGATGCTTCTCCAAACCAAGCACTAATGGCTGATCATGATGAAGCCAAGGTGTTAGAACATCTCTGTACTCCTGAATGCATTGCTAAAGTTAACAGATACAGGTCCTACAACTTGGAACTGAGATCTGACCTTGAGTCCTTAAACATTTTAAAATCTGATTTTAGAAAGTCTGAAAATGATTATAAACTAAAGATAGAGGACTTACAGAAAACCATTTCAGTTCTAAAACATGAACACACAGATTTTAGGACTCAAATCAAAGATCTCATAACCAAGTTAACTGAGTGCCAGGCTAAGCTTGTGATCAGCAAAGCCAGGGCAGAAAAGAGTGTTCTTGAAGAAGAGACCTTCAAGAACATGATATTTTCATCCCTGCACAACAAAGTGTGCTATCAAAACAGGCAGGGACTGGGATCCAATGAGATAGCTCCTCCACATACAATCTTGCCATTAAGATCTCCTAGGTCTGGAACTTGTGAAGATGAGCTACCTCTCATAGATCCTATGAGTGAAGAGGATGAAGAAAAGATAGTGAAGAATCCCTCTGAGAAGAGTGAAGAGGAGGATTCCAAGAAGGGCCACTATCCTTCTGAGGAGAAAAAGAAGCCTGTGATGACCAAGTCCATGAAAAAGAACTTGATCAAAAAGAGCAAAAGAAAGCCAAGGAAGACTCAAGAGATCAAGGCTACTTTTGACTCTAATCAGAAACAAGTTTTTATCTCTACAGGGTTTAAAGTGGTAGGGACTGAAGACATCAACCAAAAGTCTTATGCTAAGAGTTCTGGTTCTTGTTCAGCTCATCTTAGTAGCAAGAAGAAAGCTAATCTGTTGTGTACCACTGCTGCACGCCTGGACCATCAAACTCCAAGCACAGTCCTCAGCCCAAGAGGATTGTCTCATCATCTGCAAAGATGAAGGTGGAGAAGGGATGTGACCAAAGACAGTCCTATTCCAAGGAAAAGGATCTTGTGAAGAAGAAGATGAATTGTGTCATGTGTGAAAGTACCACTCACACTGCCAAGGATTGTCCCTTCAATCCTAAAGGTACTGTCCATATGACCAAAACAAAGGCTTCAAAGAGTTCTAAGAAGATTCAAGCTTCGAAAGAAAAACATGTTTCCTTCGGAAGCTCCATGTCTAAGAAGAAGGGAAATGGAAAATTACCCTCGGAAGAGAAATTGGTCTCGGAAGAAAGGAGTTCTTCCGAAGCACTGAAGTCTGCTGCAGCGTCCGCAGAATCTTCCGAAGGCTCGGTTATTAAAACTTCCGAAGTTCCAAAAGCTTCAAAGTTTTAAAGGTCAAGTCTAAGACTCCAAAGGTGGTATGGATGCCTAAGAAAGACCAAGTGACTAAGAATTCTCCATCAACAATAGCTCAAGATCATGTTAGAACAACCATAGGATCTATTACTGTTGAATTACCTTCTACAAATGAGCCCAAGACAAGCAAGGCTTGGGTTTCCAAATGTAACTAATCATTCTCTTTGTGCAGGGATAGCTGAAGACAGACAAAAATGTCTGGATCATAGACAGTGGTTGTTCCAGGCACATGACAGGCAATAGGTCACTACTCCAGAACTTTGAAAGGATTGATGGAGGACCAGTTGCTTTTGGAGGAGATAAGGTGGTTACATTTCTGGAAGGGGCAAGGTCACAAATGGTAAGCTCAACATAGAAAAGGTAAAATTTGTTAAGGAGCTTGGATACAATCTTCTGAGTGTATCTTAATTTTGTGATCAGGGTCATAACATGCTCTTTACTGAGCATGACTGCATTGTTCTTAAGCCTGGTGTGGTCATTCCTCATGAGCATATCCTGCTTAGAGCCCCCAGGAAAGGAAACATGTACAAGATGGATTTGCAAGAAACCTCTCCCTCTAGAGAAGTTTCATGCTTTCTGTCTAAAGCCAATAGTGATGAGTCTTTCCTATGGCATAAAAGAATGTGCCATGTAAACTTTAAGAACATGAATAAATTAATTAAGCATGATTTGGTAACTGGAATGCCAAAGAAAGAGTTTACAAGTGATGACCATTGTGTTGCATGTCTGAAAGGGAAGCAACATAAGGTATCTCACAAGCCTAAGGAAAGAAACTCCATCACTACACCCCTACACTTGTTACATATGGATCTCTTTGGCGCCACCAGTGTAATGAGTTTAGGAAGGACCTTATACTGTCTAGTGATCACAGATGACTTTACAAGATTCACTTGGGTCTTCTTCATTAGAACTAAGGATGAGACTCCTGAGATTTTGAAGACTTTCATCTTAAAGATTGAGAATCAATCTGATCAGAAGGTCAAAGTCATAAGATGTGATCAAGGAACTGAATTTAAGAACCAAATCCTTGATACATTTTATGATGAAAAGGGTATTACAAGACAACACTGTCTGACTCTAAACTACCCATCATATTTGGGCAGAGGCAGTCAACACTGCCTGCTATGTGCAGAACAGAGTTTTAGTAGTTAAGACTCATGGAAATACTCCTAATGAACTTTGGCACAAGAGGAAACCTTTCATTGGTTTTCTCCAGTCATTTGGATGTCCTTGCACCATCTTGAATACCAAAGATCAAATTGCCAAGTTTGCTGAGAAATCAGATGATGGACACTTTATTGGATACTCTTCCCAAGCTATGGCTTATAGAGTGTACAATCTCAGAACTAGAATCGTTGAAGAGTAGGCCAATATGACTTTCAATGAACACACACCCTGTGTTGCTGGGTCTGGTCCAGATTGGTTATTTGATCTTGATTTAGTTACCAACTGTTTTAACAAATACTGTGAGTATGCTTTAGGATCTGTAGAAAATTCAATACAGGTGATCCTGATCCAAGATTTGAGCTAGGAAGACCTTCAACTCATACATCTTCAGCTCCGGTTGGAACTACTTCTGCAAATGAGGTTTCTATCAGCACAACAATGACAAACTCAGCTGATACATTTGGTATGCCTTCAAATTCCAGCTCAGAGGCTCTACAACTAGATAAGAACACCTCAACTATGGAAGACAACAATGGTGGTGGTGACAGTGACCAAGAATTTCTTGATGCTACTAACCACACCATTGATGAGAACCTCAATGATGTCACACACTGCTTGGATCAAGTTTCACTTGAAAAGTGTGCTGATGTGGTGGGAGAAACATCCATGCCAAATCTAAATTTCTCTAATTTAGATCTTTCTCAACAACTTGTTATGATCCCTCAGCTTAGGATCCACAAGTCCCACCCTATCACAAACATCATTGGAGATGTTGTCTCATGGGTAAAGACAAGAGGACAAACCCATGAAGAGCCAAAGAAAGTTGATGAAGCTCTAAAGGATAGAAGTTGGGTTGAAGCTATGCAACAAGAGCTGCTTCAATTCAAAAGGCAGAAAGTTTGGAACCTTTGTCTTATTCCTTCTGAGAAGACTACCATTGGAACCAAACGGGTGTTTAGGAACAAGAAGGATGATAGAGGCATCATCATCAAGAACAAAGCTAGACTGGTTGTTCAAGGATACACACAAGAAGAAGGGATTGACTACACTGATGTCTTTGCTCAAGTGGAAAGATTAGAAGCTGTTAGGATATCCCTGGCATTTGCTGCATCCAAGAAATTCAAGGTCTTTCAACTTGATGTGAAGTGTGCCTTTTTGTATGGAGTGATAGATGAAGAGGTTTATGTCAAACAACCACCTGGTTTTGTAGATCCTGATCATCCTGATTATGTCTACAAGCTTGACAAAGCTCTCTATGGGCTGCATCAGGCACCTAGGAAATGGTATGAGACACTATCTGAGTATCTTTGTAAACATGGATACAGGAGAGGTACTATAGATGGAACTCTCTACATCAAAGGACAAGGAAAAGACATATTGCTAGTTCAAGTATATGTGGATGACATCATCTTTGGTTCAACTAATCCAAAGCTCTGCAAAGACTTTGAGAAGCTGATGAAAGACAGATTTGAAATGAGTGCCACAGGGGAACTTAATTTCTTTCTGGGAATTCAAGTGAAGCAAGTTGAAGATGGCATCTTCATAATTCAGTCAACGTCTGTTCAAGACATACTTAAGAGGTTCAACATGACTGACTGTAAGATTGCTAAGACACCCATAGCTAGGAACTACTCCCTTGGTCCTGATCTTGAGGGGGAGTGTGTAGATGAGTACTTATACAGGGCTATGATTGGGTCTCTTATGTATCTTACTGCTAGCAGGCCTGATATCATGTTTGCTACTTGCATCTGTGCAAGATATCAAGCCAACCCTAAGATGTCTCACCTTATCACTGTCAAAAGGATTCTAAAATACCTCAAATGTGCATCAACACTTGGTTTATGGTATCCCAAGAATCCCGACTTCAATCTGTATGCCTATACAGATAGTGATTATGGTGGTTGCAATATGACGACAAAGTCTACATCTGGAGGATGTCATTTTCTTGGTGGAAGAGTTTTCTCATGGCAATGCAAGAAACAATCCTGTGTCTCTGCATCAACTGCTGAAGCTGAATACATTGCGGCTGCATGCTGCTGTGCTCAAGTACTTTGGATTCAAAATTAGATGTTGGAGTATGGTTAAACTTTAAGGAGACTCCCATTCACATAGACAACAACAGTGATATCTCAATCACAAAGAACCCTGTGCACCACTCAAGGACAAAGCACATCAATATCAGGTATCATTTAATAAGTGATAACTATGAAAAGGGATTAATTAAACTAGTCAAAGTTCACACAGATGAACAATATGTTGATCTGTTTACAAGGGCTTTTGATGAACAGAGATTTAAATATCTAATATCAGCTATTGGGATGAAAAACTTTGAGTAAGCTTTTCTTAAAACTAATTCTTATTATTTCTTAAAAATTATGTGTGTCCTAAGTTGTCTAGTTCATCACTTTCATAAGCTCATGTTTTCTTTGGATGAAAAATTCTTTTTGAAGACTTTCCTTAGACTTTTGAAAATTTCATATACTTTGGAAGTTATGCTTTTAACATCGGAAGCAAATCATGCCTTCAAAATAAATAATTGTCTAAGAAATTTACCTTCGGAAGAGCTTTCAAATTTATCTTCCGAAGCTTAAATACTTGTCTCAGACACTTACTTATTTTATTCCGAAGCAAAATTAACTCTCGGAAGCTTTGTTGTTTTATATACAAAGCACACAAGTTTTAATTTCTCTTCTGAAGCAAAATTCTCAAAACTCTCAGGAAATTTTTCCGAAGTCATTTTATCTTCGGAAGCTTTTTAATTAAAACTTCCGAAGATAATTAACCTTCGGAAGCTTTTTGACTTCCAAGAAAACTACTTTTTGAGCAAAAGTAAACTACTTTTTCAAAGGTGGGACTGACATCTGGATTTCAAAGTTTATACTCTTTCATTAAACTTTATCTGTAATCCTTTTCACATATAAACCCAACGGTTTCCCTCTCTTTCTATCATCTGCTCTTCCTCCAAACCTAAAACCCTAAATTTCTCTTTAAAATTTCTTTCTCTCTTCTTTCTTCATCCTTAAGCTACTTCAAATTGGCCAACCTTGCTCACAAAAATGATCCCAACTTTACCATGCAGCTACACAGACAACACAATCGGGTTGCTCTGCTAAGCTCTGAGAAAGATCCTCATTTCTCAGAGGTTTGCCGTTTTCTAACTCTGTCAAACTACTTCACCTCCTTAACCATTGATCCTCCACTCTATGAGGATCAGTTGCTTGAATTCTGAAAGACCTGCCAAGAGGTCATTATGGACGGTGAGAAGGCACTGTCTGCCATAGTGCAGGGGAGAACAATCTTCATCACTCCGGCCATCATCAATAGACATCTTTAGCTGGATGATGAAGAAGGTGAGGTGTTTTTCCCAAAGGAAGCTGTCAATCATTCCTTTGAGCAGATGGGATATGAGGGAGATTTCTCTGTATAGACCTTTAGGAAAGGGAAGGTCTCATCCAATGGAGATTCCTACTCCATGTGGTCATCCACAGCTTATCAAACAAGCATGGTGGATGGGACCAGATTCCTGAGGATCTCTCCTTCATAATCCATGGAATGGTTCAGGGGGTCAAATTCAGGTATTCTCAATTTGTTTATATAAATTTATTTGCTAATTTAGACTCCTTAGTGTATTACATGTTTCCTAGATATGTCCAGTACATTCTTAACTGTGAACTGGGCTCACAGCTGAGGAAAACAGGTAACACTCTTAAATTGGGACAGATGAAGCCCGACATCTTTAAAATTCTAAGAAAGCCCACTATTGGATTCTCTGGGGTAGAAACAGCCCTAGTCCCAAAAATGTTAGAGCTCATTGCTCAAGGTGACAACCTAGCAGCACAAGCTAGTGTTGAGCCCACACCTACTTTCTCCAAACCACTCTCACAGCCTCAAATCACCATCACTTACCAAAGAAAATCCAAACAAACCCCTACTTAGGCTATTCAGTCTGTGGAGGCCCCCATATACTTACCCATACAGGAAGAAGTGGATGCTGGAGCTCCCACTTCTCCTGAGGAGCAGACCACTCTCATCTCTTCAAGAATCAGTGCTGAGGTTCCTCATGCTCAGCCTGATGAGCTCATTAGCCCAACTGCCTTAAGCCATCACTCTGAGTCTTAACACTCAAGTGATCAACCTTCAAGGGACAGTTACCATCCCCAGCCTATAGATCTCAACCAACCAATTCCCAACCTTGACTTCTATACTGATAAGATCTAGGTTTTAGTGACTATAATGAGTCTCTCTTCTTTTCCCCCACTCAAAGAGAGATGAATAATTCTCAGTCTCCTACATCTATCCCACATCAATCACCTACAACTGAGGTGGACACTCCTGAACCTATTTAGAATGTCCATATGGAAGAGGCTCTCACTTCTGAAAGTGATTACATCATTAACACCTCAACCATGGCAACTCAGCCCACTGACATCTCAACTAAAACTGCCAGTGAGCAGAGGAAAACCAGTAGCCAAGAACCTCAAGCTGGTGGTGAGAGAGAGGACTTTGGTCCAATGATCTCATCCCCCAATGAACTTTCTAATGAAGATGAGGGGAATCTGAGACTACTGGTGCAAAAACTATCTAAAACATGCACTTACTTAGTCTCAAAGGTCAGTCACCTTGAATCTCAAGTGACTACCTTACACAACAGGATCAATGATCAGCAACTTGAGATTTCATATCTTAAGGAAGAACTAGTTGGGAGACCCTTAAGAAGAGCTCAATCACGAACGCAAGAACCTATGGATGTGATTGACCTATCTTCCAGCTCACCTATGCAAGTGGGTGATGCTACCAAAAAGGGGGAGAAAGTCATTACAGCCACAGAACCTAGGAGTTTTTCAGAGAGAATGGACATTGAAGACTCATCATCCTCACTTGCAATTGTGCATTCTCAGCAACCTCCTCAAGTTCACATTGATGTGGACTACACAGACTCCTTCATACAGAGTTTGTTTGAGGATGGGATACCAAGGGCTATTTCACCTTCACCATCTTCCAATCACATCATTGCATGGAGGTATGACAACATCAGGAAAGCCTTAATCATCATAAGAGTTCAAAGGCAACAAGAAGTCTTCAATTTTCAGACCTTGGACTACTATGAAGGTCTGGATCTAGTCAACATGCCACTTGTCAACCCAAGCCAATCAAGACAAGCTAACAGACTGGCTAAAAGAATCCAAGACATGATCACTGTAGAGTTCAGCTTAAGAAGGAGACTTAGGCAATCAGGCAATGCCATCGATCAACTAGATGTTGAGGAGGACCCTATGATTAGCTTCATAGGGGAATCCTTGACCAAAGGCCCAGTGGTAGACCCTGAGAGCCTTGTCTGTCATCATCCACTGCTGTAGAGATCCACACTCATTCTGAGACACCTGCTGGTGAAGGTGCTTCTCAACCTCTCTCTGGCCTGAGCTCGGTTGCTGCAACAAGCAATGAAGGCCAAAGCTCTCTCCACCTTGAGTCACAAAGGTCTGTGGGTGATAAAGGGAAAAGAAAAATGACAACTGAGGAGATTGTGGAGGAGGAGAGAGAGAGGAAAAGGAGGCTAAGGCGAGAAAGTTCCTCTTCTGAGTCCTCAAGACTCATGGAGTCTACTATCAGGGCTGCCCCAGACCAGATACTTAGAATGATGAGTTAAGGGCAGTCAGGATAAACTATTTGCAGACTAGGAACTATGACATAAACAATGTCATTTCTCTCCCCTCAGATGAGTTGAATGAACTGGTTGACCTGGAAAGGTCAAGGGAGAAGAAGAGGCAGAAGATGCAGAACTCCTAGTGCAAGTCAAAGAAGAGAGAAGGAGAAAAAGACTATACAAGGATATGCCTACCCTCTCCCCAGTTTAGGAAAGTCCTACACAAGAAGATGTAGTTCAACAAGAACCTCAGGTAGACAAAGAAGAAGAAAGGATCAAGATGATCAACTACCTGAGTGCCACAGACTTCTATCAGGCAGATGCACTTCTTCTCTTGTCCTATGTTTTTGTTGAGTTTGAGTACTTAAAACAGCTTGAACTTGAGACAATCAAGGATAGAAAGACAACTAAGAAGAAACTAAAGGAAGAAGCTGCAAAATCAAAAGCCATCATCCAGAAGAGCATGAAGAAGTCTACTGATAGGCAGAGGATGATGAGCTTCTTGAAGCTATATGGATTCTCTGGAAGGAGACTTGGCCCCATGTGTCTATCCACTGTGGATGAGCATATTAGGGTGATCAAGCAAAAGATCAAAAGTGGAGAGCTCATTGACTTACACTCCACTCCAAGTCAAGCCCCAACTGAATTGGAGGTTAAAGTTGAACAACAGAGACAACACAACCTGGACCTCCTGCTGAAACTCAGCAAGCTTCATCTTCTGATCCACAGCAGGGTCAACCTCCCTCTCATTCTGAGCCTGAGAGAGAGGAAGTCCCAACTGAGAAGGACAATGAAGATCAATCTGGTGCTACAGCCCAGTCTTCTCAGTTAAAATCTGGTAAGAGAAAGAAGATGATGGCTTCTAAACCAAAGCCAAAGAAGAAGAAGACTGCACCCTCTTCTAAATCCCAGGATGAGTCAAAACATCTTGAGATTGTGCAGCCAGAGGATGCTACATCAACTCCAATTCAAATAGCTCCTCTATCATCAGGAAGACCCATCTTGTCTTGGACATACACCACGAATCCAGAAAGATGGGATGTCATTAGAGATCAAGGCATTGAAGACACCTACACATGGCAAGATATGTTTTAGTTGCCTCTGCATGACCTCTTTGATATAAGAAGACACTTTGACAGTCTGAAGGATCCTGATCACCTTATGAAGAAAGGATTGGTGATCATCCTAATGAGGACTGTTTATATCTGAAGTCTTCTAAGTGTTTTGGTAGCATCAACCTAGGGGGAGTTTGTAGAGATTAATGAAGAGGCTGATGCAACCTAAACATCTTAATTCTATCCTGCATGCTGCACAAGTAGATTAAAGAAGAAGCTTAGGAAGTTTCACACAAGACCAATATCTTCCGAAGCCAAACATGAAGTCTTTCGAAGCCTCAGAGACAAAGTCTTCCGAACCTTCAAGTTCATGAAGACAGATTTCTTCCGAAGACTTGTAGTAACATGCTTTATCTGATGTACTGTTCCATAAAGCCGGACACCTTTCCGCTGCATCTTTGCAAGTCACCAACTTACATGAGTTGGTGAAAAGGTCCATGCTTTTGGTAACTGTACATTGAGGTCTTGAGTCTGTAACTTTTTACTTTATGTACTTTATCCTTTTTGTAATATATAATGATGTGAGCTATGGCATGTCATAGTCATAAGTCAATAGGCAATCTGCCTTTTGACTCTACAATTGATTTTGTTTGTGTCTAGTCAATTGTATCCAGCTGGCTTTCAAAGTATAGCTGGTTGTAGGATGTAGTATAAGTATCTCATGTTCTTGTATCTTTTGAATATGCTTTGTAACACTTGTAATAGAACATAGAGAAAGCAATATACTGCATTCTTGAAAACCATACACTTGTGTTCTTTGTGTTCTGTCTCTCTTGCATTACTTGTGTTCTTAGCATCTCAACTTGGTTAATCTAGTTTACTGTTTGATTAAAGTTCAGTTAATCTCCTCTTTGTGTTATTGTGTTGTAACTTACACCCTTCAACGATCCTGCAAGAGTGCTCAACCTAGATGATGTGGAGTACATGGATATAGTCCACCAAATGGCTCTGCTTACCTACAGAACAAAGAAGTTCTTCAAGAGAACCGGAAGGAAATTCCCTCAAAACCCAAGCAATAACAAGTTTGGGTTTGACAAAACCAAGGCAAAGTGTTACAATTGCAACCAACTTGGTCATTTTGCTAGGGAATGCAAGGCTTCCAAGTCAAATCCAGGAACCTTTCATGCCTCTTCATAAGATTCTACACCTAAAGCCCCTGGGAATTCAACTGAAATAGTAGTTGTAGCTTAAGGAGTTGACTGGAGCTTTGTGGTGCAGGATGTGACTCCTATTCAAGCACTCATGGCTGAACAGATGACAACAAGGTATATGAATATCTCTGTACTCCAGCTTGTATTGCTAAGGTAAAACTGTATCAGGACTACAATATGGAAATTAAATCTGATATTAAGTCTTTAATTATTTTAAAATCTGACTTTAAAAGAGTTGAATCTGACTATTAAAGAAAAATTGAAGAGTTAGAGAAAACTGTATCTCTTTTAAAACATGAACACAGAAACTACAAGACTCAAATAAAGGATTTAATATCCAAATTGTCTAAGGCTCATACCCAGCTTGTTACAATTGAGGCTCCAGCTAGGAAGCATGCTATCTTAGAGGAAAACTTCCAAGCAATCCTCGTATCATCCTCTCAGTCAAAACTTTGTTATAAAAACAAAGGTGGGTTGGGTACCAATGAAATTGCTCCACCACACTCTTATGAGACTATTAGACAACCAAGTTGTGGTAATGAAGAGCAAGAGGTTCCATATGCTAATCCACTTTCTTGTGAGTCAAAGAGTGATACAAGTACGAAGACCATCACAGAGAACATCCAGGTAGACCCTACCCCTCTTACCAGTGATGACCAACCTCTTACCACCAAATCCAGAAGAAACCGAGCTATGGCAGCCAGAAAAAATACCAAGAAAGTGGTTGAATCAAAGCTAAAGATTGACCCAAAGCAAAAGGGTGTGTTCATCTCAACTGGATTCCAGGTGGTGGGAACTTCTAAACCTAGAAAAGTGTGTAGTACCAGCACACCTATCCAACAAAAGGATCAGAAGAGAAAGGGAAAGATCGATGTTGAAGAAAAGAAGACCAATAAACAAAGCCATCACTTTACAAGAAGCTAAACCTTGCATGCATAATGTGTGGTCTGCAAAACCACATCGCCAAAGATTATTATTACAATCCTGCTAGCACACATGCAAATAATGTTAAGAAAGAAGGAATCAAGGAAGGTTTTTCATTTGGACCCTATCAAATGGTTCAGGTGATGAAAAAGAGAAGCCTCTTTCCAAAGCAAGGTTGCTTTCAGAAGAAAATCCTTCTTCCGAAGGGAAAATGGCTTTGGAAGCTAAAATTATGAAGACTCAGAAACCCACGAGAGTCCCCTTGAAACCATCCTAGAATAAGACTGCTTCAGAAGAGACGATAGTGAAGGCCTCTTTCGAGAAGAAAGAAGATTCGGAAGAATGCCATGCTGCTCAAGCTTCAACAAGCTAATCATCTCTGATCAACCAAGGGATGGGATGGAAGATCAAAGAAGATGCTATAGCCCAAGCCTCCTCTTCACAAACACTTAATGAACCCCCATACATTATCTTTGGTTCAATAAAATCCTCATTGGAACAGCCCAAGACCAACATGGCTTGGGTTTACAATAAAAAACTAACTTTTCCACCATATGTGAAGGGACATCCATATGACAAGAACAATATGTGTGGATTGTAGATAGTGGATGCTCCCGGCACATGACTGGGAACAGATCTCTCCTTCAACAATTTCAATATTTGGATGGAGTTCCTATTTAGTTTGAGGTGAGGCTGGAGGATACATTTCTAGTAGAGGGAGTGTATCCAATGGCAAGTTAAAGGTTGACAAAGTACACTTTGTCAAACAGCTTGAACATAATCTTTTAAGTATTTCTCAATTTTGTGATCATGTAAGGCCTCATTCTCGAGAAGCTTCACAATGGTTAATCATAGCATAAAATCATTTTAATAACAAAACAATGCAGCGGAAATAATTAGACATTCATTTAAAACTTGGAAATCATATTATACTCATACATTTGTCCTTCATTTGTAAATAAAAGATAGTACTTTTTCTTAAATTATAATAAAAGATTTTGTAAATAGGAATGCCATCCCTTGTTCTCCAAGTAGCTCCCTGGTGCCATCCTTAGCATTAACATTTACCTGCCAACTATTATGCATAAAAGTTAGCTTTGCTCAGTGAGTTCTAGTTTAGGTAGATAAGACAATATAAACTTTATCCTTCATATAATGACCACACATACATCACAATACATAACATTTGTGTCTTAATAAGCATGATCATTATCTTTCATTCTTTCATATCTTTCACTTCATCATAAACAGGATTACACAAAGCAAGAGCTCCATGTTGATCGACAACATATATCGATCCGTGTCGGTACACATCATTATAGTAGCTAACCCCTGACATCTAATCCACACTGCAAGGCACATAGCCCGCTCATGAATACAGATCAATCATCATACATCAGACTCACGTGGTGAGATTGAGATTCTCACTTAGAATCGAATATAATGATTGAGTTAATGATTGAATGACGGAATCATACAATCAAGAAACATTTTATGTAGAAGAAATACTCATAAATGCTTTGTATATAGTAATAAAGATGATTGATTACAATGACTATTAGGGTTTAGCAAGAACAGTAATAATGCACCTAGAGAATACAAAATATTCTGATTGTCTATATTCTATCACCTGATGTACGAGGTTTTCTATTCTATTTATTGGCAGACAAGATGACTTTTTACAAAATGACTAAACTACCCTGACCTATACATCAGAACTAGTCTAGAACTAGTCTAAATCTTGATCCGCATTTCTGCTGGTTCATCCGCATTGGCAAATGCAGATGAAATGAACTTCATCAAAATTTCTTCACTTGATCATCCACATTAGATGTTGGTCATCCGCATTGGGTAATGCGAACGAACAAATGCTTGTGTGCATTCTTGTCCGTCATCCGTATTGGCAAATGCGAATGAGCAGAATCTTGTCTGCATTACTACTTTGGTCTTACGCATTTGTTAATGCGGAAGAACAAATACTTGTTGGCATTTGTTCTTTGCCTTCCGCATTAACAAATGCGGAAGTCCAATACTTGATCTTTTACTGCAGAGTCTTCATCCGCATTAATACTTGGACTTGTTGGAATCCAGCAGAACAACCATCAACTCATCTATTGAATTAGCATGTATGATCCTTTCAGGGTGCAACAATACTCCCCGTACAGATTATACAGCCTATGTTCTTCAATGTTTGGGTGGTGATTGAGGTTGTAAGGATTCTGCTGGGTCTTGTTGTGGCACCAGAGGTTCAATTTGTGATGGGTCCAGTATAGCCTTTATCATGTTGATAAAGTCTTTAGCATCATCCATCTTTTCTCTATTAAGTATGTGTATCTGCATTTGACTCGTTGCATGGATGGCTTCTAATGGTAGTTTGTTAAGTGAAACTGGTTCCCAAATTGATACTGTAGACATCCCATCCCTATGAATCAACAAAGGACCATCTACATCAACCTCTAGTTTTACAATGTTGCCCAACTACAGAAGTGTCCTTTTCTTCTTTCTTTTCTCCCTCTTGGCACTGATCTGGTCATATGCCAATTTTAGTATCTTGATGAACTTTAGAAGAAGTGCATATCTTCTTCACCAAGTTTGTTGGAGATATCTCTGAAGTGCCTGGTGAAGATATAGTGTATGTAAAATTGATCTAATAATCCCACTTCATAACCACTAAATAATCTGATTTCTGAACCTTCTTTCCCACCCCACTTCCTCTCAATCACCAACTCATAAGTCTTCTCATCATAGCAAATGTTGGAGATTGGTATTAAGGAATGAGTGCCAGCCACCATTTTTCTTTTTAATGCCTCTGTAGGTTCACTTTCAGTTTTGGAAACACTACCTCTTCAGCTGGATTTGTTTGTGTCTTCTGTAGAGGGTTTTTGAATGATTTGTCTTTCCTCATGCATATGGCTTTCAAAGACTTGAAGTTTTCGGTTCTCTTGAACATTCTAAGTATATCTTCAAACTCATAGCGTCTAAACATAGCTATGTCATTGATTAGATCTAATTAAGCTAGTTCTTTCAGGTCATGGATCTCTAGGGCGTTTACTAGAGCAGAGTACTCTATAAAGAATTGGACCAGCCTGGAGATCCTCTTTACCATGAACATGTTCCAATCACTGTCGTACTTCCAGGCAATGATTTTCTGATCTCTTTTGCTCTTTGGAGTACACACACCCCTTATCATCTTCGTAGTGGTGAGGCCTTCTTGAAGCTTCAGTTGTGAAGGCTCAGCAAACCACTTAGGATACCTATGAAGCACGGGTGCCAAAGAGCCTTGATCTATAAAAGTGAGTGGCATGTCTTGAGCAGACACCCTGGATCTTGGCTTTTTGCCAGTAATCTCATCTTCTAGAGTTTTAAGTCTCTCCTTCTTCTCAGTAATCAACCTAAGGACAACAGCCCTCAAGGAATTGGTTTTCATGTTACCAAGTTTCCACTTGGTGAAACCTTGATTTGATAAATAATTCTTCATTTCCCTATCAGGGAAACAAAGGTTGAGAAGTTGAAGTTTGCTTCTTCATGGCAGATAGTTTTGGTTTGTCAGCTTTGGGCAAGATGGTCATTTCATAGTCAGTTTCAATGGTAGGGTCTAGCAATTTGTTCAATCTTTCCCTTTCTGCCTTCATCCCCTCATAAGTCATGTCAAAGACTTCATCAGATCATATCCATGACTAATCAGATACATAGCTTCAACCATTAAATCATCATTTTGAGCCTTTTTCCCCATTTCATCTACTAAACTTTCTTCTTTCTCAGGACTATCAACTGCTATTGGCTCATCAGCCATATAGCTCCTTCAATTTCACCTTCTTCCAAATTAACAAAATAGCCTGCTTCTTTAATTGAGCTTCTCCTTGCTCATGTTCTTCTAAGAATTCTACTATAGTTGCCAAGCTTCTTGGATCATCTTATTTACTTTTCTTTACAGGCTCTTCTTCCAGTATAGGTCTTTTCCTTTTGCCTTCTCAGGTAGATACTTTCTCTTTTTGGTATAGGTTTGAAGTGAAGGACCAGAAAAGGTTTCAGGCATTTCAGATCTTTGAGGCACTTTTTCAACTTTTGATTGTACTTGTTCATGAGCAGCAACAGCCTTTTCTTCCTTTTCTTTTTGTTCTTCACATAGTTTTCTAATCAATTCTTTTTGCTCATTAGAAAGAGACACAACTGGTATTATTTGCAAGCTCAACTCCTTCTACAAAGGGATAGGGGATTCAGGGATAATCATAATAGGTTTAGTGTAAGTCCTTTGATCAGCTACAAAATCCCAAAACTCATCATCAATAATGAACTCTTCTGATGTGAACCTGTCTAGTGCATTGACAAGTTCTTTAAATTCAGCCTCTTCAGCATGTGTAGCAGCTGATTTTCAGAATATACCGCCATCTCTAGGCTTGACTCTTCATTCTTTGACTTACTTGTATCTTCTTCTTTTTCATCACTTTCAGAAGAAGATTGTATTTCATCAGCTCTAAGTCTTTCCTCATCTCTTTCACTTGCTTCAGCCTCAGCTCTTCTCTTAATTTCAATCAGCATCTCAAGCTCAGAAAATTTTTGTTTTGACTTTCAATTTGATTTTGCATATTAGTGATAATCTCTTCTTGTTCTTCAATTATATCCTCTTGCTCTTCCATGGAAATGGTTTTAATAGCAAGAGTGTCAACATGGCCACTGATTTCTTCTCTTGAATGATTAAAAGCAACTATTAACTTCTCAATCTCTTTATCTTTTTCTTTCTTCTCAGAACCATATTTTTCTTTCAATGATTTCAACTCAGCTTCCTTCTCATCAAGTTCCACCAATATGTCTTGAATGATGTCTGATATCTTGTTTAGTAGTCTTTCCATCTTTGCTACTTTCGGTAGAAGTTTAGAGATCATCTCATCTTTCTCATCTGGTTTGTTGACCCAAGATTCAGCATAACTCTCAGAAGGAGCAGCTTTAGAGATATCTTTCTTGACAGACATTTTGTTAGGGTTATCATCCTCATGAGAAGATGATTAGTGTTTTTTTGAAGAGCTGGCAGAGTCACCAAACTCAATAGGTTCTGTAGAAATTAGGGGTGGTTAGGCTGATTGGATAGGTGAATGATGAATAGGAGATGGATGTGGAGATTGGTTTTGTGAGCTGGGAGGTGTTGGCTGTGGGGTTCTTTGTGGAGATGGGATTGGTAGAGGTATAAAGGGAGATGCAAAATCATGAATTTCAGGTTCAGTATTTGAATCACCTTGCTCATCAATGCCTTGGCCTATCAATGCCTTCAACTTGCTCATCAGCAGTGTGTTGAATAGGGGCGGCTTGTTCTTCAATATGCTCATTAGTAGGAGCATGTTGTTATTCACCTTCTTCATCAGGATTAATCTGTTGAAGCATCCAAGGTACAAGAGGAGAGTGAGCTCCACTATAAAAATTTCTAGGATCCCTCTTCTTGATGTACTTATATGACTTAGCATCATAGTGTGGAATATCTAGAACTGGTCCCTCAGCTACTAGATTGGGGAATGCTTCATTTATGAGACATTGGATGAAACCTTGGGTACATTAAGAATTTGTATCTCCTTCCTTCTTGTATGTTGGATACTAGGCCATTGAAGACATAAACTGACATATTGAATGGCCTATTTGTGCATAGAGCACAAATTTTTGATGAAGTGATAATTGGGATATCATTCCATCCTATTTTCCTTTTGGAAAAACAGTGCTAATAGATATGGATCAGAAACCTCCAAGGAAAGTCTACTAACCCCTTCACAATTTGTTTTCCTTTAAAACCTCCTTCATATCAAATCTCTACAAAGAAAGTAGTGATATCATCATCTTCTAACTCAATTGGTGGATCTGCATCATCACCAAACTGCAGACACCTTCTCATAGTTTCTTTTGTAATGATCAGTGTATGCTCATCATCAATCCTTCCAGATAAAGACCTAACACCATCATGTAACACCTGGTTATTTATAAAAGACAAATAAAGAAGAACAAAGTGAAGAAAAAGAAGGAAATAAAATAAAACCCAAGTCTAGGGGTTAAAAGTGACATAAAGGACAAAAAGTTTAAAAGTTGGTGACAAAGGTGGTATGGCCACCTAAATGGTCATACCACACATTTTTCATTCGGATTTCGTTAGAAAGAGAGAGAGAGAAAAGGGGCTCAAACTTTCGGATTTTGAAGAACAAGAAGCATAAATCGAATTCAAGGTAAGTATTCATGTGTTTATAATGTTCTTAACTGGTCAAATCCTCAGGTTTGTGCTTATGTGTGTTTGTATGTGTTCGGACATGTTTTTGGTGGGTTTCTAGGCGGTTGAACTCTACTTGCAAACATGTTTAGGAGAAACCATACTCAAGAGCTGCAAAGGTGAGTTCTTGAACCCCTGTTTTACATGTTTTAACTAATTTTTAGGGATGGAATGCACGAATGTTTGTTTTTATAAAACTGGGTTTCAAACCCATATGTTTGACTGTGTGTATATTGATGTTATGATGTAATGATTGGCTATGTTCATGCTTGTTGATGTATGATTATGTTTCTAAGGCTTAGAAGGTAAGACTTAAGCTTAGAACATTTGCCTAAGTATACAGAAGAAATGTGGATGAGTAATGGAGTCAATGCGAATGAGCAGTTAATGCGAATGAGTAGTTAATGCGGATGAGCATTAACTATTAAGTAAGTCAATGTGGATGAACAGTTAATGCGGATGAGCATTAACCGTTAAGTAAGTCAATGTGATGAATAGTTAATGCGGATTAGCATTAACCATTAAGTAAGTCAATACGGATGAACAGTTAATGCGGATGAGCATTAACCACTAAGTAAGTCAATGCGGATGAGTATTGGAAGAAATGCAGATGAACATTGACTAAGTATGGGAAATGTGGATAAGTGAAGTCAATGCGGATGAACAAATGCGAATGAACAGGAACAAATGCGGATGAAGTAAAATAAATGCGGATGAAGTAAAACAAATGCGGATGAACTATGGCGAATGCGGATGAACAAAAGACAAATGCGGATGAACACTTAGAATGTTTTTATGACTTTCTGGAAAAAAGGATGAATGTAGTATTTGACTAGGGAGGTTCCTCGGGGCTATATAAGTTGACTTTTGAGGTCAAAGGTGTTATGATGGGCATAGTATGATTGTTGTATGTTTGATGCTTATGCATGATGATTGGTATGATGTATGTTATGTATGTATGGGGCCCTGTATGATACTGTTGTATGTTATGTTCTTATTATTATGATTATTTTCCCCTGGCTTTACGTGGTATGTTAATAAATGAAATGAAAAGTATTATGTAACATAAAGTGGAAGATAATGAAAAGAGAAACGAAATGAAGAATGCATGCATTAATGAACGAACGAACGTAAGAAAGTCTTGCAAACAATTGTATGGAGGTTCACACTCAATGAGGAGTGTTAGCTCAACCGTGTGCGGGTTAGCTACTCCTTAAGGATGCACACTGGGGCTTGATCCATGTGATCAAGCATATGTATGGAGGTTCACACCCAATGAGGGGTTATTAGCTCAACTGTGTGCGGGTTAAATATCCCATGAGGATGCTTGTCGCTTAACCCTAGATGAATTGCTTGGTGCTCTAGAGGGGGGTTAAGCAATGGCAGGAACTAGATGAAAAAAAATAAAAAATTACAAAATGAACGATGATGAAGATAATAAATATTATCTATGTGTACGTACGACGTGTGATCACATTCTAAAACCTGTTATGATTGAATGAAAGTAAAGAACGGTTTTAAACATAAGATAAAGTATGTTTTATTATAAAACTAGAACTCACTGAGCAACGCTGACCTTTTTATGCATTTTCAAGTTCGCAGGTGAGCATTACTAAAGATGGCATGGGGCAGCTACTTGTCATTTTGGATGGCATTCTTTCGTTACTGTTTTTGCATTGTGATGCAAACAAATGAAAATGTGTAATGAATGATTGTATTAACTTGCAAAAGTAGTATTATGAAATGAAAAGTTATTTAAATGTTCTACTGCGATTTTTTAAGAAAGTTAAATGTAATTGTATGTTTTGTGAGCAATGATTGGCCAGCTGTAAGCGTCCCAAGAACGGGGCCTTACAAGTTGGTATCGGAGCCAAAATTGAAGTAAAACCGGTAAATTTTCAAAATAAACCTAAACCTAAACTGAAAGTGGGACGGAAAGGGAAGGGATGCCAGTCCGTGGTGACCGAAGTGAGAACCTTAGTGAAGGAGGCGGTTGTGAGGAAGTGAATCAGGTCATGAAGACGATCCTACCGTCCGTGGTGGCCGAAGTGATAAAGGCTGTTAGAGATGGGGAAAGAAGGGAAAGGAGTAGACCTACGGATGAAAGGAGACAGTCTGAGACTGAGGTAGTTTTGTCGGATGATGAAGAAGAAGAAGAGGAAGAAGAGCCTGCGCCGGACGCGGCACGAGGCTGTAACTACGGGGCGTTTCAATGATGCAAGTCCCCTATTTTCGATGGTAACGGGACTGCTGCTGCTGCTCACGGTGGGTGAGAGAAATGGAAGTTGTTCTAAATATCAGCGAGTGCCGGGAAGTCAAGAAAGTGAAGTTTGCTGCCCACTCTTTCGTGGACTCAGCTTTGTGCTGGTGGGACAATATTAACCAAGCTGAGGGTAGCAGGGCTATCAGGAGGATGAGGTGGGCAGAGTTAAAGAAGTTGGTAATCAAGGAGTTCTCTCTCATAGGGAAATGGATAAGTTGATGTCGTGTCAGGTACATTTCTAGTAAACCAAACTTTAGCCTCGTGTAAGGCCCTATTCCCGGGACGCTTACAGCAGGCCAATCATTGCTCATAAAACATATAATTACATTAGCATGAAATAAACGTTGCAGTGGAAACGTTTAAAACAACATTTTCATTAACAATGATTTTGCCAATAATACAATATTCATTACACAATTTAATTTGTTCACATTATCATGCAAAAACATCAACAAAAGAATGTTATCCCAATGCCAAGTAGCTGCCCCATGCCATCCTCAGCAATGCTCATCTGCCAACTGGAAAATGCAAAAAAAAGTCAGCGATGCTGAGTGAGTTCTAGTTTTACATTAAAACATACTTTTGCTTTCATTAAACCGTTCATTTCTTTAACATGTGATCACACATCATACGTACACATAGATAATATCATTATTATCTTCATTATTCGTTCTTTCGTCATTACATCTTTTCCTTTCATCAACACCATGAACTTACCTTTCATGCTCATGGTACTGGGCCTAAGCCTATCATAGACCTTCATTCACGGTGCCCAGCACCTCTAGCCACAGTACCTAAGGCAAGCAACAATGGTTCCATACAAATGGTCAGTCATAAAGAAAGACCCCAATGTGCATCCTCCCAGGGTAGCAAACCCGCACACCGTTGGGTTAACAACTTTTAATGGCGTATCCCGACATACAAGGCTTGCAAGACTTTCTTTACTTTCATCATTCATTAATGCATGCATTCTTACTTCATGTTCCTCTTTCATTATCTTTCACTTTACGTTACATACTACTTTCATTCATTATTTATCATTCAACGTAAAGTGACGGGAAAGATAAACATACTTCATAATAAGGAACATAACATACACAAACATCATCATCATACAGGGCAACATCATACATACATAACATGCATATTCATGCAACCTCATCATCATCATGCATATGCACCAATCATGTATTATAAGATGCCCATCATAACAACTAGAACCTCAAACAGTCAACCTACATAGCCCCGCGAACCTCCCAAGTCAAGCCTACATTTCACCTTTTTCCAAGAAGTCAGAAAACAATCTAAGGGTTCATTCGCATTTGCTATAGTTCATCCGCATTTGCCTTTTGTTCATCCGCATTTCCCATGCTTCATCCGCATTTCCCCATGCTTCATCCGCATTAGTCATCCGCATTCGTTCACACTTAGACTTTCTCATTCGCATTAGGCTTACTAGTCCGCATTAGCCATCCGTATTTCCCATACTTAGTCAATGCTCATCCGCATGAGCCATCCACATTTCTCATACTTAGTCAATGCTCATCCACATTGACCTTACTCATCCGCATGAGCTATCCGCATTTCCCATACTTAGTCAATGCTCATCCACATTGACCTAACTCATCCGCATGAGCCATCCGCATTTCCCATACTTAGTCAATGCTCATCTGCATTGACCTTACTCATCCGCATGAGCCATCCGCATTTCCCATACTTAGTCAATGCTCATCCGCATTAACTGTTCATCCGCATTTCTTCCCATTACTCATCCGCATTTACTTTCCAACACTTGGGCAGATTCAAAAACTTAACAAATGAACCTAAGACATCATATTACATCCCCATACACCATTCATCATGTTCTAAGCTTAAAATCTTACCCTCTAAGCCTTAGAAATCCCATTGTACATCCATAAGAATGAACATAGTCACACATCGCATTATAACATCAACATACACACAATCAAGCATATGAGTCCGAAACCTAGTTTAATGAAAACATACATTCATGCATTTCAAGCCCCAAAAATCGGTTAAAAAATGTAGAAGGGGGGGGGGGTTCTAGAACTCACCTTTGCAGCTCTAGAGTATGGCTTTCTTCTAAACTCATTTGCAAATTGAATTCTACCACCTAGAACCCACTAAAAACATACCTGAGCACATATAAATACACATAAGCATAGACCCGAGGACATAACCGGTTAAGAACACCATAAAACATGAATTCTTACCTTGAATTCGCACTTTTCAACTTGTTTCTCTTCAAACCCGAGAGTTCTCTGCTTCCTGCTACTTTCTCTCTCTAAAAATCTGAAAATTTTGTTATGTAGAAAGGTGATGGGCAGCCATGCCACCTTTATCACCAACTTTTCAAACATTTTGGCCTTTTGGGCACTTTTTACCCCTAGACTTGGGTTTTATTTCTTTTTCTTCTTTTCTTTCACTTTATTCTTCTTTCTTGACTTTAAAATAACCGGGTGTTAGAAGTCCACCCCCTTATTTAGGTTTTGTCCCCGAAACCTATTATTCCTCAAAGAATTATGGGCAATGTTGTCTCATCTCTTCTTCAGTCTCCCACGTAGACTCGGATCCCTTCCTATGCTTCCACTATACACGCACAAGAGGAACCACCTTATTCCTTAGTCTCTCTCTTTTTGATCAATTATTGCCACTGGTTGCTCCACATAATTGAGCCGTTTATCTACTTCGATATCCTCCAGTGGAACAATCATATCTTTATCTGCCAAGCACTTTCTCAAATGAGATACATGGAATTTCGGGTGAATACCACTTAACTCATCAAGTAACTCCCGTATATAGGTCACCTCTCCTACTCGAGCAACGATTCGGAAAGGCCCTATATACTTGGGCTCAACTTGCCTCTTTTCCTGAATCGGATAATACCCTTCCAAGGTGAGACCTTCAACGCAACCAGATCACCCACCTGGAAATCAATCGGTCTGCGTCGTTTATCAGCATACGACTTATGTCTATCTTTGGTTGCCTTCATGAAGGCCTTGATCTTTTCAAGCTTCTCAGTCGTAGCCTCGATTACCTCCACGCTTCGTAACTTTTTCTGACCATATCACCCCAACAGATGGGCATTCTGCATCTCCTACCGTATAGCATCTCATAAGGTGGCATACCAATGCTGGCATGATAACTGTTGTTGTATGAGAATTCAGCTAACGGTAAGTGGTCATCCCAACTTCCCCAAAAATCGAGAACACATGCCCGAAGCATGTACTCCAATATCTGAATGGTCCTTTCTGACTGACCATTAGCCTAAGGATGATAAGTCGTGCTAATATGTAACCTCGTCCCCATGGCATCGTGGAACTTCTTCCAAAATTTGGATGTAAACTGGGTGTCACGATCCGACATAATAGACACTGGTACAACATGACAAGTTACAATTTCCTTGATGAATAGATCAGCCAACCTCTTGGATGAATATGTCTCACGGATCGGTAGGAAGTGAGCACTCTTCGTCAAGCGGTCAACAATCACCCATATAGCATCATACCCTTTCGGGGTACGCGGCAACTTCATAATGAAATCCATGGTGATGTGATCCCATTTCCATTCCGGTATATCCAAAGGTAGGATCTTCTCATACGGCTTTTGATGCTCGGCCTTCACCTGTAGACAAGTAAGGCATTTACTCACATACTCCACTATGTCACGTTTCATACCCGGCCACCAATAATCCTTCTTCATGTCTTGATACATCTTTGTGCCACCTGGATGAATGGAGTATCGAGTCTTATGAGCTTCATCTAAAATCTTCACCCGTAGATCCCCAAAACGAGAAATCCACACCCGTCCAAATTGGGTTTTAACACGAAGTGTGTTTTCACCCAATTCCCCAACCAGACCTCTCATACTTTCAGAGTTAAGATGATATTCTTTCAATGCCTCATCTTGAAACTCTTTGAATTGCTTCATCACATCAGAGGTCATGATTAGTTGATATGTGTTCACTCGAATCGGCTCGGGCCTCTCTTTTCGACTAAGGGCATCAGCCACCACATTGGCTTTGCCTGGTAAGGGGTATCGGTTCTTGACCGTCAACTTGTTCAGCTCACGGTAGTCAATACACATCCTCATACTACCGTCTTTCTTCTTCACGAACAAGACCGGGGCACCCCAGGAGAGATACTCTATGGAATGAACCCCTTATCAAGCAGCTCTTGCAACTGCTCCATCAATTCTTTCATCTCCGTCGGAGCCAACCTATACGATGCCTTGGCAACAGGTTGGGCACCCGGTATCAGATCAATCTGGAACTCGATCTCTCGGTCAGGTGGCACTCCCAATAAGTCTTCTGGGAACACGTCTGGAAAGTAACACACAACGGGTACATTGGATAGTTGTGTTGTTGGCGTATCCACATCCTTTACATAAGCCAAGTAAGTGCTACATCCTCGCCTCATACACTTTCCCGCCACCGCCATTGAGATTATATTCGGGATCGTAGTAACCTGATCCCCATAAACAGTACCAAACTCTCGTCAGGCGCTATCAAAAGAATCATCTTCTTGCGACACATAATGTTCGCCTCGGAGTCCGCCAACCAATCCATCCCAAGAACCAATCAAAACCACCTAAGGTCATCACGAACGGTCTAACAGGAAACTTATGACCTTCAAGTTCCACATCACAGTTCTCTATCATCTAAGAAATCCTGGCAGACTTACCTATGGCAGTTTCTACATCAAAGGGCGCATCAACACGTCTACTACTAACATGCAGTTTAGCACAGAAAGCAGCAAAAATAAAACTTTTACGGGTACCCGAATCAAATTACACAGAAGCTAAAGTTTGGTTCACTAGAAACGTACCAAACACGACATCAGGGTCCATCCTATCTTCCTCTTGTGTCATTGTGAATGCCTTGGCACTCGCCCTTGGTCCTTCTCCCCCCGTCTTCTTCGCCCCGGAACCTTCCACCCTCGGCTTCTTACAATCCTTACTTATGTACCCTCTTCACCACAGTTAAAGCACCGGACCGTACGACAGTCCTTGCCATGTGCCCCACCTTCCCACATTTAAAGCACAAGTTCGACCCAATCCTGCATTCCCCACTATGCTCTCTCCCACACCTACCACACTTCTTCATACCCGCACCCGACGCGACCACATGGCGGTCGTCCACCCTTGCCTTCTTGTTACCCGTCGAGGCACCACCCCAACCAAACCTTTTCCCATTCCATTTTCGATCACCTCCACCTTTCCAGCTACCTTTAGCCCCCACCACTACAGCCTTCTCATCATACAACCTCCCTGCCAAATCCACCGCCGACCTAAACATGCTCGGTCGGGCGGCTATCATATGCCTGGGAATGTCCGCTGGCAAACCCTAAATGTACCTCTTAATCTTCCATGATAGAGGTGTCACCTGATCCGACACCAGACGTGCCATCTCGTTGAACTTTGTAGTGTACTGCTCATGTGTCATGGTTCCCGCCTCTAGTTGCAAGAACTCCCTTTCGACCTTGTCCATTTCTCGGTGGAGACAAAACTCCTTAATCACCAACTTTTTCAGCTCCGATCATCTCATCCTCCCAATTCCCTGCTGCCCTCGGCTTGGACTATATTGTCCCAGTAGCATAGAGCCGAGTCCACAAAAGAATAGGCATGAACTTCACCTTTTGATCCTCCGGCACTCGCTGATATTTAAAACAGCTTCCATTTCTCTCACCCATCGGTGAGCAGCAGCAACAGTGCCATTGCCATCGAAAGTAGGGGGCTTACACCGTTTAAATGCCTCATAGTTACAGCCTTGTGTCGCTCCTACACAGGCTCTTCTTCTTCCTCTTCTTTTCATCATCAAACGGAACTGTCTCAGTCTCGGGCTGTCTTCTTTCGGTCGTAGGTCTACTCCTTTCCCTTCTCTCCCCCTCTCTAACTGCCTTTATTACTTCAGTCACCACAGACGGTAGGATCGTCTGCATGACTTGATGCGCTTCATCCACAACCGCCTCCCTCAATGAGGCTCTCAGGTTAGCACTCTCATCTCCGCTCCCGGATAAGGGGTTCTCGTTCTTCATGAACCACCTTTTCAGCCCTAGGCCTTCCTCTCGTAACCCGTGGTTCAGCACCACGACCTCCACCATGCGAAGCTTTTGATAATCTGCCACCGGCCATCCCACACACACACACGCTGAAAGATTCAAACACCAACACGGTCATTCAGGAACAGCTCTGTGTATGTCAAGTATATTAAGTATATAAGTCACTATACATGGTAGTTGTGATTAGCGCTTACTTTACTCTTCATACCCCAAGCATTTTCTATCATGACTACATCAGTATCTAATTCTACGAGCAACACATAACCACATAACATGCGCACGTAATATGGTTAACATTAAGAAAATACCTAATGGCACGCAGCTACTCAGACTGGCATCCCTTCCCTTTTCTGTCCCATTTTCAGTTTAAGTTTAGGTTTATTTTGAAAATTTACCCGTTTCAATTAAACTTTGGCTCTGATACCAACTTGTAAGGCCCCGTTCCCGGGACGTTTATAACTGGCCAATCATTGCTCACAAAATATATAATTACATTAGCATGAAATAAATGTTACAGTGGAAACATTTAAAACAACATTTTCATTACAATGCTTTTGCCAAATAATACAATATTCATTACACAATTCATTGTTCGTATTATCATGCAAAAACAATAACAAAAGAATGCCATCCTAATGACAAGTAGCTGCCCCGCGCCATCTTAGCAATGCTCACCTGCCAACTGGAAAATGTAGAAAAACTCAACGATGCTGAGTGAGTTCTAGTTTTACATTAAAACATACTTTTGCTTTCATTAAACTGTTCATTTTTTAACATGTGATCACATATCATACGTACACATAGATAATATCATTATTATCTTCATTATTCATTCTTTCGTCATTACATCTTTTCCTTTCATCAACACCATGAATGTTACCCTTCATGCTAATGGTACTGGGCCTAAGCCTATCATAGACCTTTATTCACGGTGCAAGCACCTCTGGCCACAGTACCTAAGATAAAGTTCAGCTATACCATTGTCATGTGCTATGCCCTTCATGCTCATGGTACTGGACCTAAGCCTATCATAGACCTTCATTCATGGTGCCCAGCACCTCTGGCCACAATACCAAAGGCAAGCAACAATGGTTCCATACAAATGTTAATCACAAAGAAAGACCCCAAGTGCATCCTCCCAGGGTAGCGAACCCACACACCGTTGGGCTAACACTTTTTAACGGCGTGTCCAACATAAAAGGCCTGCAAGTCTTTCTTTACTTTCATCATTCATTAATGCATGCATTCTTACTTCATGTTCCTCTTTCATTATCTTTCACTCTATGTTACATACTACTTTCATTCATTCATTATCATTCAAAGTAAAGTCATGGGAAAGATAAACATACGTCATAATAAGAAACATAACATACACAAACATCATCATCATACAGGGCAACATCATACATACATAACATGCATAATCATGCAACCTCATTATCATCATGCATATGCACCAATCATATATCATAACATGCCCATCATAACAACTAGAACCTCAAACAATCAACCTACATAGCCCCGGGAACCTCGCAAGTCAAGCCTACATTTCACCCTTTTCCAAGAAGTCAGAAAACAGTCTAAGGGTTCATCCGCATTTGCCTTTTGTTCATCCGCATTTCCCATGCTTCATCCGCATTTCCCCATGCTTCATCCGCATTAGTCATCCGCATTCATTCACACTTAGACTTTCTCATCTGCATTAGTTGTACTCATCCGCATTAGCTATCCGCATTTCCCAAACTTAGCCAATGCTCATCCGCATTGACCTTACTTATCCGCATGAGCCATCCGCATTTCACATACTTAGTCAATGCTCATTCGCATTGACCTAACTCATCCGCATAAGCCATCCGCATTTCCCGTACTTAGTCAATGCTCATCCGCATTGAACTTACTCATCCGCATGAGCCATCCGCATTTCCCATACTTAGTCAATGCTATTCTGCATTGACCTTACTCCTCCGCATGAGCCATCCGCATTTCCCATACTTAGTCAACGCTTATCTGCATTGACCTTACTCATCTGCATGAGCCATCCGCATTTCCAATACTTAGTCAATGCTTATCCGCATTAACTGTTCATCCACATTTCTTCGCATTACTCATCAGCATTTACTTTCCAACACTTAGGCAGATTCAAAAACTTAACACATAAGCCTAAAACATCAGATTACATCCCCATACACCATTCATCATGTTCTAAGCTTAAATCTTACCCTTTAAGCCTTAGAAATCCCATCGTACATCCACAAGCATGAACAGAGTCACACATCGCATTATAACATCAACATACACACAATCAAGCATACAGGTTTGAAACCTAGTTTAATGAAAACATACATTCATGCTTTTCCAGCCCCAAAAATCGGCTAAAACATGTAGAAGGGGGGGTTCTAGAACTCACCTTTACAGCTCTTGAGTATGGATTTCTTCCAAACTCATTTGCAAATTGAATTCAACCGCCTATAACCCATTAAAAACATACCGGAACACATATAAACACACATAAGCATATACCCGAGGACATAATCGGTTAATAACACCATGAAAACATGAATTCTTACCTTGAATTCGCACTTTTCAACTTGTTTCTTTTAAAACCCGAGAGTTCTCTGCTTTCTGCTACTTTCTCTCTCTAAAAATCCTAAAATTTTGTTGCGTAGAAAGGGTGATGGGCGGCCATGCCACCTTTATCTCCAACTTTTCAAACATTTTGTCTTTTTGGATACTTTTTACCCCTAGACTTGGGTTTTATTTCTTTTCCTTCTTTTCTTTCACTTTATTCTTCTTTCTTGACTTTAAAATAACCGGGTGTTACACCTCCGTGTTATTTGATTTTGGTGTCGGTAAAAGTTTTATTTCTGCTGCTTTCTGTGCTAAACGGCCTATTAGTAGTAGGAGTGTTGATGCACCCTTTGATGTAGAAACTGCCATAGGTAAGTCTACCCGGATTTTTGAGATGATAGAAGACTGTGATGTGGAACTAGAAGGTGCTAGTTGGTTTTCAAGGAGCTGCTTGATAAGGGGTTTGTTAGACCAAGTATCTCTCCTTGGGGTGCTCTAGTCTTATTCGTGAAGAAGAAAGATGGTAGTATGAGGATATGGATTGACTACCATGAGCTGAATAAGTTGACGATAAAGAACCGCTACCCCTTACCAAGAATTGATGACTTGCTTGATCAGCTTCAAGGTGCCAGTTGGTTTTCAAGGATAGACCTTTGATCTGGTTACCATCAGTTGAAAGTGAAGGAGCAGGATATCCCTAAAACAACTTTTCTCACATGTTATGGTCATTATGAGTTTCTTGTCATGTCGTTTGGTTTGACCAATGCGCGAGCTGCTTTTATGGATTTGATGAATCGAGTGTGTGGGCCGATGTTGGATAAATCAGGGATTATGTTTATTGATGATATCCTGATTTATTCGAAGAACAAGATTGAGCATGCCGGTCACATTCGGGAGGTTTTGGAGACGTTGATAAGGGAGAAGTTGTATGCTAAGTTCTCCAAGTGCGCATTCTGGTTGCGCGACGTTCAATTCTTGGGTCACGTGGTGAATTCTGATGGGATCATGGTGGATCAGGCAAAGGTGGAGGCAGTGATGCAATGGAAGTCTCCAAATACGCCATCCGAGATTCGTAGCTTCTTAGGTTTGGTGGGCTACTACAGAAGATTCATTCAATACTTCTCTAAGATCGCTTCTCCACTAACCAAATTGACCTAGAAAGATTTAAAGTTTGTATGGGGTCAAGCGTAAAAGAAGGCATTCGAGGAACTGAAGGTGAGGTTGACTCAAGCTCCTGTTCTGTCATTATCCGATGGAAGCGAAGATCTGGTGCTTTATTCTGATGCTTCCTACTCGGGGTTGGGGTGCGTGTTAATACAGAGGGGAAGGGTTATAGCCTATGCATCCTGACAGTTGAAGGTTCAAGAGGTCAATTATCCTACTCATGATTTGGAGCTAGCAGCCGTGGTCTTTGCATTAAAGATTTGGAGGCACTACCTTTACGGGATGAAGTGCACCATATTAACTGACCACGAGAACTTGAAGTACTTCTTCAAGTAGAAGGACCTAAACATGAGGCAGAGACGATGGTTGGAGCTTATAAAAGATTATGATTGCGAGATCAATTACCATCCAAGCAAAGCCAACGTGGTGGGTGAATCATGAACTCTGATGTGATGAGCCAACGTTTTGTGAACTTGATAAGGAGAAGTTGTACGCTTAGCAGAAAAGAGAGACCCAAACCGATTCGGGTGAAAGCTTATCAGTTGATCATGACCTCTGATGTGATGAATCAAGTCAAAGAGTTTTAAGATGAAGCATTGAAAGAAGATCATCTTAACTTTGAAAGAATGACAGGTTTGGTCGCAGAATTGGGTGAAAACACACTTGGTGTTAGAATCCGATTTGGACGAATGTAGATTCCTTGTTTTGGGGATCTATGTGGGAAGATTATGGATGAAGCTCACAAGACTCGAAACTCTATTCATCCCGGTGCTACAAATATGTACGAAGACATGAAGAAAGACTATTAGTGGCCAGGTATGAAGCGTGATGTGGTGGAGTATGTGGGTAAATGCCTTACTTGTTTACAAGTGAAGGCCGAGCACCAAAAGCCGTATGGGAAGATCCAACCTTTGCATATACCGGAATGGAAGTGGGAGCACATCACCATGGATTTCATTACAAAGTTTCCGCGTACCCCGAAAGGGTATGAGGCTATATTGTGATTGTTGATCGTTTGACGAAGAGTGCTCACTTCTTGCCAATTCGCGAGACATATTCATCCGAGAGGTTGGCGGATCTATTCATCAAGGAGATGGTAACTCGTCATGGTGTGCCGGTGTTTTTTATGTGTGATCGTGACACTCGGTTCACATCTAAATTTTGGAAGAAATTACACGGTGCAATGGGGACGAGGTTATACATTATCACGGCTTATCATCCTCAGATAGATGGCTAGTTAGAAAAGACCATTCAGCCCTTGGAGGATATGCTTCGTCCTTGTGTTATTGATTTTAGAGGAAGTTGGGATGACCACTTACCATTAGCTGAGTTCTCATATAACAACAATTATCATGCCAGTATTGGTATGTCTCCCTATGAGATGCTGTATGGTAGGAGATGCAGGACACCCATGTGTTGGGGTGATATTGGTCAGAAGGAATTAGGAAGCATCGAGGTGATCGAGGCTACGACTGAGAAGCTTGAAAGAATGAAGGCCTTCACGAAGGCAGCCAAAGATATATAGAAGTCGTATGCTAATAAAAGACACAGACCTATTGAGTTCCAGGTGGGCTACAGGGTTATGTTGAAGGTCTCCCCTTGGAAGGCTATCATTCGGTTTAGAAAGAGGGGCAAGTTGAGCCCGAGATATATAGGGCCTTTCTGAATCATTGCTCGAGTAGGAGAGGTGGCCTATAGACTGGAATTACCCGATGAGTTAAGTGGAATTCACCTGACCTTCCATGTATCTCATCTAAAGAAGTGTATAGCGGATGAGGAAATCATTGTTCCATTGGAGGATATCGAAGTGGATGAACGGCTCAATTATGTGGAGCAGTCAGTGGCAATAATCGATCAAAAGGAGAACAGACTGAGGAATAAAGTGGTTCCTCTTGTGCGTGTACAGTGGAAGCACAGGAAGGGATCTGAGTCTACGTGGGACACTAAAGAAAAGAGGAGACAGCATTACCCATGTCTGTTCGAGGAATAATAGGTTTTGTATTTAAGGGGGTGGACTTGTAACACCTGGTTATTTATAAAAGACAAAGAAAGAAGAACAAAGTGAAGAAAAAGAAGGAAATGAAATAAAACCGAAGTCTAGGGGTTCAAAGTGACAAAAAGGACAAAAAGTTTAAAAGTTTGTGATAAAGGTGGTATGGCTGCCAAAATGGTCATACCACACCTTTTTCATTTGGATTTCAATAGAGAGAGAGAGAGAGAAGGGGCTCAAAGTTTCGGATTTTAAAGAACAAGAAGCAGAAATCGAATTCAAGGTAAGAATTCGTGTGTTTATGATGTTCTTAACTGCTCATATCCTCGGGTTTGTGCTTATGTGTGTTTGTATGTGTTCGGACATGTTTTTGGTGGGTTTCTAGGCGGTTGAACTCTACTTGCAAACGAGTTTGGGGGAGACCATACTCATGAGCTGCAAAGGTGAGTTCTAGAACCCCTATTTTACATGTTTTAACTGATTTTTAGGACTGGAAATGCAGCAATGTTTGTTTTTATAAAACTAGGTTTCGAACTCGTATGTTTGACTCTGTGTAAATTGATGTTATGATGTAATGATTGGCTATGTTCATGTTTGTTGATGTATGATTGTGTTTCTAAGGCTTAGAAGGTAAGACTTAAGCTTAGAACATAATGGATGGTGATTGGGAACTGAAATCTGAGGTTTAAGGCTCATAAGTTCAGTTTTAGAATCTACCTAAGTATACAGAAGAAATGTGGATGAGTAATGGAAGTCAATGCGGATGAGCAGTTAATGCGAATGAGCGTTAACTATTAAGTAAGTCAATGCGGATGAACAGTTAATGCGGATGAGCATTAACTATTAAGTAAGTCAATGTGGATAAACAGTTAATGCGGATGAGCACTAACCATTAAGTAAGTCAATGTGGATGAGTAATGGAAAGTCACTGCGGATGAACAGTTAATGCGAATGAGCATTTACCACTACGTAAGTCAATGCGGATGAGTATTGGAAGAAATGCGGATGAACATTGACTAACTATGGGAAATGTGGATGAGTAAAGTCAATACGGATGAACAAGAACTAGTGCGGATGAAGTAAAATAAATGCGGATGAACTAAGACAAATGCGGATGAACTATGGTGAATGCGGATGAACAAAAGACAAATGCGGATGAACACTTAGAATGTTTTTTTGACTTTCTGGAAAAAGGGATGAATGTAGGCTTTGACTAGGGAGGATCCCGGGGGCTATATAAGTTGACTTTTGAGGTCAAAGGTGTTATGATGGGCATAGTATGATTGTTTTATGCTTGATGCTTATGCATGATGATATGTATGATGTATGTTATGTATGTATTGGGCCCTGTATGATATTGTTGTATGTTATGTTCCTTATTAGTATGATTATTTTCCCTTGGCTTTACGTGGTATGTTAATGAATGAAATGAATAGTATCATGTAACGTAAAGTGGAAGATAATGAAAAGAGGAACGAAATGAAGAATGCATGCATTACTGAACGAACAAACGTAAGAAAGTCTTGCAAGCAAATGTATGGAGGTTCACACTCAATGAGGATTGTTAGCTCAACCATGTGCGGGTTAGGTACCCAATGAGGATGCACACTGGAGCTTGATCCATGTGATCAAGCATATGTATGGAGGTTCACACCCAATGAGGGGTTGTTGCTCAACTGTGTGCGGGTTAAATACCCCATGAGGATGCACACAGGGGTTCAATCTTTGTGATTGACCAGATGTATGGGGTCCTTGTCGCTTAACCCTAGATGAGTTGCTTGGTGCTCTAGAGGGGGGTTAAGCACATGGCAGGACCTAGATGAAAACGAAAGATAATAAAAGTACGAAATGAACGATGAGGAAGATAATAAATATTATCTATGTGTACGTACGATGTGTGATCACATTCTAAAACCTGTTATGATTGAATGAAAGTAAAGAACGGGTTTAAATGAAAGATAAAGTATGTTTTATTATAAAACTAGAACTCACTCAGCAACACTGACCTTTTTATGCATTTTCCAGTTGGCAGGTGAGCATTACTGAGGATGGCACGGGACAGCTACTTGGCATATTGGATGGCATTCTTTTGTAACTATTTTTGCATTGTAATGCGAACAATTGAAAATGTGTAATGAACGATTGTATCAACTCGCAAAAGCAATTATTATGAAATGAAAAGTTATTTAAATGTTCTGTTATGATGTTTTTATAAAAGTTAAATGTAATTGTATGTTTTGTGAGTAATGATTGGCTAGCTATAAGCGTCTCGGGAAGGGGGCCTTACACATCATCCTCTATCAATTCAGCAGAGTTCCAGAATGACCTTATGAGTCTCTCATATATGATAGGTCTGATAGTGATAGCATAAGCCACTAGTTGTGGAGATGAATCTGATCATGTCTCTTAGCCTCTCTGCCTCAGGTACATCAGGGTCTAGAAAACCACTGATATTGTGGAGCTTGCTCCATGAGAGATAAGCCATGTACCCTGCATTAGAGGCATATGAGTTAGATTAATGATAATATATTTACTACTTTAAGCAACATTTACCATTTTGACTTTTGAGGGTTAAATATGAACATTTGAGGGTACTGTTCCATAGGAATTATTTCAGATTGAGATATTGTCATGAGTACTCATGGTCATTTAATTTATCATGTTTGAAGATCAAATTATTGATGTTTTTGACTATTAATTGGATATTATTTCAAGTTTTGATTTCAACATTTTCGGTTTCATGATGCTATGTTCATGCGATGAACATAACTTTGAGATTTTCAGATTGAATCGTATTCTACAAAGTTTGCATGTTCATTGAAGTCGAGAATGTTCATCTTTTCTTGGAATAAATCTGATTTTGAGTGTTCTTTGTTAACCTAGGGTTCTAAGTTTATTATTAGTTCAAACGTTCAACATATTAGGTTAACACAATGTAAAATTTTCACCTTTTGTTTGATAATGCAGTTGTGTAGTATCTACTACGAGGACAGATTAGGTGAAATGAACTTGAATATTTGATTACTAAAGAAGAAGATGATTGATGAAGAAGAATAGTGTTTTGGTCGTCTCACTATAGAGTCTCTCAAATTTGAAAAGTATTAAATGACCTTTTGAACTTGCTTTAAGTAGGCAATAAATGGCTTGTACAAAATTTTACAAGTCTCAGAACAAATGTGTTCAAAATTTCTAAATCACTGTAGCAAATGCGGAAGTGGAAATTTTAAGTATTTAGGTTATCCGCATTTGTTTACTATTGTAAATACGGAAATGAAAATTTAAAGTATTTTGCTATCCGCATTTGTTTACTATTGTAAATGCGGAAGAGTTTAACTTGTGATTTTAGGCATCTGCATTTACACACTGTAGCAAATGCGGAAGTTTTGTTACTTCTGTTTTCTTCTATGCACATTTGTGCACCGCGCAAATGCGGAAGAACGAAGTTATAAGTATTTGTGCACTATAACAAATGTAGTTGACAAAACTTGTTCAGCATTGCTCACTGTAGCAAATGCGGTTGATCAAACTATGTGACATCATTGTGACAAAAGATTAAGTATTTATTTATTTCTGTTTGAAAATACATGAAAACTGAAGATACACATCCACAAATGCGGATGAGTAAAACAAATATGGAAGTGTAAATTTCATCTGTATTTGACAAATGCGGTTGGACATTTAAAAAACATTTTATCCGCATTGACAAATGTGGTTGAACACTTGAAAAAACATTTTATCCGCATTGACAAATGCGGTTGGAAATTTTTTTGTTCCGCATAGGTTTTAACACTTCAAATTTTCATGTATACTTGTAACACACTAATGCAGTAGAGTTATCTTTGTCCGCATTAGTTTCACTTGAAAATAAAAAGCTACCTGCATTGGTTATAAGCATGGGTTACCTTCACCCGTATTAACCAATGCACTTACCTATATTAACTTTTGAACTTAATCATAAGTTAATGTGTCTGTTTTGGTTTTTTATGTTATGAAGAGATGTCGTTGATTGATTTTTCTTATGAAGTTATTGACTGTTGGGGTTGTTAATTCTTGCTTGTATTGACTTGTATATCAAAAGTCATACAAGGTTCCCATTGTTTGACTGATCTTGGACTTTTCATGCTTCCACGAATCTGCATAGGCTAAGATACTATGGTATAACTTCTGCATCAACACATGCATTTTCTTTTTCTTTTGTTTTTAAGTTTTAAGAAAGTAATTTAAGATAGTAAAAATCTATATAGATTAATCAAAAATTTTAAATTACTCCCCCTAAAGTTTATATCCACATCTGGATAGAAACTTTAAAGATTTAAAAACAATTGTTTGACTATTATGTACATTGATTATTAATAATGAAGAGAAGTATATCTTTGGTTAGGATCATATCAATCTTACATTACACATGTGCATCCTTTATGATAAAATGGACATATTTATGAACTTGATGATTGAAGGTATGTTTGTCCTCTTAAACTCATACGAGGTTGATATTTTGATGCAAATGATATTTATCATGTTTTTGGTTGATTTAATTATTCAATATGTACCTCACACACATAAGCATGGAATGATCAACCATCCTTATACAATGCATGGTAGAATTTTTTCACAACTTTCCTTACCAGGTTACTTAAGTTATGAGAACTCATTTTCACTGATTCTCATTGGGGTTCTTTTACTTTGATCCTGTTCATGATGATCCATATTGGGATTCTTTTCAATTCACTTTGCAAGGTGATCTATGATAGGATTCTTTTGTTCATTCACTTGGAATGTATTGCTTTTGTAGATTCATCCAATTTGGATGTGTTCCTTATCGGGAATCTTTTGGATTAGTACATCTGCACTATGTGCTTGTTTCATCAGGTCTTTGCTTAGCAAAAAAGAAAGATGAAACTTGATATAGGTGAAAGAGATTCATAAAGCATCATTACCTGCTGTGTTTAGTTTACTACACACACATGCACTCAGATAACCAATACATACATGTACTTTGTGATGAGTGTTTCACTATTGAATAAGATTTTAATTCATCACTGCATGTATCTTCTCTTCCAAGTTGAGCCTACCAACATATCTGGTAAGTCATGACAGTCTTGCAATTTTTGAAATTAAGCATAGTGACTGATATAACGACTGTACTTATATCATTTCTCTTGATATTCTATTCTTCATAAAATTGACTTCTTTTTGTGTTTTTCTAGTATTTTTTTACTCGTTTTTGATGTTTTGATTGATTTACTCAAGATTAATCATACCATCTGATTGCACTAGAAATTCAAACCTACTAGGTTCAAATGCCTTTGTGAATAAATCAGCCAATTGATTTTTAGTGGGTACTTGAATCAATTTGATTAGCCCTTTTTCAGCACAGTCTCTCAAAAAGTGATATCTAATTTCAATGTGTTTTATTTTAGAGTGCTGAACAGGATTATTTGTAATAAAAACAGTTGCTGTGTTGCCAAAGTAAATTGATGTGTGCAAGAAGTTAAAACCATAATCAAGCATCTAGTTTTGAATCCAGAGTACTTGAGAGCAACAAGCTGATGCTGCAATATACTCAGCTTCTGCTATTGATACAGATACGTTTGTCTGCTTCTTGCATTGCCATGAGACCAGTCTGGGACCAAGAAATTGAGAACCGCCAAGGTGGACTTCCTATTGAAGTTGCATCCTTCGTAATCACAATGAGTGAAGGCATAGAGATTGAAGTCTCCTTCCTTTGGATACCATAATCCAAGAGCTCGTTTACCCTTAAGATATCTGAATATCCACTTGACTGCATTCACATGTGATTCCTTTGGATCAGCTTGATACCTGGCACACACACAACACCAAACATAATATCAGGCCTACTGGCTGTTAGATACATAAGTGAACCGATCATAGATCGATAGTGATTCTGGTCCACTGATTTGCCTTCTAGATCAGGTCCAATCTTCACTTTAGTATCCATAGGAGTTCTTATAGACTAACAATCAGCAAAGTGGAATTTCTTCAACATAGTTTCCATATATTTTGATTGATTGATGAAGATTCCATTTGCTGTCTGTTGGACTTGCACCCTTAGAAAGAAAGTGAGTTCCCCTATTGCACTCATTTGGAATTTTGAATACATAAGGTCTTCAAACTCTTTACAAAGTTGCTTGTTTGTTGAGCCAAAAATGATATCATCCACATAAATCTGCATTAGCAACATGTCTTTTCCTCTTCTCCTTCTGAAGAGAGTCTGATCAATCTTTTCTCTTTCGTATCCATTTTCAAGAAGAAAGGAAGATAGAGTCTCATACCACTTCCTTGGAGCTTGGTGAAGACCATACAGAACTTTGTCAAGCTTGTAAACTCTGTAAGGGAAATCTAGTTCTTCAAAGCCAGGTGGTTGACTCGCATAGACCTCCTTAGCAATCTTTTCATACAAGAAGGCACACTTCACATTCATTTGATAAACAGTAAATTTCATGGACCAGAATATGCTAGAATGATTCTGATTGCTTCTAATCTGGCAACAGGTGCAAACACTTCGTCATAACCGATTACTTCTTCTTGAGTGTATCCTTGTGCCACTAATCTTGCTTTGTTTCTCATGATGATCCCTTTATCATCAGTCTTGTTCCTGTACAGCCATTTGGTACCGGTAGGGTATTGTCCTTTGGGAAGATCTACCAGTTGCCATACTTCTTGCTTCTTGAATTGAAACAATTCATCCTGCATTACTTCAACCCAGCTATTGTCTAAACGAGCCTCTTTGATGTTCTTGGGTATTGTTTGACAAAGAAAGCATGAGAACAAATAGATGTTTGCAATTCCAGACTTGCTTCTTGTCATCCTCTCATGAAGTTCAATAATAATGGTTTCAACTGGATGATTCTTGTGTATTATGGTGGTTGGAATGGAGTCTCCAGCAATGGTTACATCAAGATTGGAGAAAATCAGTTCATTATGATCAGAGGCACCTTCATCTTGTACTGTCGGGGAATTATAAAGATAGTCAGACTCTGTTTCAGTTCCTGCTTCAGCTTCAGCAGCACTATGATTGCATCCATCATTTGATGTTCTTTGTGTTTCAATTGGGGGAGTGGCTTGTTTTGATTTTTGATCTCAGTTGACAGATCATCTGAGTGTGATGGTAACAGGCTTGGACCTCCTTCAGTTGAAACACTCTGCTTTTGTGATGGTTGTCTTATGGGGTCAGCTTGGAGAGAAACATCTTCATTCATGTATTCAGCAAATATAGGAGGAATCAATGGAAAGTCATATCTTCTTTCTACAACTAAAGAATTGTCACTTGAATGGTGATTTCCTGCATGAGACAAGTGAAACTGATCAATGATTTTGTAAATGAGTCAATATCAAACAAGCAGTCCAGACCATTTGTAGATTTGGAAAACGAATGTTCCTTGAATTGAACATTTTTTGATTCATCGATAATGTTTAATCTAGGATTAAACACTTTGTAAGCCTTTGAAACAGAAGAATAACCTATAAAGAATCATTCATCAGACTTAGATGAAACTTTCCCAAATAGCCGGGTATTTATTATTGAGACAAGACTACCAAATGATTTAAGAAATCCAATGAAGGTTTTCTATGAAAGAGCAGTTCATATAGAGTCATGTTGCTTTCTTTTACAATTAGAGTTTTATTTTATACAAAGCATGATGTGTTAACTGCCTCTGGCCAAAAGGTGATAGGCAACTTAGCATGGGCTAGCATTGTTCTTGTTGCTTCAATCAATGTTCTATTTCACCTTTTAGCTACCCTATTTTGTTGAGGAGTTCTAGCTGCACTGAATTGATGAGCAATGCATTTGGTTGTACAAAAAGAACTCAACTCTTCATTTTTATATTCAGTTCCATTATCACTTCTGATTGTTTTGACCGTATGATCAAGGTGATTTTCTAAGATAAAGTCTTGAATTATTTAGGATGCCTCATTTTTATGAAGTAAGAAGAACACCCATGTAAATCATGAAAAGTCATCAATAATCACCAAACAATATTGTTTCTTTCCAATACTCATGACATGAGTTGGTCCAACATATCCATATGATGTAGCTTCTATGGAGAATTGTTTGTGTTCACCAGTTTGGATGTATGGGTAGATTTGTGTTGTTTTCCTTTGAGGCACGCTGAACAGTGGTCAACAAAATGAAATTCCTTTTAAGGAAGACCAATGACATGATTTCCTTTGACCAATTTTTCATGTTTTTAAAGTTTGTGTGCCCCAAACGTTTGTGCCAAAGTTGTGACTCATCAAATGATGCTTTTGACAAAAGACATGTTTCTTCTTTAGGTGATGCAGAACACAGGTTTAAAACATAAGTATTATTCTTCCTCCGGTCTTTTGGACAACCCATTCTTCTGAGATCTGAAATCCAGGTTTCAAAATTTAGCAATGAGTGTCTGTAAAGTGAGTTGAATATTTCTTGTCATAGATCTGAGACACGCTTAGCAGATTGAAATTCAGTTGATCACAGTAGCTCACTCTGTCAAAGCTCAGCATCCCGTTTGTCACAAATCCTTCACCTGTAATTCTACCACCCTGTGAATCTCCACCAAATGCCATTGTAGTTCATTGTATATGTTTGAAGTCATGAAGGAGGGAATGATCTCCAGTCATGTGTCAGGAGCATCCACTATCCATGTACCATAAGCTATTGGACCTATATGGATGACCCTGCAAGAATAAAAGAACTCATTAGAATGTGGAACCCAAGCCATGATGGTCTTGGGTTCCCCTTCCTATCTATTATGGTGACTTCTTGATACTTTCCTCTAAATTGTGATCTATTTAGAGGTGACCTTGGAGATTGCTTATGATATTTTGCTGGAGTCTTCTCATCAACATCAGCAGACAAGTCAAATGAGTAGTGAAATCTTTGATCTCTATGCTTGTGAAGAAATTTAAACCATTTTTTTATTTTCAAGAATCATTTTAGGTTTTCAAAAGTCAGACTTTTGATTAATGTAATGGTTGTTTCTTTGACTTTTCCATATTTCTTTTGTTTTACTCCTGTCATTGAGTGATCTAGATGTCCTAGATTGATTGGTGTGCAAATGACTCCTGATTTGTGTTTTGCCTGATGATGTTGTTGAGATGGGCTTGTTTTGAGCGATTCTCATTCCTTTCTGATTGAAGTAACAATAGATGTATTGTGATTGTTCATATCACAGGCTAAACAATTTGTTAAAATAATAGTTTTTGGTTGAGTGGTTGTTCATGTCATAGATAGAGCAATATTGATTGTAAAAGCACTTTTTTGTTTTGTGATTGAACATATCACAAATGTCACAATACATTTTTTGTTGTTTGAATCAGATTTTGATTTTGGGACTCAGCTGATTTTCTCATTTGCTGTTCAACCATATTCTTTTGCTAAGGGATGAATCAAAATCAGCCTTTTTGTTGGATTTTCTTGGCTGTTTTTGTTTCTTTAACCCTTTCTGCACCTCTTTCTCAAATTGATCAACGTGTTCTTTATTATATATATCAAAACCAACACCCTGTCTTAATTTTGAAGATTGGGGGTCTGACAGAGTTTTACACATTGAAATCAGTGATCTCTTTTGTTTCTTTTGCAGTGAAACCTTGTCTGATTTGCTTGATGTGTTTGGAGATATAATCTCATTATCAGAACTGCTTTTAGCTGTGGGTTTCACTGACTTCACAAACTTCTTTTTACCTTTTAAAACAAAAGGTATGAATTTTACAAATGGAACAATTGCCTTTACGGGGGCTTGTGGGTTTGATGGTACTCACTGCCTTGTCTGAACACTCTTTGATTTTGATTGGGTGTCCTAATCTATTTTTATCCGCATTTGTTTCGATATAAACAACAGGTTTGTTTTGAGGATTGGTTACTTGTTTTACTATAGATTTTGATTACATAGTTTTAGTTTCATTTCCTCATTGAGTGTGATAGATTCAGGCATGACAGTGTAGTTGTCATTGTATGGTGGAGGACATGAATTATACCCGATCCCCGACATGTCCTTTGGATCCTTTTGAGAATCAAGCATCTCTTGCAGCTTGACTGAAGACAGTTGAAACTTTTCAAGTTTCACTTCAGTAAGTGTATGTTCAACCTTAGATTGAGGTAACTTTTCAGTCAGTAGCTCATTCTCAGCTACAATAGTGTACTTTTCACCATGCATTTTTCAATGTCAGAGATGAGAGATTTTATTTTGATTTCTAAGCCTTTTATCTCTCTTTTCATCATCTCTGACTTCACCTTTTCCTCTTTAATTTTATCTGCCAGTTTATGGTTATGCTCTCTATAACCTTGCAATTCAGTAATACATTTTTCACTACAAAGGTTAGATTTTACCTCAGTAGGCATTGGAGATGGACCATCATTGATGTGAGCCATAAGTGCATGATTTTAAAATTGAGGCTTGACTTCCTCTGCATACATGCTCCAGTCACATACTCCATCTTGCTTTATCACGAGAGCATTTGTAGATGACTGACTGCTTCCATGAGTTTTGTTTGTCAGTTAAGGTGGATTTTGATATGATTGATGTTGTTGTGGATGATGAAACTACTGCCGATGATTATTGGAGTGAAAGCTTGAGTTTAACTGTGAGGATGACTCACTTTGAGAATTCCTTTGAAAGATGTTTCTTTTGGGGGCATTGCATTCTCTGGAGAAGTGGCCAACCATGCCACAGTTGAAGCATTTCACTTTGGATTTATCATATCCAAGCTTTGTATTTTCATTAAGGTTGAGCTTTCTGCCTTTTCTGCCTTTGCTCTCATAGAAATCATGGCCATTTGCCATTGCAGATCCATTTCTTCCACATCATCTGGATACATCTCCTCCAGGTCTTCCTGGATCAGATGAGCATATATGAGTCTTCCTCCTAAATATGCTTCAAAGCTTGCAACAAAGGCATTGTAAGTTACCTTTGGTTCTTCGGATCTTGGGTCTTCAGGAGTGGTTGTAGGAGCAGCAGTGACTCTCGATGCTTGGGATGAGGTTGATGGATGATTAGTTGATGGAGTTGCAATGAACCCTATGGTATTCAGTTGATCTCTTGAAGAAATGAAATCATCCTCCTCAGTAATGAAGGAATTTGCGATAGAATGTGATTCTGATAGGAATTTGTATGCCTCAATCACTCTTGGGCCACCTAGATTTTTGCTTCTTTCATCAAGCTCTAATGCTTCTATTTTGGCAATCATGATATCCAAAGTAGTACTCCCAACATCAAGAGTATTTTTCAGCATTGTCACATTCTGTTTCCAGCTTTCAGGAAGGCTGTGCAGCATTTTCTTATTTAATTCCTTGACCTTGAAAGTGACTCCCATGATTTCCAAGTCATTTACCAACTGTACAAATCTATTCAGTTGTTTGGATATTGACTCCCGCTTGCAGTGATGAAATGTTTCGTACTGATTAACAAGCTTGTCCTTGTTAATTTTTGCAACTGCACTGCTTCCCTCACACATAATTTGTAGTGCATCCCATACAGCTTTGACAGTACCATACTTCTCCAATCTTTTCAGCACATCCATCTTGAGTGCTTGAGTTAGGATAGAGTAAGCTTTCAGATCATTCTTGATTTTCTTGCAATCTTAATCATCAAGAGTTAGATCTTCAATGGGTATCCTTGCTGTCTTGTAGATAGCAGCTTGATCTACAAAGAGAGTGACAGGGATGTGTGGCCCTTTGCGTATTAAGATCCAAAAATCAGGATCTACACCTGTAATGTAATTCTTGAGCCTGATTTTCCATTGTTTAAACTCAGATTTGTGTTTAAGCATAGGAGGTTTAGGTGTATGGCCAAGTTCTGAGAAACTGTGAGAATCCATTTTAACAGGTAGTTTTAACTGGTTTAATTACCGATTAGATGAATTTTAGGTTCAATTAGTCCAACTTGTCCAAATCGTCCAAACAGATTTCAAAATCAGATCTGTTACTTTTCTGAGTTTCTTGTTGATAATTTTTGCTATTTCAACTATTCACAACTTCAAGAATGAAGTCTGTTGTTATGTTCTTGATAGAAATCGCTTGAACAGTAACTAGGTGATATGTATATTCTACTGTTTACTATGAATCTATAGGTTTTTGTGAGAACGTGTTGACAAGAGTATTTTTTGATGTTTAATAAATAGAGATGATAGAATACACTATTAGCAACTCAATCACCAAATCAATCAAGTTCTATTCACGTCTTAGGTAGATCTGAGAAAGAACCGAGAGCCAAAGCTCTGATACCAATTGACTGGGTGCTGAGATTGAGATTCTCACTTAGGATCGAATATAATGATTGAGTTAATGATTGAATGGTGGAATCATACAATCAAGAAACATTCAATGCAAAAGAATATTCATAAATGCTTTGTATATAGTAATAAAGGTGATTGCTTACAATGACTGCTAGGGTTTAGCAAGAACAATAATAATGCACCTAGAGAATACAAAATATTCTGATTGTCTATTTTCTATCACCTTATGTACGAGGTTTTATATTCTATTTATAGGCAGACAAGATGCCTTTTTACAAAATGACTAAACTACCCCTCACCTATACATCGGAACTAGTATAAGTCTTGATTCGCATTTTTGTTGGTTCATCCGCATTTTTGCTGGTTCATCCGCATTGGCAAATGCTAATGAGATGGACTTGATAAGCATTTCTTCACTTGATCATCCACATTAGTATGTTGGTCATCCGCATTGGGTAATGCGAATGAACAAATACTTGTGTGCATTCTTGTCCGGTGATCCGCATTGGCAAATGCGAATGAACAGAATCTTGTCCACATTACTACTTTGGTCTTCCGTATTTGTTAATATGGAAGAAAAATTACTTGTCAGCATTTGTTCTTTGCCTTCCGCATTAACAAATGCGGAAGTCCAATACTTGATCCTCTACTGCAGAGTCTTCATCCGCATTAATACTTGGACTTGTGGGAATCAAGCAGAACAATCATCAACTCACCCATTGAATTAACATGTATGATCCTTTCAGGGTGCAACACATAGTGCTTGCAAGAATTTTCATCATCAAAAGGGCCCGGGTGTAACATTCATTAAGCTTCACTTTTCATTAATATCATCTTTCACTTTAATATATAATACTTAACTTCAAAAGTACACAACATGCCAAGTACTAGTCATCATAAAACATAACTGACCCTCCGTGGGACAGTAGGGGTTTGAGGGCAGCGGCCCCTAACAGCAGGGTCCTAGGGGCAGCAGCCCCTAGTGGGGTCCAAGGGGCAACGCCCTTGGCTGGGGCCGTGCTACCAGGTCAGCACGAAATTTTTTTATTTTTAAGTATTTATATAACTCATTCCTTATAGAAAAATCAATCTTCCAGATAAAATCTCATAAAATCTCGATCATTTAAAAACGTATATTTAGTATGCATAATAACCCCAAAACAGGGAAAAAGTTACAAATAACGGGATCTAGAACTCACTTGGATACCATGAGTAACCTCTAAACTAAGCTTTCTAGGCTAGGATCACACTACATAGCCTGTAGATAAGTTAACATTTAAAGGGGTTAATTTCTTCCTCAATTCACTGCTAATTTCACTGCCAGATAAGCCGTTTCGCTGCCGACTTCGCTGCCAGTTTCGCATGGCAGTTACGCCCAACTTTCGTTGGAATTCCATGGCTGTGAAATTATCTGCAAAACCATAGTTTCGCAGAACACCCATAGTTTTGCAGCCTGAATATGCAATTTCACCGGATGCACAGACAGTTTCGTAGATCACGTAAAAGTTACGAACCAACCCGTTTTTAACCCAAAATCGTAACTTCTTACGTCCAATCTCTTAGTTTATCATCCATGAGGCTATATCTAAGATTTTTACTAGTTTTCATACGTAAAAATATGACCTTTATGTGATTCTTTACAACTTTTCAAAACACAAAACCCTAGAATCTGTGTTTGATCTACAGAAGGGTTTAAAGGCCGATTCTTACCTGGATTTGTTGCTCCTTTCTTATGGTTTGATGCTTCAACACCCAGATCTTCAATATCTTAACCTTTGAAGCTCCAAATCTTGAGTTTTCTTCACTCTCTCTTTTTTTACTTTCTCTCTCTACGAATTTTGGTGGCTAGGATTCAAATGAGGAAGATGGGAGCTGATTAGATAGGTTAAAAGGCTGATTATGGGCCCTAAATCACTTAGGCTCTTGCCCATAAGTCTAATTTAGCCCATAACCCATTTTCTCCTTTAGCAAATACCCATAATTAAGCCCATTATCTTCGATGTCTCGTTTTGACTTTCGGTGTGTTACAGATCAAAAGCACCAAATACTTTTTACAGAACATAACTGCATTATCCTTAAAACTAGGATGACCATGTTGGATTCTTTATGCCCAAGACACATAGAACATTGATGTGGTTACTACGTTATGATCCAAGTCGGGTCATACCCAATAACAAGCTTAGCAAACACCAATTAATATTTAATTGATGATATGATCATGCATTTAAATAAATACACCAATTTAGAAAATGGGTTTTCTAAAAAAGTTGCATATGAGATTGAAAAACTTATAGGGATATTTTGTTCATAGGTATTGTTTGTAATGTTATTTAAGTTAGTTAAATAACATCAAATAATAAAGGAGTGTATGAGTTATACAATTAAAAAGGTTAATTATATAACTCACTTAGTGACTAGTTAACATTATCTAAATGGGTGATTAAGTTTTGGTGGGAAACCCCATTTTGAAGACACAATTTGGCCGCCCCTTAGGTGGGGTGTGTGCCTTTTGTATCTTGGAACAAAACCCACTCTTAACAAGTTACACACTCTATCCTCTTCTCTCTCTCATTCTTGCATTCAATAACCACCAGAACTAAACTCTCTCTTTTGGAAGAGAGATTTACGGCTGAAAGAGTTTTCAACAGCTTCTTTGGTTTGGTTTTGGTGTACAAATCCTAACAATAAGGTGCGTTGCTTGATGCTTGTAGGTATGGAAGCTTGAGGACACCTCTCCTTGGTGTTTTGGTCATTCAAGAACCTCATTTTCTTCATCTTTTCACGTTTTTCAGCAGCTCTACAAAGGTAGTTTGTATGTGTTGTTTTGGTTGTTATTCTTCTTGATAGCTAGTTTGTACACATATATTTGATCCTATGTTCTTGGGTTTGTTGATATTAAGTTATATGCCTTAATTTTCAGTTTACAAAATATAATATTAAGGTTTGTTTCCGCTGCGTTTTTTTGTTTAAATGGTTAAACAACTATGAAAATGGTCCAACAAACCCAACATTGGCATCTAGAGCCGGATATGTGGATGACTAGCTTCTTTCGTCCTTATAAAATTGGTTTTATAGGACTTTAACAACATAATAGGGGCTGTTTTGTGATGATATGGTGAATTCCCAATCTTTCAAGGTTATATCTTACATGCTTATGATTAAACCTTGAAAGATAGATATCAAATGATTGATTTATTTTGTTTGGACAAAAACCCTATATTATTGGTTTATGTTAGCCGAAAATATGTGGGTCAAATGGGGATTTATTTTGGTTCTTGTATATTGTATATGTTGTCTTATATTGGTGCATAGCCTAGCCTTGATCTTGTGTTGGTTTGGTTTTGGATGGATGTTTGTTTTGGTTGATTTCATTCATAATGGGTTGTAATATTATTCTTTTATGCTTGTATTTGGATGTAATTTATTTATTCATTAAATGATGATGTAATAGATAGATTAAGTGTATTTTCTTTTATTAGAAAATTTGTATTAGGATATACAATTTGTAAAAGAAGATGCACAAGTTGGAAGCACAAAGGGAAGACACAAAGAGGACTTGAAGCATTTGGATGCAACTTCAAGTGGGGGTCTTTGGAGATCTCATCTTTTTTGTTGTGTTCAACCCTTAGGAAAGACCAAATGACAACACTTGTGATGGCAAACAAGTGTTGTCAACTTAGTGGCTATGAGTATGCTTCTTTAGTTGTTTGTTATATGATGGTTGTTTGATATTTGGATATGCTTACAAACTAATTAACCAACATTACAAGCTGAAATTTTATGGTTCCTAATCATTAAGTGACTAATAAAGGTTATTAAAAAGATTAATGATCTTAATAAAAAACGGGTTTTACTAAAAAGAGAACCATAGGGTGCCATGTATTTGAAAGCATGCAAGTACAAGGTACATAGAGTTTTCATAACTAGAATTATTGAAAACTTAAATCCCTTGGAAATAATTTTAACACCATCCTCTTAGAGAGCACTCAAATCACTTGAGAACTATTTATGGGATAAAGGTCACCTAACAACTTCTAGGGAACTTGTGTGTTTGAGGTGGGCTTAACATATTTGTGGGATAAAGCTCACCTAACCATTGATAAGACTCTTTTCATAGAGAAGTCTGGGAAAGACATATTGCTTGTTGAGGCCTATGTTGATGATATCATATTTGGTTCTTCAAATTACCAAATGTGTAAAAATTTTGAGAGCATTATGAAGAAGAAGTTTGAGATGAGTTCCATGGGAAAATAGACTTTTTCCATAGAATTCAAGTAAAGCAGATGAAAGAAGGGTTCTTTATCAATCAATCTAAGTATGTCTCTCATATCTTAGAGAGATTTGATATGAAGGATTGTAAGCCAACCAAAACACCTATATGGTGAAACCATGACCTTTGTCCTGAATTTGAGGAGAAGGATACTGAGTATAGGGCAATCATTAGGTCTCTAATGTATCTCATAGCAAGTAGACCTCATATCATGTTTGCTACATGCATTTGTGCAAGATATTAGGCTGCTCCAAAGGTGTCTTACCTAGTTGCTGCCAAGAGAATTCTTAGCACTCACCTCAAATCCTTATATAGATTCTGAGCTTGGTATAGAGAAATGTCTCCAACCATGCAATCCTAAATTGTAATTATGAGAGTTGTGTTTAAAATTACCATGATGTTATTACATGCGTGAAGTTGAACTTTATAGTTAACTTAAAGTTGGTTCTTATATCATTGTTGTATCTTAGCTTCTTGTACAAGCATTAGCTGTAAAGTACTAATTTATGCACATTAAATTAATTATTGTTCTTATTTGAATAATGATTCTTAGTATAATGATTGTAGCAATAATCGGTTGATATTTGGATTCCATATTCATGAATGGGTAACATTGATAATTATATTGGTCAAATATGTTTCCAATAATATTTATATTGATTACACTTTTATCGTAACGTTGTATTGATTCTTCATATGTGTGATACTTGCATAGGTATAAGTAGTCAAACTTGTAAATGTTGGATAGTATTAACAAATCTACAATACATCAACTATTATGAATTAAACTCTTATGTTATGATATTATGTTATCTTCATGTGCATAGCATATATACTTTAAGATTGCCTAACATAGGCCATTAAAATGCATAACTTATTTATTGTACATTACATAGATGGTTCATGGACAGATATGTTTAAATTCCTCTTAATGTGTTTATAATGTTAACCAAAATTATGGTTTAATCAATAAGTGTAAGTACACACCTTCAAAAGAACACCCATATTCTATGATACTATAGATATATTCCTACCCTTAATGTAGTTAATATTGATGCTAGATTAATTCGAATATCTATAATAGTTGTCATTATATTGAAAAAGGGGTTACACAAATAATATTTATACCAATAATAATAAGATGATCGACTATTAATAATAATAATATGATGGATTATTACAGTATTTATAAGTCTTTTGTCTTAAATAAATATGTCTAAGTGTGAATTACCTAAAATATCTATTATATATATATATATATATATATATATATATATGTATAGATCTGTGTGTGTATTTATATATATAACGTTAACATCACAAAGTCTTGTAAATATTTTGTATTACATGAGATCAAATAAGTTCTTATATGTTTCTAATATCTTTTATTATGTGATAACATTACCAAACTTTGTTAGGATCAGTGATCTACGTTTGATTGATTTGTGAGTATAGCAGCGGAGAACAAACAATGAATTAGCAAATTCACAAGAACACAAAAGATATTCGAAGTAAGAACAAACAGTTATAGACAGAAAGAATTCTGCAATATATTTCATTCAATATTCGCTTTCATGGTAACAGAATGTCACACATACAATTAGGTCAACATCTCTTATATAGGAGATGTGATGTCTGCTAATGTCACTTGATAGTGACATCTAACAGAATTTATTCAAACTACTGATAGTTAACACAACTACTGAAGATGTCAAACAGCTGACATCTTCTTACAAAAATGCTAAGTGTTAACTATTACTACAACTACTGAAAAGAAACTATTGAAACTACAACGACTGAAGAACATGCTCTTCAGTCGTTTTACAAATACTAAAACAAAAAGAAAATACTGAAATGAAACCATCAGAACAACTGAAGAATGCTTCTTCAACTATTGTAACAAACTTTGAAGTCTTCAGTACTTTAGTCCAGCTTTTAAGTCTTCATACTTTAGTCTTCAGTTGTTGAAGTCTTCAGTACTTTAGTCTTCAGCTGTTGATCTTCAGTACTTTGTTCTTCAGCTTTTGAAGTCTGAGTACTTTAGTCTTCAGCTGTTGAAGTCTTCAGTACTTTAGTCTTCAGCTGCTGAACTTCAGTACTTTGTTCTTGAGCTGTTGATCTTTAGACTTTGTCAAACAGTTGATCAAGTCTTTAGCAGTTGTTGTGATGTCTGTGGGACTTAGAGGTTTTTCTGATCAGGCTCATTGGTTCTTTTGGTCCAACAAACTCCCCCTGAACCAATGCAGCCAAAACCTCTAAACTTATTGAAGATGTCCCACTTATTATGGCAGAAGGATTGGTCTTTTTGTCTTCTAGATCAGCTCAAAAATGACCCTTTTAAGCACAGGCCTAGGAAGAAGTCTCAATGATCTGTTTGGCAAAGTATGACAGGGAACTCTGTCTTGGGGAACTGGACACAGAGTTGTTACCCCATCCATGAGATCTACGCCCCTACTATGAGTCTGTATGACTCTCTTGTGTAGGCCTCAAGGAAGGTAATTTGTTCCTCCATGGTCAGCTCTTCAGCACCTCCTTCAAATAATGATTCAGGCCCATAGTACTCAGATAGGTATTTGATCTGTTTCCCATTCTTTAGCTCCACAGTTGTTATTATTCTATAAGCAAATTCAACAGGGTGATTACCCTCTAGAAACAACTGGAGTTCATTCTTCTGACTTCTTTAAGCCTCTTATAAACTACCCCTTTTTCACCATTTTATTTTCAAGCATCTTCTGTGGGGTTTGGTTAGCTTTATAATCTTTCTTGAAGTCTTCTAGGATTTCCCAGGTGATACTACAAAGACCAGGGAGATCACTTCATTTACAATCTTTTTCACCTGGCCAATGTATCTCTGTGGAATGTTCTCCTTGTGAATCCTGTGAGACACCCTGGGATCAGGCCAAATCCTTACTCTCTCCTTTTGATATTGAAATGTATGCTTAAGAGTGTATAATTTGAGAGCTTGCTTCTTCATGTTGATGATAGAAGATGTGGCTGCATATGCTTTGTCAACCCTCCTCAACAATTTCTCATCGTGTTGTTTGTGAAGTTCTTCTTCTTCTAGCTTCACTTTCACAATTTGTCTTTGGGTTTCAGGAGTAATTGTTGGGGAGTGACTTGTGGCCTTCGGCAACTGTATAACAGCTGAGAGTGGCATCCTATCTTCATCATCATCTTCTTCATCATCTTCTAGCCTCAATACCCTTCTCTTCTTCTTCTTGGGTACATCATCGGCTATTGGTTTTTGAGGTAAGGGAGTTGGTTTGGTGGGTTGTTGTTTTGGTGGTTTAGGTGTGGGAATGTTGACAGGCTGTTCTAGCATTTTGGAAGTGAGTGTGGCTTTAGATTGCTTGGCTAGTTCAGTCCTGCTCCCAGCACCAGCTTCATTCAAAGCTTCATAACTAATCCTTTAGTGTATACTTCAGACGACAGATCTTGGTGGTTATTCCCAAGATGCTGTCCCTGGACCAAGCCTTGATTTCGATCATTGATCTTCCAAGATATTTTGCTATAAATCTGATCATGATCTCCAGGCTTTCTCTTCCTAACACATCATAACTTGCCCATCTGTTTTGGATTTCTTCAATCTCTAATCTTCTAATCTCAGAGTCAAGTTTGTCGTGTCATGGCCTTGCCTAAACAACTGATCAATGAGTTATCCATTGATCTGCTGTGTTCGGCATCAGCCTCTTTAACCATCAGCTCCAAGGAAGTCTCCTTCCATTCTTTCTTTTCTTTGATTTCTCATGTCAGCTTCTTCCCTTCTCTTTTCAATCTCCACAACCAACTCCTTCTCTTTTCCACTACTGTGACTTCTGTTTCTTTCTCTTTCTCTTTCCTCTCTACACTCCTCTTTCTTTTTGCTTTCACTGACTGAATCTCCCCCTTTTTGGTTGCATTGGTTGCAAGGCTTTGATTGTCAGAAAGCTTTTTGCCCACAACTTCCTCTATGAAGGGTTGTATTACTGAGGAAAGCCTCTCATCAATGGCTTTGATCACTATATCAGTGATTATAGGTGTGATGAGAGGTAGGGAATTTTGGAAGATACCAGCTATTTGCTCATGGGGTTCTGTTCCTAAGAAATAGTGCCAGAAGCAGAGGCATGTGGCTGAGAATTTGGGAGTGGGGCTCTGTGTTTAGGAGACCTTCAGATGAAGGTGCCATCTGTGGGGTTTGAGAGGCAGATGGTCTTTGATCCGCAGAAGTTTTGGCAAGCAGCTCTTTGAGTCTGCTCATCCTCTTCCAGGATGGTGTTTGGGCTAATACATCGTAAAAGAAGCCCAGGTCATTATCAGTGGGTACTGATCACTGACCTCCTGACAGAATCAGATGAACATGCACTGAGTGTAGATCAGTTGTAGCATGTGCCCCTTTGTCTTGGAACTGGGGACTTCCTGCCTTAGGACTATGTCCTTCATTAGCAGTTGCCTCTGGTAAGGTCTTAGTAATGGTACCAACTACATCCTGATCATATGCTGAAGCAGGATAAGTGGCAGCCACCCGAAGTTCCAATCTCCTTTTCTACACGGAAATGGAACATTGAACCCCTATGTTGTGGGTTATCAGATGCACTTGATCCTCCCCCTCAATGGTAGAGGTATGCCCAGTTGTAATTGGTATCTGGGGAGGGGGTGAGGAGTGCAACTGACTCAGCACTTGTGCAACAATTAATGTAGGACTTTGGGGGGCGGTTGCATGTGGTGATTGGGTAGAAGCAGATTGCACCCGGGGTGAATGGTGCGCTTTAATGGTAACCCTCTCAAGTGAGATAGGTTCCAGCAGTGTGGGTTCCCCAATATTGGTTGCAACAGGATCCTGTTGAGAGGATACCTGTGCGGCTTTGGCAGGTTGAGTCGTTGTCACAATTGGGGGGTTAATACAGTATGTGGTTCCTGTGTTTGTGGTACAGGGGCATCCTCAAGGGACTCATCTCCCTGAGTAGCCGTTTTCGGCTTTTTGGATTTAGGTTTGGTGGGGACTCTGGTTCTGGAGGTGGTGGCTGTGGGTTCCAACTGCGTGGGTTTTCGCAGTGTGGCAGCCTGTTTCAGTGTGTGGTCAGAGTTGTGCCTGGAGTATACTTCAGGCAATACAGCCGTTGCAGGGACTCCAAGGCCAACAAGTCCCTCAGCTTGCAGCTGATTCTCTGTTATAGCCATAATGAACCGAGGATATAATATCCAGTGGTTAGAAATTGATTTTGAGGCCATATCCTTAAGTTCAAGAAAAATGATTTCAGAAAAGTTTAAGTCTTGTTGCTCAAGGATAGAGAATAATACCTGCTGCCACCTTGTAGACATTTGATCCCAAGAGGAAGTCTTAGGAGCTAAGCAAACATTTACCATGTGAAATATAAGACATTCTGCATCATGGAAATGTTTCTTCAGGATGGTAGAGGCACTAAGGTTTCCCTGATATCCATGGTGGGAAAAAGATAATTAGTTGTGCCCTTTGGATACCCAGCAGGAAAAGTGGCATCATCCAGGTTTAGGGTTTGGCGAAGTATATCAGGAGTGATGACTAGTTGATGGTTGTTGACGACCGACTGGAGAGACTCGGTGTTGTTCTCCCAGTGGTGAGAGTGACGTTCGTCCAAAACTGGTGAAGGGATTCGGCATGAATGATGGGATTTAGAAGGAAGGTCGTTTTGTAGGGAGATTGGACCATTAGATCAATGGCGTTGTCGAACTTTGTCCAGAAGGGTGATTTTGTGAGGTAGGCAACACAGTTATGGCGTGGTTTGAGCTGCATGGTCACCATTAATGAGAGAGAAGTTTTGGAGATTTGAACGTAGGTTTGGAGAGGATGAAGCGCTGAAGGCTTAGGTATTGGGTATTTATAGGGTAAGGGTTAGAAAACGACTGAAGGGTTTGTGTTAATCATCAGTAGTTTTAAACGACTGATGACGTGGTATTACCCTTTCAGATGTTGAAACAACTGAGACTGGTTTTAGTCATCAGTAGTTGTGAAACTACTGAAGACCTTGGTTTTGTATCAGTTGTTGTAAACAGCTGATGACTTGGTTTTAGTCATCAGTAGTTGTGAAACTACTGAAGACATGGTTTTGTCATCAGTTGTTGTAAACAGCTGATCATTTGGTTTTAGTCATCAGTAGTTGTGAAACTACTAAAGACATGGTTTGGTCATCAGTTGTTTAGGATGAAACAGCAGTTGTAGAAACAACTGAAGAGAAAGTTCTCATCAGTAGTTTTCATCAATTCATAGCCTTTCAGCTGTTTCATACTGTCCTCAACACTTACTCATCAGCCTTTTAGCTGTTTTCAGTTGTTTCATAGAACATCAGTACTTATTCTGTTTTTACTGACATCAGTAGTATAACTACATCAGTAGTTGTAACTTTATCAGTTGTTTTAACAGAATCAGTATTATATGTGATATGGTACTAATGATCATCAGTACTTATATACTGAGATCATCAGTAGTTATCACTTATTCTAGCTGCAACATACCAAGCCGTAACACTAGGTTTTGGAAAGTTGAACTATCCAAAGGCTTAGTAAAAATGCCTACAAGCTCATCAGCACTAGGCACAAACGTAGGATCAATCGGACCTTTTTCAAAACAATCCCTAATAAAATCATGTCTGATCTCTATATGTTTGGTCCTAGAGTGCTGGACTGGATTTTTGACAATGCACAGAGCTGAAGCACTATTCATTAATAATGGAGTCTTAGTCTCTGTAATGCCATAATCCAAAAGTTGGTTCTGAAGCCAGAGTACTTGAGAAGTACAACTTGCAGCTACAATGTACTCTGCTTCAGTAGTGGATGTAGCAACAGATGTTTGTTTCTTACTCTGCCAAGAAATCAAACAGTTGCCTAGGAATTGACATCCACCAGAAGTTGACTTTCTAGTTAACTTGCACCCTGCATAGTCACTATTTGAAAAAGCAACTAATTTGCAAGAGTGTCCAGTGGAATACCATAAACCTAGAGATTGTGTACCTTGCAAATATCTAAAGATCCTCTTGACTTCAATCAAATGAGACTCTTTAGGAGCAGCCTGAAATCTAGCACAGACACAAGTAGCAAACATGATATCTGGTCTAGAAGCTGCTAAGTACATCAAGGACCCAATCATACATCTGTAAAGTGTTTCATCAACAGCTTTACCTTTCTGATCCGCATCCAATTGTGTGGTGGTGCACATGGGAGTAGAACAGGGCTTACAATTTTGTAAATCAAACTTATTCAAAAGATCTTTTGTATATTTGGACTGATGAATAAAGGTTCCATCAGCCTTTTGTTTGATTTGCAAACCTAGAAAGAACTGTAATTCTCCCATTGCACTCATTTCAAACCTCTTTTTCATTAATTTGGTAAAATCATCACACAACTGGGGATCAGAGGATGCAAAAATAATATCATCAACATAAATTTGAACAAGTAGCTTATGCTGATCCACCTTCTTAATAAACAAAGTTTTATCTATGGAGCCTCTAGTGAAATTATTCTTGACAAGAAACATCTCTTTTGAAGAAGCTGCCGAGCTAGATGCAAGTGGAGAGTGTCTCATACCAGGCTCTAGGAGCTTGTTTCAACCCATAAAGAGCCTTATCAAGTTTGTACACCCATTCAGGATGTTTATTGTCTTCAAAACCTAGTGGTTGACACACATAAACTTCTTCTTTTATTTTGCCATATAAAAATGCACTTTTGACATCCATTTGAAAAACTTTGAGATGGTGGAATGCAGCATAGGCTAAGAACAATCTAATTGCATCTAGTCTGGCTACAGGGGCAAAGGTTTCATCATAATCAATACCTTCTTCTTGTGAGAACCCCTGTACAACCAGTCTAGCCTTTTTCTTAACAATAAGCCCATTTTCATCAGTTTTATTCCTAAACAACCATTTAGTGCCTATTGCACACTTACCTGGGGGTAGAGGAACCAGTTCCCACACTTGCTGTTTCTTGAACTGAAGTAGCTCAAGCTGCATGGCTTCAACCCATCCATTGTCTCTTAAAGCAATATGATAGTTCTTTGGCTCTAGCTGACTGATGAAGAGAGCATAGAAGCAGAAGTTAGACAATTGACTTCTTGTTGAAACTCCAGCATTGATATAACCAATGATTTGAGACATTGGGTGATTCTTCAGCTCTTGATAAACAATGATATCTGTGCAAATGTTTGTAGAACCTTCAGCAGCAGCAGATGCTGATGCAGACTCTTGAAACCAAGAATTTGATGGTAACTCAAAAGATGTAGAGGAAACATAGATCTCATCAGTACTAGTAGTTTTCTTCCCTTTAGTACCTGCTTTCTATATCTTCTCCAGTAGTATTCCCACCCTTTCTACTTGCAGGTTTCTTCCCTTTAGTACCTGAAGTAGTTTGGGTTTGTCCACCAGGTGTTATGACATTCACTTTAGTACTTTCAGTACTTTGTGAAATACCACCTGGGGTGATCAACTTTTTGATCATGTGAGTGTCAGCATTTGAACCATCAACATTAGCTGATAGGTTCTGAAAGGACTTAATGCTGACTTCAACCTCTGATGGTGCTGTATCAGATAGTTGATCACATGATGAAAAGGATTGGTTATTGCTTTCTCCATCAGATTCTACCTCTGCTCTGGGAGTAAAATCTGTAGGAGGAGCAGTGTGATTATAACCAATGCCAAACTTCATATTGGAAGCAGATTGCTTACTAAGAAGCATTTCAAAACCCTTGCAAGAGTTTACCCATTGATCACACTCTACCTGGGTAGTTGCAAGTGTTTCTTTGAGGTCTCTGTACTTCTCTAGAAGTATCTCTTCCCTAGCCTTATCATCAGTGATTTTTCATTTAAGTTTGTAAATCTCATTATTCTTATCATTAATCACAGACTCAAATTCAGCTTTGCTTTTGGAAATTGTTTGTTCTAGCTCAATGTTCTTGTTAATTAAAGTTACATTTGCTTCTCTAATAGATGCAAATGCGGCTATGCATGTTTCAGAACATAGTTTGGCTTTTGCCTCAGAGGATACCTGTGATACCTGTGGTGTAGAGGCATTAGAGGATGAAGTATCAGCAGACTCCAAAGCCATAAGAGCTAGATTTCCAAAAGGACTGTCACCACCATGTTGACCAGCACCAGAGAACAGTTGTTCATGACCAGACAAATGATCTGGTAAACTGCTCCAGTCAACAACTCCTAGGGTGAAAAAGCTGTGTTGTTGAGGTTGAGTTTGTTGATGAGATTAGGAAGGTTGAGGTTCAGGTAATGCATGTGGTTGTTGTGCAATTGGATCTTGAACCGGATTTGGCTGAGGCAAGTAATAGCAGGGTAAAGGATATGACATTGGACCCTGGGGGACAAAATATGCAGGAGATACAGGGTGTGATTGATGACCAGAACCAGCAGGATGTTGCCCTCTGTTTTGTAGACTAGTGCTAGGAAAAGTCACAAAGGGTGCAGAAGAGTTAGATCCAGTTGATCTACATTCTCTTGCAAAGTGTCCAAGCCTTGGCATTTGTTACACCTCAACTTACTCTTGTCAAAACCAACTTTTGTTTTGCTAGAGAGTCCAGGAAATTTCCTGCCAGTTCTCTTGTAGAACTTCTGAGATCTGATATTAACTAAGGCCATTTGGCTTAGAATATCATCTCTTCTAAATCATGATGAGCAATTCCCTTCAGATCATCCATGATGAAGGATAGATTGTCACTATTACTGCCAGAATGACTATCAATACCAACAAATGCATGATCAGAACTGGTTGAAGAGAAATCAATATGCTCATCATAATTGCTTTCAGATGCAGCATATTCTGACTCATGACCAACCAAGGCAGTGTTCCCTGGTACAAAGTCATCAGTGAGCTTTCCTGATAATGACAGTTTCCTTTTCTGCTCTATCTCTCTTTCGAATGTAAGCAGTTTCCCATGAAGTTGGGTGAGAGATAGGCTATTCAGATTTGCACTAGAGCATAGGACAATAGTGTATGTGTCCCATCTCTCAGGAAGTGATCTGAGGAATCTGTTATTCATCTGGTTGTTGGTGTATTCCTGTTTCACCATTTTCAGCTCAGAGATCAAACAGGAAAAACGCTCAAACTGCTGAGTCAGTGTCTCACCCTTTCTATGAGAGAATGTCTCATATTGTTGGGCAAGGATTTCTCTGTTGTTTTCTAAGACCTCATCAGTTCCACCGAATTGTTCCTTCAGTGCATTCCAGAGGTCATGAGCAGTTTCATGATGCATAAGCCCTGAATAGATTTCATTCGGCAGTGCCATGGCCAGAATTCCATGGGCTTTAGCATCAATCTCAAAAAGTTTCCGATCTTCATTGAATATTGTTCCTTCTTCTTCGGAACCATTTGATTGGTTTCCGGATTGTACACCATAGGCTTATGTGGTCCATGTACCACAGATGTCCAACAACCTGAACTGTTAACAGACAGGTGATGAAGCATCCTTCGTTGCCATATGTTATACTCAGTCCTAACCAGCATCAGAGGCTTGGTTGAAGAACCGGTATTATGAGGGTCATTAGAAGGAGTAGTCATCTCAGATTCAACCAAATTCAATTAAGCTATAACATATTTAGAACAAAACACAACAAACCAAATTGAACCAAGAGAGATCTCATAATGAATAAACGAAAGCGGCAGAAATTCAATAATCTATAACCAGTTTTTGCAAATAAGCTAATTCAATCAAACATAGACATCAAATATCAGTTTCAATGATCAACTGTTAGATCGATCAATGATTAACTCGCTCGGATACCATTTGTTAGGATCAGTGATCTACGTTTGATTGATTTGTGAGTATAGCAGCGGAGAACAAACAATGAATTAGCAAATTCACAAGAACACAAAAGATATTCGAAGTAAGAACAAACGGTTATAGACAGAAAGAATTCTGCAAAATATATTTCATTCAATATTCGCTTTCGTGGTAACAGAATGTCACAATACAATTAGGTCAACATCTCTTATATAGGAGATGTGACGTCTGCTGATGTCACTTGATAGTGACATCTAACAGAATTTAGTCAAATACTGATAGTTAACACAACTACTGAAGATGTCAAACAGCTGACATCTTCTTACAAAAATGCTAAGTGTTAACTATTACTACAACTACTGAAAAGAAAACTACTGAAACTACAACAACTGAAGAACATGCTCTTCAGTCGTTTTACAAATACTGAAACAAAAAGAAAACTACTGAAATGAAACCATAAGAATCCTTCTTCAACTGTTGTAACAAACTTTGAAGTCTTCAGTACTTTAGTCAACTTTTAAGTCTTCAGTACTTTAGTCTTCAGTTGTTGAAGTCTTCAGTACTTTAGTCTTCAGCTGTTGATCTTCAGTACTTTGTTCTTCAGCTTTTGAAGTCTTCAGTACTTTAGTCTTCAGCTGTTGAAGTCTTCAGTACTTTAGTCTTCAGCTGTTGAACTTCAGTACTTTGTTCTTCAGCTGTTGATCTTCAGACTTTGTCAAATAGCTGATCAAGTCTTCAGCAGTTGTTGTGATGTCTGTGGGACTTAGAGGTTTTTTTAATCAGGCTCATGTTTTTTTGGTCCAACAAACTCCACCTGAACCAATGCAGCCAAAATCTCTAAACTTATTGAAGATGTCCCACTTATTATGGCAGAAGGATTGGTCTCTTTTGTCTTCTAGATTAGCTCAGAAGTGACCCTTTTAAGCATAGGCCTGGGAAGAAGTCTCAATGATCTGTTTGGCAAAGTATGAATGAGAACTCTGTCTTGGGGAACTGGACACAGAGTTGTTACCCCATCCATGAGATCTACTTCCCTACTATGAGTCTGTATGACTCTCTTGTGTAGGCCTCAAGGAAGGTAATTTGTTGTCCTTTCATTTACATATTATTCTTGATGATTAATAAACTAGTTAACATGATCATATGTTATCCAAGCTCAGCTCACAAGATTATTAATTATTAACAGTTTATATGCATTCGAATGTCTAAATGCGTGATTATACCTATCGGTTCACTTTGCACTCTTTAAGATTCGTATCGACTCGCATCATGTGAACATCCATTGACCAAGTTTTACCAATTTGAATGACGTTTAGCCTAACCAAAACGTACCAAAATCATGGTGAAACACTACAACAGCATTAACCTTTACCTAAACGCAACCAAAATCGTAAAACCCGTTACCAACAATTCCGTCAGAGGCCGTACCACATTATCCACCACATGCAGCCAACATCCATTATTAATCGCCACTGGCCACCACCAAGAGCCCGAAGTTGTCGTAAATCTTGCCGGAGAACAGCTCCAAACCACAAATCTCAAAGATCTTGCTTTGACTTCAATAAACCACTAGAACATCATCAAACGGCTCTAATTGACCTCAAATAGCAGCAACCACCACAAACCACGATCAGTACCTACCTCGGCCAGTACTGCCAAGGCCAGTGGCTGTAGATCGGCCTGATCTTCACCAGAGGACCATCCAAAGCTTCCAAAATTTGAAGATCTTGCTTTCATCCGACATGTAGCATAAATTGAACATTTATCAAGTGTAGAATGCGTTGAAATGGAATGAGATAGAGGGCGGAACCCTAGCCCATCGTAATCTGTCAGCTCCAATATCTTCGTCATGGCTATGATGGAACAAAATTGGTTACCTTCATTAGAACAAACACTTGAGAGGAAGAGAAACATATATGGCACTCGCTCTAACTCGCCGGGGAAAAAATGGTTGCCACCGCCATATCTCCGTCACCCCGCGAATCATAAGAAACCACCACCACCATCGTGATCAGAATTGGACCTTTAGCGGGGATAGGCCGAGACCTCGCCAGAATCTGCTGCGGCACTGCTCGGCGGTGGCTGCTACTTGCAACTCTTGAGAGCATTATACTTGTTTTAGGGTTAGTAAAATGAGGAGATATTAGAATGTTAAACTTATATACTTAGGGTTTGTAGATGGGTTTTCTTCAAATATCGCGTATACGCTTCGTACTCTTCACTAACGCATGTCAACTAGAGTCTTTCGGATCATAACTCATCTAGAAAACTTATAATAGATATATTTAATTACTATGGCTTGAATAAAAAACAAATGAGTATATTTAACGTCAAATTCTTGGGTTGGACAAACGTTCAAGCCACGTCTCCAAGTGCATTTGCCCTGGACAATCGTCCCCTCACCAATTTAGAATGTTATAATAAATATAATAATAAAATACATTAACGACATTGAAGGACTCGGTTGACATATCGGATGACGGTTAATGCCGGTGCAACCAATATTCGCATTTCTCACATTGAAGGACTCGGTTGACGTATCGGACTCGGTTACCATGCACGTTGATATAGAATCTTTTCGCTAGTTCTATTTACATTTACTTCCTCAATTAAAAATGATTTTGGTCAAATATAAAGCCATTATAAGGAAATTCTGATGGAAATCAGATGTTTGTACGCGTTAGAACCGAACTTTACTGTGTATGGGTTTTAAATCTATTTTTAGTTTGGATTCCTCCATATATCCTTCGAATCTCATAGCGATTCATTATTTTATGATCACTTATTTATTTGGTTTGTAAACATGTATTGGGCCTAAAATATTAGTTTTATGTAAGTCTTCTCTAGTAAGCCCAAATCAATCTGGACCTTTATTGGGGCCTATATACTTAAGGTTCTAATTGAGCTGAATTATGGGGTGTTACAGTTCTCCCCTCCTTAAAGAAGTTTCGTCCTCGAAATTTTTGTATCGCTAATAATGTTTCCAAGTGTGAATATTCATAGTATGAGTTTAAGTATTTGAAAATTTTCAACTGAGCATACTAGAATAAATGTTGTCAATTATATATCAAATAATTGGGTCGATTTAAATTCAAGTAACTATCCTAATGTTAGAACATGCTTGTCAAAACTAGTGAGTCCTTTCATGTGTAGATATTTGGCTTCACAATTCGCATTATTTAACATTTGTATAGATTTGACAAGAAAAGATTCTCCATTGTGTTTCCTAAGATAATAGATTAATAACTATAACTCGCACGATTTCCTATCAAGCTAAACTAGGAAGTTTTCACGATTGATAAGAATGAAGAAGATAAGTGACACCAAGGTCCCGACCTTTGAAAGCTTCTATTTAGCTCTTAACTTTCTTCAAAAGACTCTTTGGCATGTGCTTTCTAGGATTCCCATCCTAAGGGGGTTAAGTCTACTTCCTCTACTAAGTGCTCCTTCTAGTATGCTTCCTTCCTCGAGATGATACTGTATATCACAATCTCAGTCTTTCAGTAGGTTCATCCATCTTGTCAGACGCGTGTTGAGAGTTTTCCAATCTAGGATGTGTTATAAGCCCTTATGATCTACGCAACTTATTCATATGGTAACCGAATGCATCCAACAATATAATTATGTTGCAGAAACTATGTCTCTCCCCTCATTCTAGTTCATGCATAACATAACTCTTCACATGTTTCTTGAGTTGTCAGGCAGCTAGACGATTGTCTTGTCCCGTTGCATCAACATACATCAATCCATGCCCAGACGAATTCGACATTTTTCTAGAATAAGATGCTAGTCGTATAGCTACACAAGTGGAGTTTTAATTAATCCGTTTGTACAACTTTCATTTAACCCTAAACATTTACGTATCTCAACCGGTTTTTAGTACTTCCCAGACTACGATAGCCCCAAATTTTAGTGAATTGTCATGAATTTTGGGCTCATTAGCACTAATAGGATAATAGACATATCTAAGTATGACTTACAAATCCTACGCATGAGGCTCATGTGTATTGTGGGCGTGTTATCCGCCCAAACATGCTTAAGTATGATTTTCATATGACCATATTTTATTTTAAATGCAACCTTAATAACATCATTTTCCTTACATTCTTGGCTCATAACCTTTGAGATGTAATTAACATCTTGCAACTGATTAAGTAGGTTAACAATTCTAGGAAGAGGGTATTGCTTCTTCTCGGTGACTTTATTTAACTCTTGATAGTCTATCCACATTCGGGGCACTCCAATCTTCTTCCCACAAAGGGTATTCGGGTTACCCAAGGTGACACACTAGGTCTTGTGAATTGTTTATCTAAAAGCTCTCGAATCTGGTTTCCTTCCACGGGCACCTTAACATAAGCTTTAAATTCAGTACCTCTACACCTCACGACTTCTCTCCATCTCAAGTTCCTGAAAAGAAACCTCAATTGTTGTCTTAAACTACAGAATTATTGCAAACGTTCCCACTAATTCCTTTATAGTGCTTCCTAAATAAGGTCAACCATCTAGATGGCATGTTTCTAGCTCTATATTCTCTAAAGTAATCGTGCCTTATAGGGTGGGTCCATTCATAAAGAAAGTAACTCTACTTAAATCCTAGTTCCTTGTAAGATTATCGATTATTCTAATAAGATAATAATGTGAGTCTTTTAGCTCGAATCTTTAAGGTACGAAGTTTTCTAGGGTATGGCATTTAAAATTTACTTTAGAAAAGGTTTAAAATTTAGAGGGATAAAGAAATTTAACGCTTACGATCGGAAATTGTTGTACAGGTCTTCTTTGTCTACTATCTACTGCATGTTTATCACTCATTGTAGTTGGACTCCAAGTGATTTAACACCTAGGATTTCTTGTAGTTGATCTTCTATCCCTCTTGATATCTATTTTGGAGCATTTTAATCCTTTAAGTTGAACTAAGAGCCTTCCCACATGAATTATTCATTATCATCGGTAGCATTGACTTGAAGGAGTTTAGAACTTCTTTAAGGTGCTTGCTAGTAAAAGGAGGCTAACTACCGCTCTATTAACATATTATATAACATCAAGATTGTAATATAACTTTGTGATCTTCACTCTCATATCATGAATTTATCACCAAATAGTCAAGCACTCGGGATAGAGATGACTTAAAAGTATCCAAAGTTGTCCACATCAACAATCATGAGTTTTTATGATAACAGTGGGTTTAGCATAAGTAGCACCACTAGTTAGACCAAAACATTTTTTATAAAGATTAAATCTTGAACAAAGTGTGAGTGAAAACAGGGAATTTTACAAAAGTTGTAGATTCGGATTTCTATTTTGAAAACTCGAATGTTAGTTTTGACGAATTCTATGCTAGGTAAGAAGTAATTTTTAGACATTGCGAAAAATAATACAGTTTAGTACACCCATAACTTAGGTGAAGTATCGTACTTCACCATGAGACTAGTTGGTTTGAGGATGAATATTTGACGATCTTCTAAGTCAGATAATTGTATCATTATAATCCAATAGGAGGACAAAATAAAGAAGAGTGAAGAAGAAAATAAAAGGGATAGTTACTATGATGTCATCCTTGGTAGCTCTTTAAGTGTCAAAAGGTTTCGCTCGGCACAAAGGTTATGTATATATAATCATTTATTATATGTTGAATTTGCATTTGAACTTGTATTTATTAGTTCTCTGAGTGTTATAATTTGACATTAATTTACATAATATGACCCACCAGAATTCAAGTGTACGTGTAAATTCACCATTACGTGTGCACCCGTAATCGTCAAATTACCTTACACAATCATTCTAGTTATTTTCCCATCATAAGTTCCAAGTTTTGACACTATAGGGTTTATGGAGTTATACTTCTCCCTTTTGGTCTTAATTTGCAATTTAGTGTGCTTAGAGTTTCTAATTAAGCTAAAATCTAGCTAACCCACTAAATGTGTCAAAGTGCAGTTCAACAATCAGGTAATAAGCAATCAGGTACAAAGCTATAGTAGGGAGCAAATCAAACAAAAGGCATATGTTTACTATCATATCAATGCATCCAAAAAATTATCATCATATAAATGAAACATATAAACAAGTTTGAAATTTATAGCCATTATCTCATATAGCGACACATGTCATATCAAGTGTGCAGTTAACGGTAGTTGTTTCATATAGTGACAAAAGTCAGTTGTTCAATGAGATAAGTATCTCTCCAGCATTTAAGTCCTACTATATATGCACACCTCTGATTTCTAACATTCATAGTACTAGGTGTTCGGAGGTCCTAATAGTCAACTTTAGAAGGTTCCATACTTTAGTATCTTGGTTTACTTGAGTGCACCTATCATAGGTAATACCCTAATGTAACAAGGTTTCTCATTGCGTAGGGAAATTTAATGGTATATATCCTATTTATGTGTAAGTGTCGATTACCAAAAATATCTATTGTGTGTGTGTGTCTATATATATATATATGGGAGGGATCAAATGAGACTAGCTTGTTTTGTGAGAACTCTAAGAACCAATCTCGAAGTCTTGTATATTTAACATCTTGAAGTCTTGTAAAGATTTAGTAATACATGAGATCAAATAAGTTCTTATATGTTTCTAATATCTTTTATTATGTGATAACATTACCAAACTTGTTTTACATTATGTGATTGGTCACGTCCTTTCAATTTACATATGTATTCTTGACGATTTATAACTTGTTAACATGTTCATATGTTATCCAAGCTCACTAACACCATTATTAATTATTAACATGTTTATATGCATTCGAATGTCTAAATGCATGATTATACCTATCGGTTCGCTTCGCACTCTTAAGCATTCGTGGAGGATCGATATTTTTCACTAAACACTTGGTTTTCTCTCAAACTCACTTGTACTCACATAGTTATGATGAAGCAAAAATTCTCAAAGAGTTGATTTTAATATACTAAATAACTTAAGAACACAAAGGAATAGTTTTCAAAGTACTTGTATACATTACTTCTCAACTCAAAGTTTACAAAACTCTTATAGGCATGATACAAGAGTGATAATGAGAAACTATATATACCATCACCTACAGCTAGTTATACTTTGATACCAGGTGGAATCCTATAACTAAGGCAGATACTACAATGCTATAGTTAAGGTATATTAGATAATGTCTTATCTAAGATATGGTACATGACATATCCATGACTTACTTTTTGTCACCAACTAAAGTTAGCAATTGTACTAACAAACAAGGTGAATAGTGGAATGAAGTATGATCAACTACATGGCCTTTTGGGAAAACGCCATGCAGTATCACAGGTCTGCTTCTTTCGAGGCTTGAGGACTTCTTCTTCGGAAGTCATTGTCTTTGAATTCTTCTAAGTCTTGAACTTCGGAAGAGAAGACTATGTCTTTGGAAGTTGGAGCTTTTCCTTCGGAAGGTGATCTTGCACTATGTCTTCGAAAGAACTCCATTTCGTTCGGAAGTCCATACTTAGCTTCGAAAGTCCTTCATAAGTTCCATAAAAAATATCCTACGTGTTTGGTTTTGATTTCCAGCCTTTCAAGATCCAACAAACTCCCCCTATGCTGATGCTACCAAAACCTCACTTACTTCTGCTTCTCAAAATTTTATGCCCAATGGACAAGAGATATTTGTCTATTTCTTTGTTCTATCCAGAAGTTGTGCTAAGAAGTATGTGCTAGTTATTAGTGGATAGGAGATCTAGTTTATCACTCCTAATGACATGCACCCTTTGTTCCGTCCGGAAGAGAGTTATTTGACAAGAGTTATAGTCATACTCCCATCTAACAATGGATTCAAGTATAGGATCTACAACCATTTGAAGAAAGGCTTTGCCTTTGGTTGTTGATCATTTCCTCTCCTCCTCCTCTTTCATTTTTAACTCTTCTTCAATCCTTGTCCTAACAGTTAGCTCAGCAAGGTGAAGGCTGCTCACGTGATTTCTGATGTGAGCAGCTACCTTGGAGTTTAAGGGGTTGGAGAATGGCTTCTCTACTAACTTAGAAATATCAAATATGCTTAAGTGTAATAGAGATGAGGCATTAAGCTTGTTTAGCTCATCATTCTCTCTCTCAACAACAAAGTTATGAGAAGAGTCTTCAAACCTCCACTGGACAATCTTCTTTTTTAGCACAAGGGGTTTGCTAGGTACCTTGTCCCCCTTGTTGGTATCCAGCAGAGTCACCAACTTCCTTCTTAACTTCTTCTTTTTATCATTGAGTGAATCTGAGTTGAGTCCAAGATGTTTAACAGCCTGGTCCAATGTTCATCTTAGAAGATCAAGGAATTGATCTCTTGTGAGGGAACATGAGGATCCATCGACAAAAGTTAGCTTGAAAGAATCTCCTCACAAGATATGTCGCTCAAGGTTGTGCATCTGATGAGCTTCATTTTGATCTCCTTAAACTCCGGTAAGAAGAGATGTTTAGAAGGATAAGGGGATGGTCTGGATGGTTGTTGGGTAGGTAGTGGTGTTTGGGTTTTGGGTAGTTTTTAGGTTGAAGGGTAATAATTGAGGTGGTTATGGTGATGAGATAGGAATGATGGTTGGTGTGGGTTCAGGGGTGTAAGGTTCTTTAGTGGGTTCAGTTTTGATAGGAAAAGGAAATAGGAAAGGCTGAGGTTGAGGTTGAGTTTGAGTTTGGGTTGTAGGTTGGGGTTGAGGTGTTGGTTTGAAGATCATCCCATGTCCCCTTCTGTATATCTCTTTCCTTTTTCCCAAGCGAATATCAACCTTGATGTCACTGACATGTCGTTGGAGTTTCTTTTTAGAAATAGGTCCCACTTGCCTACTAGAGAAGCCATGAGCTCAAAGATAATCCTTCATCCTGTCTTCTCACTTATCTTCTTTGCAGCAATGAACCCAGCTTCTTCTTCATTTCCCTTCTTCTCCCTCGTCTTCTCTTTTGCAGCTTTTTTCTCTCTTTCTTTAGCTGATCCTGCTCTTTGTTGAAGAGCCATAGGATCGTGTCATTGTTGTGTGGAGATAGTTCTTGAAAAAAGAAACCTCTGGAGGTTAGGAAAGTTATCCTTTCCCTCCTAAGCTGCAAATAAGCTTCCCTTTTTTCTATTCTCTTTCCTCCTCTAAGGCCAACATTACTGCTTCCTCCTTTCTCTCAATCTGTAGCATGGTTTCCTTTTCTAGCTCTACTAACTCCTCTAGTGGTAGCAAGAGTATATCTTTAGTGATAGCTCCAAGCTTGATGAGCCTGTCAATGATCTCCACCCTTTTCTTGTTATTAACTGCCTCCTAGTTGGCTGCATTTGCTTTGGAGTTGGCAGCAAGCAACTTCCCAATTAGAAGTCTACCTTTTCTTTTAAGTTTCTCAATCCTATCCTCCTCCTAAAGCTCTTCCACAGTCATCTTCTTCTTGCTTTTAACATCTTCAGAAGTGCTAGACTTTGGTGGTTCTCGGATGGAGTGTTCAGGTTGAGACACGGTGAATGGAGATAATGAAGTTGTTTGAGCTATAGGTCAGTTGAGAAAGTCCTCACTATTCACATCAGATGCCAGCACTAGAATTGCATATGTGATGATTAGATCCTCGGACAAGGAGAACAGGCTTTCTGCAGCTTCCATCTCAGCTTCGGAAGATTGAACTTGTTCTTCCGAGGCTTTGACTTCAGCTTCAGAAGTCTGAGTGAATGCATTATTATTTGTCCCAACTGTTTTAGTTGTTAGGCCATCAATACTAATTTCCCCTTCAAAATGAATCTCAGGTTCCGTTTAGGCCTTAGGTTGACCAACTTCTTCCATAGTGGTAGAAGGTGCACTTAGCCTCTGAAGCTCTTCAGATCTAAAGTATATCATAGTCGCGTCAGGGCTAGGTGATCTAAAGATGGTCTCAATATAAACTCGTAGAAGATCCTGTTGAGATCTCTGAGCATCCTTGGGTTCAGTTGCAAGACAACTTGAGGAGGCTGAGGAAAGATTGTTGTTGTAGGAGCCGGGTATCTAGCAGATAGAGAAGTTAAAGCTTGGCTCTGTGATTCCTCTGTTGTTTGTCTCTGAACATTCTCCCCTTTTTGGTACCATCATCTTGAGAGCTAGATGAGCTAGAGGAAAAGGTCAATAAGACCTGAATTGGTACGTGCCTGACAGATCTCTCAATCTGTTTGTCAGCTAGTTGAGCCTTGAGATTTTCAATCTCAAGTTGCTGAGTGGAAGACCTATCCTCTAAAGTCTTAACCTTTGATTCTAGGTTTGAGAATTTAGAAAGTAGGTCTTGAATGGTGAGTTACATACTACCCTCATCTTCTTTTGAATAATCACGGTGACATAAGGTAACATATCTTGTATGTTCACCCTCACCACCAGATGTGGTTTCTTGGCACCCTGGTTTCCCTTGCCTGAGGATGTCTCTTTCAGAGTCATTAAAAGGCACGTTGTCGTAGATTCATCTTAGAGATGGTACCACTGGCTTGAGGATCCAATGAGTTTCCTTCAGAAGTGGTAGCTGAATCTACATGAGTTCCCACCACATCTGTGGACTCACCTCAGTTGGTTTTAACTGGTCTGTGCTAAAGGTAAGAGGTCCCTCTAGGCTCTGTTGATCTGATAGAGGTGTTATGGATCAACATCATTGCCATGAAGAGACGTAATGATAATTCTCATTTTGTAATAATACATTGATGATAGGTTTATACCATAATATAAATACAAGTTTTTAAAGTATTAATAACTATATACATATTCAAATATAAGTTCTATTATTGCTAACATGTTATGATAATTCTCATTTTGTAATAATGCATATGTTTTTATCTTAATCAGTTTTTAATAATTATTATTTGATACTTAAGTCTCGTGTTTAAACCAACCCTCTTTAAATCAAATAATTATCGCAAGTGGCATTCATTTTCATTCTTATAATTTATATATTTTATAAATAGAGCTCATATAACACACCTGTGAATTATAATTGAACTTTAAATAACTGACGCGTGCGATTATACCTTTCACTCGATTCATGTACACTAACCCACTCGTATTCGTCTCGATCTAATCACGTTCACGTTCCGTTGACTGCCTGTTGACTAAATGTGACTAGGTTTGATCGTGGCTAACTCTTTTGACCCTATCCAAACACCATCAACAACCATGACCACAACAGCCACCGCCTAAACCCACCGACAACCTCATCATCACCATCTCCATAGCTGACATCCAACACCCCAACCGCCATCACCATCATCATCCCTAACCATCACACACCACTGAACCATCACCATCCACCGTCATCACTACCTAATCCACCACAGCCCATACCGACCACCACCAGCCGTCACAACCATGACCATCACCACCGCCACAGACAACCATCACCATCACAACCACCATCGACAACCAGCAGCAACACCAGCTCCCTCGCAACCACTTTCATCACCGCCGCCTCTGATCACTGACTTAAACCACCACCGCCTACAACCCAACAGTCAGCACAACCATGACCGTCAACCACCTTTCACCCGACAACCACACACGACACCAACAACCGCAACTAATACAACCACCACCTGGGTCCACCTACACCATTATAACCACCATCACCCACCATCACTGTCACAACCTTTACCATCATCACAACCATCACCATTAATAGCCACCCCTACAACAGCCGACAACCACCACCATAACCATCACACAACCCACCACCATCTCTGAAACTCACCTGCAACCATCACCACCACCTTTGATTCACACCACCTTGCCATGTTTTAGGCAAAACAAAGGCCACCATTGTGATCGGGGCTTCAAGCAAAGTCTAGTAGGGTGTGGCACTTGCCACCACTCACCGGAGGCCGTCAGCCACTGCCATGGCTTCGTTAAAGTCGGTTGGAGAGGGCAAGGAGGGGCTACTGCCCTTTTTTCTCTTTAAAATCTTTCAAAACCATAAAATGAAGAAAGAAATGCTTCATATAGGTGGGTTTAGTAGGTGGGCTTCTTATCGGGTCAGTTCGTATCGCATTTAAACATGTCACAAGTTGTGTTTAAGTTTTGTTTTGCGATAATATAGTATATATATTACTAAATGCAGGACCGTTAGAAGGTGGTTATGCACTTTTACAACATAACAACACAATTGAGGAGAGTTCTTTAAAACATTTAATAGATCAAATAGGAAACTGGTTGACTAAAGGAAGAGATGCTAAGAACATAACTAAGTAAGAGACAGAACAAGATAGCAAACTACACAAGTATTTGGTTTTCAAGAATGCTATATATTGCTTCTCAAGTTCTATTACAAAGTGTTACAAAAGCATAATGGAAAGTTACAAGAACTTGAGATACATATACTACATCCTACAACTGGCCATATGTTGAAAGCCAACTAGATACATAAGACTAGACAACAAAATCACATGTAGAGTCAAAAGATAGATTGCCTTTTGACTAGTGACTATGACATGCCATAACTCACATCCTAATATATTACAAAAAGGGTAAATTACATAAAGTAGAAAGCTCAGACTCAAGACCTCAATGTACAGTATTCCAAAAGCATGGACCTTTTCACCAACTTGTGAAAGTTGGTGAGTCAAACGGAGTTGCAGCAGATAGGTGTTCTACTTTATGGAAAAGTACATCAGATAATAGCATGTACATAAAAGTCTTGGGAAGCAATATGTCTTCATAAACTTGGCTTCGCAAGACTTTGTCTTTGAAGCTTCGAAAGACTTCATATTTGGCTTTGGAAGATATTGGTCTTGGCTTCGAAGATTTTACACTTAGAATATTTCTCGTGTGAGGTGTAAAACTTCTGAAGCATTTCTACTTCAGTACTTCAGTGCAAGCATGCAGAGAGACTTTGGATCCTTTGAATGTTTTGATTGCTCAGACTTGTTTGAATCCTTACAAACTCCCCCTAGGCTGATGCTACCAAAACATTTGAAGATCTTCATCAGTTGACAGTCCTCATCATGACGATGACCAGGCCCTTCTTTAATAGATGGTCAGGATCACTCAGACTTTCATAGTATCTTCTCATCTCAAAGATATCATGCAGAGATAGGTGGAATAAGTCTTGCCATGTTTATACATTCTCACCACCTTGATCTCTAATCACATGCCATCTTTTTGGATTAGTTATGAAGGTCCAGGATAAGATGGGCCTCTTAGAAGCAAGAGGAGTCACTTGAGTTGGAGTTGATTAGGTTGCCTCTTCATGCACTTCCTCGGTTGATCTGATTCACCCTAAGGTATGGAGGTGGATGGTTTAGACTTCTTCTTCTTCTTTGACTTTGATCTAGAAGCCATCCTCTTCCTCTTCTTTGATGACTTTAACTGAGAAGACTAGTCTATAGCACCTTGTTGCATAGTTTTGTATTACTCAGTTGGGTGTTCCTCCCTTACATTTTCAGAAGGAGAGGGAGTTTGACCCCGCTGTGGATCAGAAAATGAAGCTTGCTGAGGCTCAGCAAGAGGTTCAGGTTGTGTTGTCTCAGGTTGTTCAACCTTAACCTCCACTTTAGGAGGAACTTCACTTGGAGGGGAGTGTAAGTCAAGTAACTCTCCTCTTTTGATCTTTTTCTTGATTACCCTGACGTGCTCATCCATTGTAGATAGAGACATAGGGCCAAGTCTCCTTCCGGAGAATCCATACAGCCTCAGGAAGCTCATCATCCTATGTCTATCAGTAGACTTCTTCATGCTCTTTTGGATGATAGCTCTTGACCTTGCTGCATCTCCCCTTATCTTTCTCTTAGTTTCCTTTTGTTCTTTAAGTACTTCAAGCACAAGTTGTTTGAGATACTCAAACTCTATGTACTCTGAGGACAAAGGAAGAAGTGTAGATGCCTAGTATAGGCCTGTGGCATTCAGGTAGTTAATCATATTGATCCTATCAGTCTCTTTGTCTACCTGATGTTCTTGTGGAGCCATAACCTCTTATGCAGGACTTTCTTGAACTAGAGAGAGTATGGGAACAAACTTGTATAATCTCTTTTGTCTCCCCTCCTCTTTGATTTGGAGAAGTAGCTTTGCATCCTCTGCTTCCTTCCTCTCTCTTGACAATTCCATGTCAGCCAGTTCGTTAAGCTCCTCTAAGGGGAGAGATATAATCTCATCAATGTCATAGTTCCTGGTTTGCAGGTATGTAATCCTGAGTGCTCCCAACTCATCATCTTCAGTGTTTGGTCTGGGGGGCAACCCTGATTACAGCTTCTATGAATCCTATAGACCTAGAGGAACTTTCTCCTCTTAGCTTCCTCTCTCTCTCTCTCCTCCTCAATCTCCTCAGAAGTCATTTTCCTTTTCCCTTTGTCACTCACAGTCCTTTGTGACTCAGGGTGGAGAGAGCTTTGGCCTTCATTGCTTGGTGTAGCCTCCAAACTCTGGCCAGAGAGAGGTTGTGATACACCTTCACCAACAGGTGCTTCACTGAGGGAATGAATTGCTGAAGTAGTTGTAGGTGTGACAGGGCTCTTAGGTTCTAAGACCGGCCCTTTAGTCAAGGTTTCCCCTTTGAGGCTATTCTTAGGGTCTGCCTTAATATCCAGTTGACTAATAGTATCACCTAATTGCCTTTGTGTCCTTCTAAGACTAAACTCTTCAATAACTCTATCCTGGATCCTTTGTGCCAGCCTGTCAGCTTGTCTAGATTAGCTTGGATTGACAAGTGGAATGTTGATCAGGTGAAGACCTTCATAGTAGTTCAAGGTTTGAAAGTTGAAGACTTATTGCTGCCCTTGAACTCTTTGATGAATTAGGGTTCTTCTGTTTGCATCATACATCCACTATATGATGTAGTTGTAAGTTCCTTGAAGTGGAGATGACATTTCCCTCGGTATACCTTCCTAAAAAAGACTCTGAATGATGGAGTCTATAGACTCCACAACAATGTGAACTTCAGGAAGTTGCTGAGTATGGACAGTTGCAAATGAGGATGGTGAGTCCTCAATGTCCATGCTCTGTGAAGAACTCCCAGGTTATGTGTTTGTGATGACTTTCTCCCTCTTTTTGGTAGCATCACCTACTTGCATAGGTGAGCTAGAGGTTTGATCAATCACATTCTCAGGTTCTTGTGTTCCTGGTTGAGCTCTTCTTAAAGGTCTCCCAGCTAGTTTTTCCTTAAGATAAGATATCTCATGTTGCTGATCATTGACTCCGTTTTGCAAGGTAGTCACCTGAGATTCAAAATGACTAAACTTGAAGACTAGATAGGTGCAAGTTTTTGATAGTTTTTTCACCTTTAGCCTCAGATTCCCCTTATCTTCATCAGAAGAATCATGGGGGGATGAGAGAATTAGACCAAAGTCCCCTCTCTCACCACCAGCATGAAGTACTTGGCTGCTGGTTTTCCTATGCTCATTGACAACTTCAGTTGAAGTGTTAATGGCTGAGTTGCCATGGTTGAGGTCTAAATGATGTAATCACTTGCTAAAGTGAGAGCCTCTTTCATATGGATATTCTGAACAGGTTCAAAAGTATCCACCTCAGTAATAGGTGATTGATGTGGGCTAGACATAGGTGACTCTAGAGCACTCATCTCTCTTTAAGTACGGGAGGAGTAGAGAGAATAATGGTACTCACTAAAACCTAAATCTTCATCAATATAGAAGTCAAGATTGAGGATTGGGTGATTTAAGTCTAGGGGCTGGGGATGGTAACTATCCCCTGAAGGTTGTTCACCTGAGTGTTGAGACTCAGAGTGAAGGCTTAAGGAAGTTGGGCTTGTGAGCTCATCAGGCTGAGCATGAGGACTCTCAGTACTGTTCCTTGAAGAAATAAGAGTGGCTTGCTCCTCAGGAGAAGTGGGAGCTCTAGTATCCACTTCCTCCTATATGGGTGAGTGTATGGGGGCCTGCACAGACTCAATAGCTTGAGTAGGGGTTTGTTTGGATTTTCTTTTGTAGGTGAGGGTGATTTGAGGTATTTTGGTGGTTGTGAGGTAGAAAGTGTGGGTTCAACACTTGCTTGTTTTGCTAGGTTGTCACCTTGAGCAATGAGCTCTAACATTTTTGGGACAAGGGCTGTTTCTACCCCTAAGAAGCAAACAGTTGGCTTCTTTAAGATTTTAAAGTTGTCGGGCTTCATCTGTCCCAATTTAAGATAATTATCTGTTTCCCTCAACTGGGAGCCTAGTTCACAGTAAAGAATGTATTGAACATATCTAGTAAACATGTATATAATCTAAGGAGTCCAAGTTAGCAAGTAAATTTGTGTAAACAAACTAAGAGTACCTAAACTTCACCCCTTGAACCATTCTATGTACTATGAAGGAGAGATCCTTAGGAATCTGGTCCCATCCTCCATGCTTGTTGGACAAACTGTGGATAACCACATGAAGCAAGTATTTCCACTGGGATGAGACCTTCCCTTTCCTAAAGGTCTTTATAGAGAAATCTCCCTCATAGCCCATCTGCTTAAAGGAATGATTTACAGCCTCCTTTGGGAAGAACAACTCACCTTCTTCATCATCCAGCTGAAGATGATTGTTGATGATGGCTGGAGTGATAAAGATTGTTCTCCCCTACACTATGGATGAGCATTAACAAATGCGGATGAGTAAAGTCAATGTGGATGAACAAATGTTGATAAGTTCATGTGACTGAGCAAATGCGGATGAACAAAGTCAATGCAGATGAACATCGACAAATGCGGATGAGTAAAAGAAATACAGATGAAAAAAAGGGAAATGCGGATGAACACTTAGAATATTTTCTGACTTTTGGGGAAAAAGTGAACTTTAGGATTTGACTTGGGAGGTTCTCGGGGGCTATGTAAGTTGACTTTTTGAGGTCATAGATGTTATGTTGGGCATGCTATGATGTATGATTGATGCTTATGTATGATGTATGTTATGTATGTATGATGTATGTTATGTATGTATGATACGCTGTATGATAATGTTGACTGTGTATATTGATGTTCCTTATTATGTATGATTATTTTACCGTGTCTTTACGTTGAATGTTAATGAAATGAAATGAAAGTATTATGTAACGTAAAGTGGAAGATATTGAAAAGAGGAACGAAATGAATGAATGCATGCATTAATGAATGAATGAAAGGCTTGCAAGCATATGTATGGAGGTTCAGACCTAATAAGGGGTGTTAGCTCAATTGTGTGCGGGTTGCTACCCTATGAGGATGCACACTAAGGCTTAATCCGTGTGATTAAGCATATGTATGGAGGTTTAAACCCAACGAGGGGTGTCAGCTCAACTGTGTGCGGGTTAAATACCCCATGAGGATGCACGCAGGAGTTCAATCTTGGTGATTGACCATATGAATGGGGTCCTTATAGCTTAACCCTAGATGAATTGCTTGGTGCTCTAGAGGGGGGTTAAGAACATGACAGGACCTAGATGGACACGAAAGATAATAAATGTACGAAATGAACGATGATGAAGATAATAATCATATTATCTATGTGTATATATAATGCATGATTACGTATGATTGTAAAGGACGGTTTTCAATGAAAGATAATGTATGTTTTATTTTAAAACTAGAACTCACTCAGCAACGCTGACTTTTTATGCATTTCCAGTTGGCAGGTGAAGTTGCTGAGGATGGCACGGAGCGGCTATTTGGCTCTTTTGGGTGGCATTCTTCTGTTTAATGTTTTTGCACTGTAATGCGAACAAATGAAATTATGTAACAAATTTGTATTATTTTCCAAAAGCATTTTTAATAAAAATGTTGTTTTTAATGTTTCCGCTGCAACGTTTTACGAAAGTTAAATGTAGTTATATGTTTTATGTGCAATGAATGACTAGCTGTGAGTATCCCAGGAATGGGGCCTTACAAGTTGGTATTAGAGCCAAAGTTTAAGTGAAACGGGTAAATTTTCAAAATTAACCTAAACTTAAACTGAAATGGGATGGAAAGTGAAGGGATACATTTCCGAGTAGCTGTGTGCCATCAGGTATTTTCTTAATGATTAACCGGTATTACGTGCGCATGTTATGTGGTTATATGTTGCTGCTAGATTTAGATACTGATGTAGTCAGGACAGGTATTGCTTGGGGTATGAAGAGTAAAGTAAGTGGCTTATCACAACTAGCCACTATAATTAGGGACTTACTATACTTGACTTAAACTAAGATATTCCCTTCAATGACCGTGTTGGTGTTTGAATCTTTCAGTGTGTGTGTTAGAGGATGGCTGGTGGTAGATCATCTAAAACTTCACGTGGTGGAGGTCGTGGTGCCGAACCATGAACTACCAGAGGAAGTCCAAGAGCTGAAAAGGTGGTTCATGATGAACCCGAGACCCCTCATCCGGAGGGCGGTGATGAGAGCGCCAATCTGAGAGCCTCAGTAAAAGAGGCTGTTGTGGAAGAAGTTCATCATGTCATGCAGACAATCTTACCGTCTATGGTGACTGAAGTTATCAAGGTTGTGAGGGAAGGAGAAAGGATGGAAATGAGTAAACCTACGGGCGAAAGAAGACAGGCCGAGACTGAGATGGTTCTATCTGATAACGAAGAAGAAGAGGACGAAGAAGAGCCTACGCTGGAGGAGGTATGAGGCTGTAGCTATGGGGAATTTCAAAGGTGTAAGCCCCCTACTTTTGATGGTAATGGCACTGCTGCTGCTGCTCACCGGTGGGTAAGAGAAATGGAAGCTATTCTGCACATCAACGAGTGTCGGGAGGATCAGAAAGTGAAGTTTGTTGCCCACCCTTTTATGGACTCAGCTTTATGCTAGTGGGACAATATTGTCCAAGCTAAGGGTAGTCGGGCTATTGAGACAATGAAGTAGTCTGACCTGAAAAAGTTAGTAATTGAGTAGTTTTGTCCTTATAGGGAGATGCACAAGGTTAAGAGACAGTTCCTGCAGTTGGAGGCAGGGACGATGACACATCAGCTGTACACCACCAAGTTTAATGAAATGGCACGTCTAGTGCTGGACCAAGTGACGCCTTTGTCATGAAAGATCAAGAGGTACATTCGGGGTTTGCCAGCGGATATCCGTAGGCACATGATCACTGCCTGACCGAGCACGCTTAGGTCGGTAGTTGATTTGGCAGGAAGGTTGTATGATGAGCGAGAGGTGGTGGTGGCTAAGGTAAGCAAGAAAGTGGTGAGAACCAGAATTGGAATGGGACAAGGTTTGGTCGGGGTGGTGCCTCAACAAGCAACAAGAAGGCATGGGTGGATGATCACCGTGTGGTCACAGTTGGTATGAGGTCGAAGAGATGTGGTAAATGCAGGAAAGAGCATTCGGGGGAATGCAAATAAGGATCGAACATCTACTTTGAGTGCAGGAAGCCTGGTCATATGGCTAGAGATTGTGGGGTTATAAGGTGTTTCAACTGTGGGGAAAGTGGTCACATGAGTAGGGATTATAAGAAGTCAAGGGTTGAGGGTTCTGGGGTGAAGAAGAACGGAGGTGAAAGACCGAGGGCGAGTGCCAGAGCGTTTATGATGACGCAAGAGGAGGCTAGGACAGACTCTGATGTTGTGTCAGGTATGTTTCTAGTAAACCAAACTTTAGCCTCTGTGTTATTTGATTTTGGTGCTAGTAAAAGTTTCATTTCTGCTGCTTTCTGTGCTAAATTGCCTTTTAGTAGTAAGACTATAGATACACCCTTTGATGTGGAAACTATCATAGGTAATCTACTAGGATTTCTGAGATGATAGAAGACTGTGATGTGGAATTAGAAGGTCATAAAGTTCCTGTTAGACCATTCGTGATGACCTTAGGTGGTTCGATGTAGTTCTTAGGATGGATTAGTTAGCGGGCTACAAGGCGAACATCGTGTGTCGCAAGAAAATGATTTGTTTAATAGCGCCTGACGGGAGTATGGTGGCAGTTTATGGGGATCGGGTCACGACGATCCCGAAAGTAATCTCAATGGAGGTGGCGGGAAAGTGCATGAGGCGTGGATGTAGTGCCTACTTGGCTTACGTAAAAGACGTGGATACACCAACACCATAATTTTCTGAAGTACCGATTGTGTGTGACTTTCCAGACGTGTTCCCAGAAGACTTACAAGGAGTGCCACCTGACCGAAAGATCGAGTTTCATATTGATTTGATACCGGGTACCTAACTTGTTTCCAAGGCACCGTATCAGTTGGCTCTGACTGAGATGAAAGAGTTGATGGAGCAGTTGCAAGAGCTGCTTGATAAGGGGTTTAATAGACCGAGTATCTCTACTTGGGGTGCTCCGGTCTTATTCGTGAAGAAGAAAGACGATAGTATGAGGATGTGTATTGACTACCATGAGCTGAATAAGTTGACGATAAAGAACTGATACCCCTTATCAAGAATTGATGATTTGTTTGATCAGCTTCAAGGTGCCAGCTGGTTCTCAATGATAGATCTTTGATCGGGCTACCATCAGTTAAAGGTGGAAGAGCCAGATATTCCTAAAACAGCTTTTCGCACGCGTTATGGTCACTACAAGTTTCTCGTTATGTCATTTGGTTTGACCAATGTGCCGACTGCTTTTATGGATCTAATGAATCGAGTGTGTCGGCCTATGTTAGATAAATCAGTGATTGTGTTTATCGATGATATCCTGATTTATTCGAAGAGCAAGGATGAGCATGTTGGTCACATTCGGGAAGTGTTGGAGACGTTGAGGAGGGAGAAGTTGTATTCTAAATTCTCCAAATGTGCATTCTGGTGTGCGAGGTTCAATTCTTGGGTCATGTGGTGAATCCTGACGGGATTATGGTGGACCCGAAAAAGGTGGAGGCGGTGATGCAATGGAAGTCTCCAAAGACGCAATCCGAGTTTCGTAGTTTCTTGGGTTTGGCGGGCTACTACAAGAGATTCATTCAATACTTCTCTAAGATCGCTTTTCCACTAACCAAGTTGACTTGGAAAGATGTAAAGTTTTTATGGGGTCAAGCTCAGGAGAAGGCGTTCAAGGAATTAAAGACGAGGTTGACTCAAGCTCTTGTTCTATCATTACCCGATGGAAGTGAAGATCTGGTGGTATATTCTGATGCTTCCTACTCGGGTTGGGGTGTGTGTTAATGTAGAGAGGAAGGTTATAGCCTACGCATCCCGGCAGTTGAAGGTTCATGAGGTCAATATCCTACTCATGACTTCGAGCTAGCAGCCGTGGTCTTTGCGATAAAGATTTGGAGGCACTACCTTTACGGGACGAAGTGCACCATATTCACTGACCACAAGAGCTTGAAGTACTTCTTTAAGCAGAAGGACCTGAACATGAGGCAAAGACGATGGTTGGAGCTCATAAAGGATTATGATTGCGAGATCCATTACCATCGGGCAAAGCCAACGTGGTAGCGGATGCCCTTAGCCGAAAAGAGAGACCCAACCAATTCGGGTGAAAGATTGCCAGTTGATCATGACCTCTGATGTGATGAGCAAGTCAAAGAGTTCCAAGATGAGGCATTGAAGGAAGATCATCTTAACTCTGAAAGAATGAGAGGTATGATTGCGGAATTGGGTGAAAACACACTCGGTGTTAGAACCTGATTCAGACGGATGTGGATTCCTCATTTTGGGGATCTACGCATGGAGATTATGGACGAAGCTCATAAGACTCGATACTCTATTCATCCCGGTGCTACAAAGATGTACCAAGACATGAATAAAGATTATTGGGGGCTGGGTATGTAGCGTGATGTGGTGGAGTATGTGAGTAAATGCCTTACTTGTTTACAAGTGAAGCCGAGCACCAAAAGCCGTATGGGAAGATCCAACCTTTGGATATACCGGAGTGGAAGTGGGAGCATATCACCATGGATTTTATTACAATGCTACCGCGTACCCCAAAAGTGTATGATGGCATATGGGTGATAGTTGACCATTTGACAAGAGTGCTCACTTCCTACCGATCCGCAAGACATATTCATCCGAGAGGTTGGCAGATCTATTCATCAAGGAAACTGTAACTCGTCATGGTGTACCGGTGTCTATTCTATCTGATCGTGACACCCGTTTACATCTAAATTTTGGAAGAAATTCCACGACATGATGGGAACAAGGTTACATATTAGCACGACTTATCATCCCCAAACGAATGGTTAGTTAGAAAGGACCATTCAGACATTGGAGGATATGCTTCGTGCATGTGTCATCGATTTTAGGGGAAGATCGGATGACGACTTAACGTTAGCTGAGTTCTCATATACAATAGTTATCATGCCAGCATTGGGATGCCCCCTTATGAGATGCTATACGGTGGGAGATGCAAGACACCCATCTGTTGGGGTGATATTGGTCAGAAAGAGTTAGGAAGCGTCGAGGTGATCGAGGCTATGACTGGGAAGCTTAAAAAGATTAAGGCCTTCATGAAGGCAGCCAAAGATAGACAGAAGTCGTATGCTGATAAACGACGTAGACCGATTGAGTTCCAGGTGGGTGACAAGGTTATGTTGAAAGTCTCAACCTGGAAGGGTATCATTCGGTTCGAAAGTGGGGAAAGTTGAGCCCGAGATACATAGGGCCTTTTCGAATCATTGCTAGAGTAAGAGAGGTGGCCTATAGATTGGAGTTACCAGATGAGTTAAGTGGAATTCACCCCACATTCCATGTATCTCATCTGAGGAAGTGTTTAGCAGACGAGGATATGGTTGTACCACTAGAGGATAACAATGTAGATGAACGGCTTAATTATGTGGAGCAACCAGTGGCGATCATTGATCAAAAAGAGAAGAGGTTGAGGATAAAGTGGTTCCTCTTATGCGTATACAGTGGAAGCACATGAAGGGATCCGAGTCTATATGGGAGACTAAAGAAGAGATAAGACAACATTACCCATGATTGTTTGAGGAATAACAGGTTTCGGGGATGAAACCTATATAAGGGGTGGACTTGTAACACCCGGTTATTTTTTTTAAGTCAAAGAAAGAAAGAATAAAGTGAAGAAAAAGAAAGAAAAGATATCTTACCCAATTTGAGGGGTAAAAAGTGTCAAAAGGACAAAAAGATTTGAAAGTGGGTGTAAAGTGGGCATGGCAGCCCACTCTACTCTTGCAACATCCAGATCTGCGTTTTTAGAGAGAGAAAGTAGCAAGAGCAGCAGAAAGCTCTCGGTTTTGGGAAGAAGAACAAGCTGAAAATTCGAATTCAAGGTAAGAATTCATGGTTTTTAAGTGTTCTTAACTGGCCTTGCCTCGGTTGTATGCTTATGTGTGTTTGTATGCTTGGTTGTGTGTGTTTTAGTGGGTTCTAGGCGGTTGAACTCAATTATAGACGAGTTTGGAAGAAGCCATACTTAAGAGGTGCTAAGATGAGTTCTAGAACCCTCTTTTACATGTTTTAACTAATTTTTAGGGCTGGAAATGCATGAACTTATGTTTTTATAAAGCTGGGTTTTATACCCGTATGATTTACTGTGTGTATGCTGCTGGAATGATGTAATGTTGGACTATGTTCATGCTTGATGATGTTATGATTGTGATTCTAAGGCTTAGAATGTAAGATTTAAGCTTAGAACATGATAGGTGAGGTTTCGGGGACCGAATCTGATGAATAGTGTGCCCTAGGCTGTTCATGCGCCCAAACAGTAGTTCATACGCCTAAGTTTAGAAAACTGCTTAAGTGTTGGTAAATGTGGATGAGGAAATGCGGATGAGTGGGAAATGCGGATGAAAAGTCAATGCGGATGAGAAAGTCAATGCGGATGAATAAGTCTAAGTGTGAACAAATGCGGATGAGAAAGTCAACGTGGATGAATAAGTCTAAGTGTGAACAAATGCGGATGAGGAAATGCAGATGAGGAAATGCGGATGAATAAGTCTAAGTGTGAACAAATGCGGATGAACAAATTTAATGCAGATGAACAAATGCGGATGGGCATTCACAAATGCGGATGAGTAAAGTCAATGTGGATGAACAAATGTGGATAAGTTCATGTGACTGAGCAAATGCGGATGAACAAAGTCAATGCAGATGAACAAATGTGAATGAACATCGACAAATGCGGAGGAGTAAAAGAAATGCGAATGAACAAAAAGGGAAATGCGGATGAACACTTAGAATATTTTCTGACTTTTGGGGAAAAAGTGAACTTTAGGCTTTGACTTGGGAGGTTCTCGGAGGTCATGTAAGTTGACTTTTTAAGGTCATAGATGTTATGTTAGGCATATTATGATGTATGATTGATGCTTATGTATGATGTATGTTATGTATATATGATGCCCTATATGATGATGTTGACCGTGTATGTTGATGTTCCTTATTATGGGTGATTATTTTCCCGTGGCTTTATGTTGAATGTTAATGAAATAGAATGAAAGTATTATGTAATGTAAAGTGGAAGATAATGAAAAAGGAACAAAATGAATGAATGCATGCACTAATGAATGAATAAAAGGCTTGCAAGCATATGTATGCAGGTTCACACCCAATAAGGGGTGTTAGCTCAACCGTGTGCGGGTTAGCTACCCTATGAGGATGCACACTGGGGCTTAATCTGTGTGATTAAGCATATGTATGGAGGTTCAATAAGAGGTGTCAGCTCAACTGTGTGCGGGTTAAATACCCCATGAGGATGCACACAGGGGTTCAATCTTTGTGATTGACCATATGAACGGGGTCCTTATCGCTTAACCCTAGATGAATTGCTTGGTGCTCTAGAGGGGGGTTAAGCACATGACAGGACCTAGATGGAAACGAAAGATAATAAGTGTACGAAATGAACGATGAGGAAGATAATAATGTATTATCTATGTGTATGTATAATGCATGATCATGTATGATTGGAAAGGATGGTTTTAAATGAAAAATAATGAATGTTTTATTTTAAAACTTGAACTCACTCAGCAACGCTGACTTTTTATGTATTTTCCAGTTGGCTGATGAAGTTGCTGAGGATGGCACGGGGCGGCTGCTTGGCTCTTTTGGGTGGCAATCTTCTATTTAATGATTGTGCACTGTAATGCGAACGGATGAAATTGTGTACCGAATGTTGTATTATTTTGCGAAAGCATTTTTAATGAAAATGTTGCTTTTAATGTTTCTGCTGCAACATTTTACAAAAGTTAAATGTAATTATATGTTTTATGTGCGATGATTTACTAGCTGTGAGTGTCCCGGGAATGGGGCCTTACATGAACACTCTCCCCCTTTTTGGTAGCATCATCTGAGAGCTAGATGAGTTGGGGGGGAGAGGTCAAGGATACCTGAATGGGTACATGCCTAACAGATCTCTCATTTTGTTTCTCAGCTAGTTGAGCCTTGAGATTGTCAATCTCAAGTTGCTGAGTGGCGGACCTATCCTCTAAAGTCCTAACCTTGGATTCAAGATTTGACACTTTAGAAAGCAGGTCTTGAATTGTGATTTGCAGTCTTCCCTCATCTTCTTTTGAAGAATCATAGGGAGATGAGGTAACATACCTGGTATGTTCATCCTCACCACCAGATGTGGTTTCTTGGCACCCTGGTTTCCCTTGCTGAATGATGTCTCTTTTAGAGTCATCAAAAGGCATGGTTGCCGCAGATTCAGTCTTAGGAATGTTACCATTATCCGAAAGGTTCATTAATGCACCTTTTGTAGTGGTAGCTGAATCTGCATGAGTCCCCTCCACATTAGTGCCACTCACCTTAGTAGAGGTTTGCTGATGTGGGCTAGAGATAAGAGGTCTCTCTAGGCTCTGTTGATCTTTGAGAGAGTGTTGTAGATCAACTTCATTTCCATGAAGAAACGTAATCTCTTCATCAGTTTTAAAGAGAAGGTCAGTAAAGGATAGAGAGGTTAAACCTAATGACCCGGGACCTTGATCAATGTCTACAGGCATTGAGCCTATGGTGGGGCTGACCTTTTGTGGCTGCTCTGAGGAGTATATATACTCACCCTGAGGGCTTTCAGTTTGGTTTCTGGGCTCATGGATTTGAGACTAAGGAGACTCAATACCCATATTGAGGTCAATTGTGAAGGATGGTGAGACCTCAGACTGAGTGCGAGCCTATTGTTCCACTCTAGTCCTTTTGAATTGAACAAGAGGTACTTGTTCAATCAGAGTAGATTAAACAAGGTTTCGTTTGGGGCGTCTTTGATATATGATGGTGATGGGATGAGAAGGTGGATTTGGTAGTGTGAGGGTAGTTGCTGGTGTGGGTTCATCACCTATGGGGTTAACAGGGATGTCACCAGGAGCTATTTGCTTAGTCATACCTAGAAGCAGAGCAGTCTGGCTTCTAGTGAAATTAGTGGACACTTTCTTCAATGACTTGAAGATGGTCGGCCTCATTTGAGGGATATTCAGAGCAGCTACATAGACAATTTGACTCTGGTCCAACACACAATTGATTATATGCTGGAGAAACTTGGGATACATGAAGAATGTTTCCCGTTGGAGTTTTCCCATGAGATTGTTCAGCACAAATCTAGAGTAGTTAAAGCGAAGGCTTCTCACCATTTCATGAACTAGGCACCCTAGTTCATATGGGATTTGATCCCATCCCCCAGATTTGTTGGAGATGCAACGAAGGACGACATGCAGCAGGAACTTCCAATTGTATGAAAAGTTTAACTTGTATATAGTTGACCTGCTAACATCTCCACCATATCCCATTTGGATGTAGGTGTTTTCCAAATCTGCTTTGGGGAAATCTGTGGGGCACCTTCATCATGAAGCTCGAGATGCTCCCTGATGAGTTGTTTAGTAATGACCAACTCCTACCCATAGATGCTCGATCTTATCACCCAAACCCCATTTAGGGTTTCGATCTGACCATTTTCCCAAAATTCAGCCATATGATTGGAATAAATAGTAGGATTAACAGTCAAGGTAGTGTAAATTGAGACTGAAGGAAGCTTTTAAGGCAGTAAAATATGGTAAGAAGATGAAAGTGAGTAGTCGGGATTATTTAAAAAGGGTGAAATGGCGGTTTATGGGGTTAGGATAAGGTGATGTGATGTTTTAGTAGATGATGTGACAGGGGCGGTAAGGCTTAGTTTAGTTAAATAATCCAACATCATTAACAAAATCTTTACTTTTTACAGTGTGGGGCCTAAAAGATTTACATTACACAGTAAAATCTCTCTTCCGAGTATACAGTGTTTCCGAAGGTAATTTATCTTCCGAAGGCAATTCTTACTTCCAAAGGTAAAGTTCTATTTTCAAGAGTAAAGATTGCTTTCTGAATGGAGAGTTTTATAAGCTTCGGAAGTAGATCTGATATATAATCACTCACTTCTTCCGAGAAGAAAATTATCCTGGGAGGAATTTGCTTCGGAAGATATGTAAAACGTCTTCGGAAGATATGTAAAATTATCCTGGGAGGAATTTATACTTAGTGAAAATTTCAGAGAGAGGTCTTTTGTAACAGGGCTTAGATTATATTGACATAAGACATTACATATTTAAAAAGGTTTTCAAAAAAGGTAGACTAATTAATGTTTATCATCCCAATGGCTGTAATGAGATACTTAAATCTATGTTTATTGTGAACAAGTCAGCATATTGTTCAATTGAATCAACTTTGGTTAGCTTAATTAGATTTTTCTCATGAATATCTCTAATGAAATGATACCTGATATCAATATGCTTTGTCTTGGAGTGCTTCACAGGATTTTTAGTGATGGAGATAGCACTGTTATTGTCGATGTGGATAGGAGTGCTCATAAAGTTGAATCCATAGTCTAACATCTGCTTCTGAATCCACAGCAGCTGAGCATAGCAACTTGCAGCAGCAATGTATTCAGCTTCAGCAGTAGATGTAGAGACATAGGATTGTTGCTTGCATTGCCATGAGATGATCCTTCCACCAAAAAATTGACATCCACCTGATGTTGATTTCTTGTCAATGTTGCAGCCACCATAGTCACTGTCAGAGTATCCATAGAGATTAAAATTGTTGTCCCTTGGATACTAGAGACCTAATTTAGGTGCTCTTTTGAGGTATCTGAGGATTCTCTTGGCAGCTACTAGGTGAGACACCTTTGGAGAAGCCTGATATCTTGCACGAATGCAAGTTGCAAACATGATATTAGGTCTACTTGCTATGAGATACGTCAGAGAACCAATAATTGCCCTATTATGATGTTGTTCAGTATCCTCGCCCTCAAAGTCAGGACAAAGATTATGGTTTCTGGGTATAGGTGTCTTGGCTGGCTTACAATCTTTCATCTCAAATCATTCTAAGATGTCATTGACATACTTGGATTGATTTATGAAAAACCTTTCCTTCAATTGCTTCACCTAAATTCCATGAATCAACGCAGGAAAAAATCCGCAAGCAGGAGAACTGTACTAACCTGCCGCCGGCCTTTTCTTATCTTCTTCCCGCCCTAGGAGTAGGAGTAGCACAAAAAGAGTCCAATCCGCTCTCGCTCGCCGCAAGCAGGAGTAGCACTTCTTTGCCCTCCGGATAGCACTCGCCAATGCCCACATGATATCCATTCTTTCCAGCTCAGTTTAGTCTACTTACTCGTAGTCTCCATATGCCAGATGGTAGTTTCCAATCTTCCCTACAACTAATCCGCCATAGGAGTGAACAACAGCTGCTAAGAGATCAATATGCTCCTTGGCTACCTCTACAGTCACGTTACCGAGATTCTCGGTCTTCAATTTGGTAGCATTGGCTTCAGGTGCTATGTATTGGGTGCAAGACGACCCTGATGTGTTAGATCCTGAAGTAATTGCTTGAGACGGAGCGGCTGAACTTGACACAAACGCCGTTTGAAGTGGTGCTCCTGACGTTTTTGCTTGAGGGGTTGAGTTGTAAAGTGACGGGTTCTAATCATATGACGATTTTTGAGACCTGTACTTCATCCTCAACTCTTCCTCTCTCAGCTTCAGAATGAAATCGTTGATATCCAACTTCGCCAACATATCATTCTGTCTGAGGTTTGACACAAAAAAACCCACTTTTCTGGCAATCCATCTGCGAAATTTGACACCTTGTCTTCCATGCACGTAACAACCCCATAAGTGTGCAGCTCACTCATTAAGTGGTAGAAGCCGTCGATAACATCATCCAGACTCTCCTTACCCATTGACGAGAATTTATCGACTCCTTCTTCAAAGCTTTAGCCTTTAGAGCTTTTAGCGATGCATCCCCGTCTACCACTTTTCCAGAGCATCCCATAGCTTCTTTGCTTGCTTGTTCATAGAAAACTGATGGAATATATCCTTAGGAATGGACTGAGTTAATAGAGCGTACACCTTCTTCTTTGCATTGTACTTTACCTTTTGCCCATCAGTCATGCCCCCTAAGGTAAGTTTAACTCCATCAGCTCCAACCAGCATGCTATACCCTGTCTCTATTGATTCCCACAGATTAGGGTCTACTCCATTTAGGTAGATCTCGGACCTTTGCTTCGATTGTGGGTAATCATCTAACGTTATCAGCTTAGGAGGCTTATTGTGATTCCCCACTTCATTTTGCAGAAGCAATATATTCTAGATCCGTGAATCTCTACCTGCGGTGAATGTTGAATACTGATCTTCCATTGCTATTAACTTTTGATTTTAGAACAAACTGTTGTACTCGTGCGCATGAAAGAATGCGATTGGACTATTCGTGCGATTGAACAATGTGAACAAAGATCTTCAGTCGTACGAATGGATGGACGACTGAGCCAATCGTGCGTATGAGTAGTGCGAATGGGTTCAGTCGTGTGATTGAGTCAATCATGCGACTGGAGGCTGTTGTTTTTGCAAAAACAAAGGTTTTAAATACTTTGACGCAAAAACACGAATTTCTCACTAACCCTAATTGCCGTATGCTGGAAAAATGTTAACCTTTTTACCTGGAGATGTCGAAAACACTGTTTGACACAAAAAGATCACATTTTTGAGAAAGAAACACGATTTTTATATCAAAATCGATTGAATCACACGTAAATCAAGAGCCAAAGCTCTGATACCACTTGTTAGGACCGTTTTTGGTACAGAGTACTAACTGATTTACGTGTGTACCAAACCAAATAGCACGGAATCCTATTTGATTGGTGATCCAATCAGTGAGAATGCAAGTATAATCAATCCAAGAATGAAACTAAACATTAAGAAGGATAGTAGGATGATTTACTACGATCTATGAACTTGAACAGGTGTTCTAGGGTCTATGGACGGCTAGGGTACGATTTAGTGCGTAGGCATTCGAATGGTTACGTTTTTCCACGAATTAAGTGGTATTTATAGGTTAGGGTTTTCCATTCGTGCGACTGAACCATTTGCATGGTTTAGTCGTGCGATTGAAGCATGCGGTTGATCCATCCACGCGACTGAAGATTCAATCATGCGATTGAGTCAAGTTACAATCGTGCGACTGATCCGGTCTCCTGGTTCAGTCGTGCGACTGGTTCATTAGCATGAAGTATTCATACGTATGGTCCATTAGCATGGTCCATTAGCATGGTGCATTCGCATGATAACTCACACGATTAAGTTTAAACACGTTTCTCAATCATTATTGACTAAGAACTATGTAAACAACCACAAACCTATATAGTTAGTTCAATATGCATTATCACACAATAATCAATGAAATATTAAACATTATAAGCATCATCAACACATTACATTTCATTCATACCCATTCAGTTACATATATGTAAGACATGAAAGATGTTTTACATTTAAGCTCCTAAACTAGGTACACATGTATCTACAAAATTGAGTTCCCCCATGGCACTCATTTCAAACCCGTCTTTCATCAGCTTTTCAAAGTCTTTGCAGTGCTTTGAATTAGTTGACCTAAAGATAATGTCATCCACATATACTTGAACTAGTATAATATCATTTCCTGTTCCTTTGATAAAGAGAGTTCCATCAATAGTACCCCTCTTGTATCCATGCTGACAAAGACACTATGATAGAGTCTTATACCACTTCCTTGGTGCTTGGTGCAGCCCATAAAGAGCCTTATCAAGCTTGCAAACATAATCCCACGATGATCAAGATCTGCAAACCCTGGTGGTTGTTTGACATACACCTCTTCGTCAATCACCCCATAAAGAAAAGCACACTTGACATCAAGCTGGTAAACCTTAAAGTTCTTGGATGCAGCAAAAGCTAGGAATATCCTGACAGCTTCAAGTCTTGCTACAGGAGCAAGGACATCTGTGTAGTCAATTCCTTCTTCTTGAGTATATCCTTGAACAACTAGTCTGACCTTGTTCTTGACGACAAGTCCTCTATCGTCCTTCTTATTTCTAAACACCCATTTGGTTCCTATAGTAGTCTTCCCATGAGGAAGAGGACATAGGTTCCAAATCTTTTGTCTTTTGAATTGAAGCAACTCCTCTTGCATAGCTTCAACCCAACTTCCATCCTTTAGAGCCTCATCAATTTTGTTTGGCTCTATCTGGGACAAGAAACAAGCATGAAGACAAACATCTGCATCATGGGTTTTCCTCTTGTTCTTACCCAAGTATCAATATCTCCAATGATGTTTGTGGAAGGGTGAGACTTATGGATCCTTAGCTGAGGGATCACAACAAGTTTCTTAGACAATCTAAATTAGAGAAATTCAGATTTGGCAATGAGGATTTACCCTCCTTATCAGCACACTTATCAAGATTAACTTGATCCAATGAGTGTGTGACATCATTGATGTTGTCATCAATGGAGTGGTTATCAACATCAAAAAATTCCTGATCACTATCACCACCACCATGTTCTCCAACATTTAAAGCTTCTTCCTTTGGGTTGTATGCCTCTAAGCTGGAATTTGAAGATACTCAAGAAATATTAGCAGGATTGTCATTGATGTGCTGGTAGAAGTATCATTTGCAGGATTTGTTACCACTAGAGCTGAAGATGTGTAGCTTAAAAGTCTTCTTAGCTCAAATCTTAGATCAGGATCACCTATAGGTAATATATCTATAGACCCAGAAACATACTCACAAGATTTGTTAAAACAGTTGGTAACTAAACAAGATCAAATAGCCAATCAAGACTAGAACCTTTCACACTAGGACTGTGCTCATCGAAAGTCACATTGATTGACTCTTCAACTATTCTAGTTCTGAGATTGTATACTATGTAAGCCTTGGCTTGGGAAGAGTATCCAATAAAGTGTCCATCATCTGATTTCTCAGCAAACTTGGCAATTTGATCTTTGGTATTCAAGATAGTGCAAGGACATCCAAATGACCTGAGAAAACCAAGAAAGGTTTCCTTTTGTGCCAAAGTTCATAAGGGGTCTTATCATGAGTCTTAACCATTAAAACTCTATTTTGCACATAGCAGGCAGTGTTGACTGCCTCTGCCCAGAAGGTGATTGGTAGTTTAGAGTTAAACAATATAGTTCTTCCAGCTTCAATAAGTGTCATGTTTCTCCTCTTAGCAACACCATTTTGCTGAGGAGTCCTGGGACCACTATATTGTCTTGTAATACCCTTTTTATCATAAAATGTTTCAAGGATTTTGATGGGTTTGCAAGAACATAAAACGTAGTTTAACCAATTAAACTTTCTGAAAACGCAGCGGAATAACAACATTATATACTTACTTACAAGCTGAAAAAACGTGTTCTTTAGGTGAGCAAATAAAGTGTAAAAGCAAACCCAAAACAAAGGATCATATATGTGAATGAACAAGCTATGAACAAAATGTAAGTGACATAAAATCACAGCTACATAAAGCTTTGATGAACTACCTTTCTCCAGCCAAAATGTCGAACAAGGAAGGGTTGAATGATGCTTGTGAATCGGCCAAGACTCCAAGGAAGGACCCCTCAAGTTTGTATACCCCAAGCTTGTGCACAAACACTCTTCTTGTTAGGGAGATGAACACCAAAAAAACCAAAGAAAAGACCCCAAATCTGCTGCTAATTGCCGAAAACTAGAGAGAGAAAGGAGAGTGTTTTTGGTTTTAGTTTTGCATGTAATGAGACTGGTGAAAGGGTTCTAGTCAATGACATGCTTTTGTGTATGTATTCAAGAAAAGAAAGGGGCCAACTACCCTTTATGGGCGGCCGAAAGTTTTAAAGGGAAAAGAATTTTCCCTCTCAAACACCCACACACAAAACTAAATTAGTCATCTAATAATTTATACAATTAACTATTTAATTGTATAAGTTATAAACCCCTTTTTATTATTTGATGTTATCTAATTTGTTTAAATAACATTACAAATAATAATCATGAACAAAATATCCTAATAAGTTGTTCCATCTCATATGCAAGTTATTTAGAAAACCCATTTTTTTCTAAATTTGGTGTTGTTATTTAATTGCATGATCATATCATCAATTGAATAATCGTTTGTGTTTGTAAAGCTTGTTATTGGGTATAACCCGACTTGGATCATGACATACTAACCGCATCAATGTTCTATATGTCTTGGGCATACGGAATCCAACAGATTTGATTCTTGAATTCAGTTCCTTGATCACATCTTATGGTCTTGACCTTTTGATCATATTGATTCTCAATCTTTAAGATGAAATTCTTTAGTATCTTAGGCTTCTCATCCTTAGTTCTAAGAAAGAAGACCCAAGTGAATCTTGTAAAATCATCTGTGATCACTAAATAGTAAGAGGTCCTTCCGAGACTCATTACACTGGTGGGGCCATAAAGATCCATATGTAACAAGTGTAGGGGAGTAGTGATGGAGTTTATTTCATTTGGCTTGTGAGAAACTTGTGTTGCTTCCTTTTCAGGCATGCCACACAATGATCATCACTTGTAAACTCTTTCTTTGGCATTCTAGTTACCAAATCATTCTTAATAAGTTTATTCATGTTCTTAAAGTTTACATGGCACATGCTTTTAGGCTAAGGAAAGACTCATCACTATTTGCTTTAGATAGAAAGCATGAAACTTCTCTTGAGGGAAATGTTTCTTGCAAATCCATCTTGTACATGTTCCCCCTCTTGGAGGCTTTGAGTAGAGTATGCTCATAAAGAATAACCACCCCGGGCTTGAGAACAATGCACTCATGCTCAGTAAAGAGCATGTTATGACTTAGATCACAAAATTGAGATACACACAGAAGATTGTACCCAAGCTCCTGACAAAATATACCTTTTCAATGTTGAGCTTACTATTTGTGACCTTGCCCCTTCATGTAATGTAACCTCCAGTATCTCCTCCAAAAGCAACTGGTCCTCTATCAATTCTTTCAAACCCTTGTAGTAGTGACGTATTGCATGTCATGTGCCTGGAACAGCCACTTTCAATGATCCATATATTTTTGTATGTCTTGACTTGTTCCTACACAAAAGAGATGGTTAGTTACATTTGAAACCCAAGCCTCATTGATCTTGGGCTCATCAAAAGAAGTTGAAGACAATGCAATAGTAATGATCCTATAGTCATGCTAGAGGGATCATTTGCTAATGTTGATGAAGAACTTTTAGCCACTTGGTATTTCTTTGACTTCCACACCACCTTTGGAAGCTTAGACTTGACCTTCAATACTTCGAAAGTTTTGTTGACTTTGGATGTTTTGATGACTAGGCCTTCGAAAGATCTTGCTTTCACTGCAGCAGGCTTCAGTACTTCGGAAGTATTCCTTTCTTCCGAGACCAAAGTTTCTTCCGAAGGCAAGTTTCCACTTGTCTTCTTCTTCATTTTGGAGCTTCCGAAGGAAAGAGATTTTCCTTCCGAAGCTTGCTTCTTCTTCTCCAGACTCTTAGAAGTTTCTTTCTTTTTAATGTGGAGAGAACTCTTTGGATTGTAAACACAATCCTTAGCTAAGTGAGAGGTACCCCCACACATAACACATCCTATTGTCTTCCATCTAGGAGTCTTCTTTTGTGAACAAGGCTAAACTTGATAACTTTCACTCTCCATCTTCATCTTCTCAGATGATGTGGCAATTCCTGTGGGGTTAGAACTACCTTTGGAGCTTGCTGGTTCATGTTGTACAGCAATGGTGTATAACTTCTTAGCCTTCTTCATGATGATGGGATAACTTGGACATGAACTAGAACTCTTGTTGTTAGAGTTCAAGTTTGAGTCCTCAGCTTTAACCACTTAAAGTCCTGCAAAAACAAAGACTTGTTTTTATGCAGAGCTGAAGGTGGCCTCTATCTCTTGAGCCTTCTTTTCCTTCTTCTTGCTCTTTTTGATCAAGTTCTTTCTCTTGGACTTGGTCATCCCAATAGTTTTACTCTCCTTAGAGAGATGATGACCCTTCTTTGAATGCTCTTTTTCACTCTTCTCAGAGCCATTCTTCATCATCTCCTCTTCATCCTCTTTAATCAAAGGGTCTATGAGGGGAAGCTCATCTTCACAAGTTCCACAACTAGGAGATCTTACAGACAAGACTATGTGTGGAGGAGCTATCTCACAAGATCCCAGTCCTGCTTATTCTAATAACAAACTTTTGTATGAAAGGATGAGGAAATCATGTTCTGGAAGGTCTTTTCTTCAAGAACGCATTTTTCTACCCTGGGTTTGCTGATCACAAGCTCAGCCTGGCATTCAGTCAATTTAGTTATGAGATCTTTGATCTGCGTCCTATAGTTGGTGTGCTCATGTTTAAGAACTGAAATGGTTTTCTCGAAGTACTCTACCTTTAACTTATAATCATTTTCAGCCTTTTTGAAATCAAATTTTAAGATATTCAAGGACTTAATATCAGATCTCATCTCTAAGTTTTAGGACCTATATCTATTAACTTTAGCAATATATTCAGGAGGGCAAAGTTGTTCCAATACCTTGGCTTCATTGTGGTCAGCCATGAGTGATTGATTTGGAGATGCATCTTCCACCTAAAAGCTCCAGTCAAAGCCTCATTCTTTACAACTACTGCAGCTTGCTGCTTTGGCTTCTCATTCTGGTGAGCTCTCTCAGTGTAGTTTGGTTTGGATTGAGTTTGACCACCAGTTGTTCTTGGTGCCTTGCATTCTCTAGCAAAGTGTCTCATCTAGTTATAGTTGTAACACTTTACCTTGCTCTTATCCAGACCAAACTTTCCACTGGCTCATCGCTAGGAAACTTCTTCCATGTCCACTTGTAGAACTTCTTGGCTCTGTGATTGAGAAGAGTCATCTGCTGAACTATCTTCATATACTCCAGATCATCTAGATGGATACAGTCCAAATCTTCAAGGGTTAAGAGAAAGTTGCATGTGGATTCATCAGCAGAAACAAAGGCATGAGAAGAACTTGTCTCTTGGAAAGGACTTCCTTTAATGTAGCTTTCTCTTGGAGTGTCTGGAAAGGTGATGAATGGACCCTTTTGTAAGTTGTCAGGGTAGCATATGAGATGGTAAGGTTCTATTCTATCCCTTTCAGTCACATGAAGGGCTGAACCCATTTGATTGCTAGAGTTACCAGATGAGTTTTGCATGTTCATCTCCATCTAGTATCCACTGAGAATACCATACAACTCAGTCAGAGTAAGAGTCTTAAGGTTCTCAATCCTCTTGATAACAACATAGTAATGTGTCCATTGTCTAGCAAGAGAGGACATAAACTTCCTTACAATGTCTTTATTATTAAGAGTTACTCCAACATCCATTAGAGTATCCATAATCTCAACATACCTGAATTATTGTTGAGTCATGGTCTCACCTATTTTAAAGGTGGAGTTTTCAAACTGCTACTTGAGGAGATCCTTCTTGTTCTCGTTGGCTTTAGTAGAACCCTCATACATAAGGTTTAGTGCTTCCCATAGTTGCTTGGCAGTCTTGCACTTCTTGAAGCCTCTATAGATAGAGTTTGGAAAAGCAGTTTGAAGGGCTATCATGGCCTTTTGATCAATCTCTATTCTCTTTTGGTCTTCATTAGAGAAACCAGCCATAGCCTTTGGAGTCATATCACCACCAGTAGTAGATGAGTTGCTTGGTATGTAAGGTCTTTCCATTCTTTGGCACCAAGTATCAAAGTCTTCAATAGTGATTAGTGGAGACTTTGTCATGGTTCCAGTTTCCATATCAGCCTTAGTGATAGCTGCCATTTGAGTTGTTAAGAGTTTTGTGTGTGTAAGGGATCTTAAGATGGTGCAATCTTATATCAAGATTTTTTCAGGCTCTGATACCAAATGCGGGACCATTAAAAGGGGGTTATGCACTTTTACAACACAACAACATAATTGAGGAGATTTCATTAGAACACTTAATAGATCAAATATGGAACTGGTTGACTAAAGGAAGAGATGCTAAGAACACAAGAAAGTAAGAGACATAACAAAATAGCAAACAACACAAGTATTTGGTTTTCAAGAATGCAGTATATTGCTTCTCAAGTTATATTACAAAGTGTTACAAAAGATTAATGGAAGTTACAAGTACTTGAGATACATATACTACATCCTACAACCGACCATACATTGAAAGCCAGCCGGATACATAAGACTAGACAACAAAATCAAATGTAGAGTCAAAAGGCAGATTGCCTTTTGATTAGTGACTATGACATGCCATAGCTCAGATCCTAATATATTACATAAAGGAAAAAGTCCATAAAGTAGAAAGCTTAAACTTAAGACCACAATGTACAGTTTTGCAAAAGCATGGACCTTTTAACCAACTTGTGAAAGTTGGTGAGTCAAACAAAGTTACAGGGGAAAGGTGGTCCAACTATATGGAAAAGTACATTAGATTATAGCATGTACATAAAAGTCTTCGGAAGAAATCTGTCTATAAAACCAAGTTAATTTTTTAATACACGAAAGAAAGAATGAGAAGAAAAAAATAAGAAAGGGCTATAAAACCCAAGTTGAGGGTTTGAAAGTGTGGAAAGTACAAAATTTATTATAATTTTGTACAAAAGTAGAATGGCCGCCCATGCCATGCCACTTTTCACCTTTTCTGCCGATTAAAAAGAGAGAAAGAAGCTGAGAGAGCTTTGGGGTTTGAAGAAGAACAAGAAAGAATTCGAATTCAAGGTAAGAATTCATGGTTTTGTGATGTTCTTAACTGGCCTTAGTCTCGGTTGTATGCTTATATGTGTGTTTGTGTTCGGTTATGTGTGTTTGGTGGGTTTCTACATGTTGAACTTGTAGCAAACGGGTTTTGAAGGAAGTCATACCCAAAGGACTGCTAAGGTGAGTTCTAGAACCCCCTTTTTACTTGTTTTAAACTGATTTGGGGCTGGAAATGCATGTATGAACTTTTTATAAAATGGGTTTTTCACCCGTATGTTTATGTGTGTGTGTTTACAGGTCGGGTTTGATTTGGGTGTGTTTATGGTTATGATGTTGTTATGAATGTGTTTCTATGGCTTAGAATATAAGATTTAAGCTTAAAACATGTTGGATGATGATTAGGGACTAAATTATGTTGTTTAAGTGTGACTTAGACTGCCCATATGCCTAAATAGTGGCCCATGCACCCAACGGCATAAACTGCCTAAGTGTTCCCATGCACCCAAAACCCCATGCGCCCAAATAGTAGCCATGCGCCTGGAAAAGGCTGAATTTAGTTAAGTGTTCAGATGCCTAGAAATCCCATACGCCTAGGCACTCATGCGTCTGCATAGTGCCCATGTGCCTAGAATGACTAAGTGTTGCCTATGTGCCCTAATAGTGCCCATGAGCCTAGAACCTTCCCATGCGTCTAAGTGTTCCCCATGTGCTTGAAAGGCCATGCACCCCAACAGTGTCCATGCGCCTCAGACTTAGAAATTGTTTAGAGATTTTCGGGGAAAAAGTGAAATATAGGCTTTGACTTGGGATGTTCCTGGGGGAAAAGTAAGTTGACTTTTAATGATGTATGGGGTATGTTATGGCATGCTTGATGATTGTAATTTTATGTATGATGGTGGCTTGTATGATGATGTGTTGTATGACTATGTTTATGTTCCTTGTATGTATGTTTATTTTCCATAGCTTTACGTTGAATGCTGATGAGTGAAATGAAAAGTATGATGTAACATAAAGTGGAAGATAATGAAAAGAGGAACGTAATGAAAGAATGCATGCATAATGAATGAATGAAGGTAAGAAAGTCTTGCAAGCAAAGTATGGAGGTTCACACCCAATGAAGGGTGTTAGCACAACTGTGTGCGGGTTAGCTACACCAGAAGGATGCACACAGGGGTCTAATCTTTGTGATTGACCATACGTATGGGATCCTTGCCGCTTGCCCTAGGTACTGGAGTCAGATTCGTGCACAATGTTTGAGGTCTATGCATGACCTCAGGCCTAGTAACCAGCTTCGTGCACAATGTTCTGGGTATAACATATGGCATTGGTCTGGAATGAAAGAGAAAAGATAATGATGAGTGTACTTGCCTTAGGTACTAGAGTCAGCTTCGTGCATAATGTTCGAGGTCTATGAAAGACCTCTGGTCCAGTAACTAGCTTCGTGCACAATGTTCGGGGTAATGTACATGTCATCGGAAGTAATGAGCGTACGAAAGTTAAGTAAGGAAGTTTATGAATGAAATTGAATGATAATGATGTACGATGAATGAACGAAGGTTAACGAACGAATGATGAAGATAATAATGATATTATCTATGTGTAAGTATGATGTGTGATCATGTATAAATGTATAGAACAGTTTTCAAGAAAGTAAAATATATATTATTTTAAAACTATAACTCACTCAACAACGTGAACTTTTATGTGTTTCCAGTTGGCAGCTGATTGTTGCCGAGGATGGCACCGGGTGGCTACTTGGCTCATTTTCGGATGGCATCCATTTCGTATAATGTTTTTGTGATGTAATGCAATAACTTATTTTGTAATTAGTAAACGATGTATTATTTTGGAGAAGCATTTATAGTGAAATAAAATGGTTGCTTAAATGTTTCTGTTGCAACGTTTTATTTAAGTTAATGTAAATGTATGTTTTATGTGCGATGATTGACAAGTTATGAGCATCCCGAGAATCGGGCCTTACAAGTTGGTATTAGAGCCAAAGTTTAAGTGAAACGAGTTAAAATTTTCAAAGGAACCTTAACTTAAAATGAAAATTGGACAAAAAGGGAGGGATGCCAGTCCGAGTAGTTGCGTGCCATCAGGTATTTTCTTAATGTTAATCGGCATTACGTGCACATGTTATGTGGTTTATGTTAACCAGAGGTGTTTTAACTATGGTGGGGAGGGCCACATGAGCAGGAACTGCAAGAAGCCGAGGGCTAAAGGTTCAGGATTAAAGAAGGGTGGTGGAGAAGGGTAGAGGCAAGTGCTAGAGCGTTCACGATAACACAGGAGGAGGCTAGGACGGACCCCGATGTTGTGTCAGGTACGTTTCTAGTAAACCAAACTCTAGCTTCTGTGTTGTTTGATTTTGGTTCGGTAAAAGTTTTATTTCTGCTGCTTTCTATGCTAAATTGCCTGTTAGTAGTAGGAGTTTAGATACGCCCTTTGATGTAATATTGCCATAGGTAAGTCTACCAGGATTTCTAAGATGATAGAAGGTTGTGACATAGAACTTGAAGGTCGTAAGTTTTTATTAGACCATTCATGATTACGTGGGTTTGATGTAGTCCTAGGAATGGATTGGTTGGTGGACTACGAGGCGAACATTGTGTGTCGTAAGAAGATGATTCAGTTGACAGGGCCTGACAGGAGTTCGGTGACGGTTTACGGTGATCAAGTCATGATGATCCCGAAAGTGATTTCGATGGCGGTGGCGGGAAATTGCATGAGGCGTGGATGTAGTACTTACTTGGCCTAAGTGAAGGATGTGGATACGCCAACACCACAACTGTCCGATGTACTGGTTGTGTGTGACTTTCAAATGAGGATGTGTATTGACTACCGGGAGTTGAACAAGTTAACAGTAAATAATCGATATCCATTACCGAGGATTGACGACTTTTTTTATCAACTCCAAGGTGGCAGTTGGTTCTCGAGGATAGACATTCGATCCGCTTACCATCAGCTGAACGTGAAGGAGCAAATTATTGATGGGTTTGTTACATGTTTATCTAAGATTGTTAAACCATTTAAACAAAAAACGCAACGGATATAAGAACATATAAAACATGTTTATATTCTGAAAATAAACCATTTATTACCAACATTACAAACCCAAGAACAAAGGATCAAATATATGTGAAAAGAAATGCTATCAAACATAAACAACCACAGGATGTTCATAGAATACAACCTTTGTAAGAACAAGAAGATGTATGAAATTCGATGGAGATGATGATGGTGTTCTTGAATCCAAGCCTCCAAAGGAGAAGGCCTCAAGCTAGTATACACACAAGCCCTTACAAATGCCCAACTTGTTAGGAAGTTGAACACCAAGCCTCTTCTTCTTATGCTTTCTTGGAAACTCGTAATTTCAGCCAAGGAACCTCTTCCAAATCCGAAAATCAGCCAAGAAGAAAAAGAGAGAGTCTTTTTGTGTGTGAGAGAGAGTGTGTGTATGTTGGGGAGTGTAAAAATGGTTTAAGTCTTGTATTAAAACATGACAAAAGGAATCCCAAGGAGACAACCCAAGGGGTGGCCAAATTTAATTCAAAATGGGTTCCCACCCATTTTAATTTTATAAAATGTTTACACTCTTTAGCCCATAAGTTTATAAATTAAACCCCTTTTAATTTTATAACTTTAACACACCATTATTTGTTATTATTTAACCTACTTAAATAATAATACAAATAATTTCTCATCAACAAAATATCCATATAATTTCTTCTATTTCAAAAGCAATAATTCGAAAAGCCCATTTTCTAAATTGGTGTCAATATTTATTTGTTTAATCACATCAATAAACAAATATTTATTTATGTTTGTTTAGCTTGTTATTGGGTATGACCCGACTTGGATCATAACGTACTAACCACATCAATATTATATGTGTCTTGGGCATACAAGATCCAACAATCTCCCACTTGCACAAGATTCATAGAAGATTGATTCAAGCAGTAAATACCTCCAAACAACGGTTTACTACCCTTAATAGGTATGACTAAGTGCCATTCAATAACATCATCCCCTTCAAGTACCTTACTCGAATTGTTTTAGGTGAATCAATCATCTATCCTTTTGTCACAGATGTCATGTTAAATCCCAGAGACACAGAGTGATCATCTCCATTGAATAAACTTTATCAGACGTTAGACATATTACTCTCAACTAATAAGAGGGACAAACCCCATCTTGACTACATACGTCTCTCACAATCATATCGTATTATACTTGAATTCAGCCTTACGTACTGCCATATTTTAGAATAGCAAAGAACTAAGTCAAAGTGTAATACTTGGTGAATATCAAGTCCTAATACGTATCTCAGGTCAGAGATTACCAAATGATATTCACCTTTACAAAAAATTACTTATGGTCAATCAGGAGGATTCCATGTAGTAATATTTGAGATGCGGGTCAGTTCAATAGTTGTATCCCATAAATATCTATGAACTTTGGCAGCAACCCTTTGCTCTATATTCATCCATATGAATATCTACCAATTCAAGTTCATATTATTCTTACCCTCATACTTGTTCCCACAAGTATGAATGACTACGAACATTTATAGTAAATAATTTACTCATGGATTTTAAACATGCAAAATAGGAACATTGGTTGAAACATTATAACCAAATAATTTATTCAAGTAATAAAAGGTTCCAATATCCAAATACAAAATTAAAGGATCAAATCCAGTCACTAGAATATCGAAGTCCCATGGCACAAGTATGACCTTCATGCTTTGCCTTTTCAAGGAGCTTCGTGAGCGGACCTGCAATGTTTTGATCTGTGTGAACTTTGCGAATACATATCTTTCCCATTTCAACTTCATCCCTTATGCAGTTGAATCTCCATTCAATGTGCCTATTCTCTGATGCGCAAGATGTTCCTTGATTTGAGCAATCGCACCCTCGTTATCACAAAACATTTCTAGGGGGTCCTGAATGGAAGGGGCCACCCCTAGATCGGCAATAAATTTCTTCAACCATGCAGCTTCTTGAGCTGCTAATGAAGTGGCAACATATTTTGATCATGTAGTTGATAATGCTACCACATCTTGCTTAGAGCTCTTCCAGGAGACCGCTCCTTCATTCAAGATGAAAATGTATCCCGATTGTGATTGTTAATCATCCCGATTAGTTTGGAAACTCACATCTGTGTAACCTTTTACCATGAGTTCTTCCTTACTAGATCCATAGATTAAGAACATATCTTTAGTCCTCCTTAGGTACTTAAGTATGTTCTTGACAGCCATCTAATGACTATTTCCACGATTTTGTTGGTATCGGCTTGTCATACTCAAAGCGCATGATACGTCCAGCCTAGTGCATATCATTGCATACATAATGGACCCAATAGCAGACACATACGGGATTCCCTTCATTTCGTCTTGCTCATCCTTCGATGTTGGACATTGGGTCGTACTCAAGATCGTTCCTCTTTGAATAGGTATGGTACCTTTCTTAGAGTTTTCCATCTTGAACCTTTTCAAGATCTTATCAATGTATGCCCTTTGATTTATACATATCAACCACCTTGATCTATCCCTATAAATCTTTATCCCCAAAATATAGGCGGCTTCACCAAGATCCTTATTGGAAAAACAGCTTCCAAGCTAGGTTTTTACACCTTCCAAGGTTGGAATGTCATTTCCAAATAGTAGGATGTCACCAACATACAATATTAGGAAGGTGATGATGTCCCACTAGCTTTCTTATACACACATGCTTCATCAGCGTTTTTGATGAACCCAAATTTGATTACTTTTTCATCAAAATCGTGATTCCAACTTCTTGATTCTTGCTTCAATCCATAGATTGATTTTTTAACTTGCATACTTTGTTAGGATGTTTTGGATCGACAAAACGTTCGGGTTGAACTGTATAGACATCTTCCTCAAGATATCCATTTAGAAAAGCGGTTTTGACATCCATTTGGCAAATCTCATAATCATAATGAGCAGTTATGGCAAATAATATCCTAATAGACTTTAGCATTGCAATAGGCGAGAAGGTCTCATCATAATCAGCTCCTTGAGTTTGAGTGAAACCTTTTGCTACAAGTCTAGCTTTATAAGTCCAAGTTTCCATGCATGTCAACTTTCTTCTTGAAAACCCACTTACTTCCAACTATCTTGGAGTTAAGAGGTAGTTCAACCAAGTCCTACACTTGGTTGTCATACATGGATTGCATCTCAATGTTCATGGCTTCAAGCCATTTGTCACAATCCAAATTGGACATCGCATCATGGTATGTGGTTGGTACATTGGAATCTACAACATAACATCCATCCACGAAAAATCCATATCTTTCAGGTGGATTACTAGTTTTACCAGGTTTGCAAACGTTTTGTGTGTATTGATCAACCATTTGATCATCCTTAACATCCTCATGTTGAGTGCTAGTGTCAACCAAACATGTATGGGGTTGTGGTTCTTGATCTTCCTCAAGATCCCCTGTTCTAGTGCTAGTCCCATCCATAAGGAATTTAGCTTCTAAGAACTCAGCCTTCATGGCAACAAACTCCTTTTGTTCCAACGGATCATAGATATAATATTCCATAGAATCTCTAGCCTCACAACCCCACACCTTTAAATATGATAGAGATGGAACCCTTCCATGCCATATTCAAAAGTTGTCCTTTCCACTTTCTGGGTTAGGGCCATATTCAAAATACGGGCAGCAAAGAGCAAAGCGAAACCCCAAAATGATAGAGGCAATGAGCTTCTAGCCATCATATATCGAACCATATCCAATAGAGTTCGATTTCTCCTCTCGGACAGACCATTGTGTTGTGGTGTTCCAGGTGGAGATAGTTGTGAGACAATCCCATAACTTCTAAGATGATTTCTAAAAGCATCACTTAGGTATTCACCTTCTCTATCGGTGCGGAGAATTTTTATTGACCTGTTGAATTGATTTTCTACTTCATTCTAGAAGATTTTGAACATTTCTGTTGGGTATTGTTACATGGTTATCAAAGCAAGTTTAACCATTTAAACTTCAAAAATGCAGCGGATATAAGGGATTAAAAGGTGTTTAATAATCTGAAAATTAGAACCATATTAACCCAAAACAAGACCCAAGAACAAAGGATCATATATATATGAAATGAAATGCTATCAAAACAAAAATGACAACCATAGGGTGTTCTTGAAACTACCTTTCAAGAACACAATAATGTGGTATGGAAGAGAAGAAGAAGATGATGCTTCTTGAATGTATAGCCTCCAAAATAGAAGTCCTCAAGCTTGTATACCCACAAGCCTTAGCAAACACCTAACTTGTTAGGTAGAAGAACACCAAATGCTAAAAACCTTCTTCTTGCAAATCCGAAAATAGCCCATCCAAAACATAAAATGCAGCCAACAAAACAATTTTTTTCAGCCAAGAAGAGAGAAAGGATGAGTTCTTTGCATGTGTGTGAGGGAGAGTGTGCTCAAGGGATGAGTGCAAGAATGGTTAAAGTCTTGTATAAAACCAAGACATGGATGTTCCTCATGCCCAAAAGGGGCGGCCAAAAATACCATTCAAAATGGGTTCCCCCCCTTTTAACTTTTATAGAAAACTTACACATTCAACCCATAAGTTTATAAAATTAAAACCTCTTTTAATTTTTACAACATTAACACACTTTTATTTGTTATTATTTAACTCACTTAAATAATGAAACAAATTAAAACCTCTTTTAATTTTTACAACATTAACACACTTTTATTTGTATTATTTAACTCACTTAAATAATGAAACAAATTAAAACCTCTTTTAATTTTTACAACATTAACACACTTTTATTTGTTATTATTTAACTCACTTAAATAATGAAACAAATAATTTCTCATGAACAAATTATCCATATAATGTTCTTCTATTACAAAAGTAACATTTTAGAAAACCCATTTTTTAAATTGGTGTCAGTATTTATTTGTATGATCTCACCAACAAATAAATATTTATTGGTGTTTGTATAGCTTGTTATTAGGTATGACCCGATTTGGATCATAACGTACCAACCACATCAATCTTGTATATGTCTTGGGCATACAAGAACCAACAATCTCCCACTGCACAAGATTCATAGAAGATTAATGCAATTATTAAATACCACCTAACAACGGTTTACTACCATTAATACGTATGACTAAGTGCCATTCAATAACATCATCCCCTTCAAGTACCTTACTCGAAATGTTTTAGGTGAATCAATCTATCCTTTTGTCACAGATGTCATGTTAAATCCTAGAGACAGAATGAAAATTCTCCATTGATTTAACTTTATCATGCCTTAGACATCTTACTCACAACGCATAAGAGGGACAAATCCCATTTTGACTACATATGTCTCTCCCAATTACCTTGTATTATACCTGAACTCAGACTTATATACTGCCATGTTTTAGAACAGTGAAGAACTAAGTCAAAGTATAATATTTGGTAAATAACAAGCCCCAATATGTATCTCAGGTCAAAGGATACCAAATGATATTCGCCTTTACTCAAAATTACTTATGATCAATCAGGAAGATTCCATGTAGTAATATTTGAGATATAGGTAAGTCCAATATTAGTATCCCACAAATATCTATAAACTTTGGTAGCAACCCTTTGCTCTCTATTCATCCATATGACTATCTACCAATCCAAGTTCATAATAGTCTTACCTTCATACTTGTTCCCACAAGTATGAATGACTACGTACGTTTTGAGTAAATGATTTACTCATGGATTTTAAACATGAAAAATAGGAATATTAGTTGAATCATTATAACCAAATAATATATTCAAGTAATAAAGGGTTACAATATCTAAATACAAAATTAAAGATCAAATTGTTGGGTTTTGTAACATGTAAATCAAAGCTAGTTTAACCATTAAAACTATAAAACGCAACGGAAAGTAGGGTTTAATATGAGGTTACCAGTCTGAAATTTTTACCATTTTAAACCATAGACAAAACCCAAGAACATGGATTAATAATGTATGTGAAATAGTATGCTATCAAAACCAAAATAACAACCATAGGGTGTTCAATGAAACAACCTTTCAAGCATAAGATGTTGTAGATGGATGAGATGAAGATGGTGATGTTCTTGAATGTCCAGCCCCCAAGAGAGAAAGCCTCAAGTTGATATACCCACAAGCTCTTCCAAACACTTAGCTAGTTAGGGAGCTCAACACCAAAACTCTCTACCAATGCACCTTCAAAAACCGAAATTTTCAGCCTTGTTTTTGCCTCTAATCCGAAATTTTCAGCCTTGTTTAAGAGAGTTCTTGCTTGAGTGTGTGTGAGAGAATGTGTGAAAAAATGATGGAAGAGTGCAAGGGGAGTAAAAGTCTTGCAAATACCAAGACACAAAAGAGGTTCCTAGTGCCCACTTGGGCGGCCAAAATCCTCAATTGAAAATGGGATCCCCCCATTTTATTTTTTTATAAAATGTTACACTCTTAACCCATTACTTTATAAAATTAAAACCTCTTTTAATTTTATAACATTAACACACTTTTATTTGTTATTATTTAACTCACTTAAATAATATAACAAATAATTTCTCATGAACAAATTATCCGTATAATGTTGTTCTATTACAAAGCAACATTTTAGAAAACCCATCTTTTAAATTGGTGTCAATATTTATTTGTATGATCTCATCAAAAAATAAAAATTTATTGGCGTTTGTATAGCTTGTTATTGGGTTTGACCCGACTTCGATCATAATGTACTAACCACATCAATATTGTATGTGTCTTGGGCATATAAGATCCAACAATCTCCCACTTGCACAAGATTCATAGAAGATTGATACAAGCAGTAAATACCGCCTAACAAAGGTTTACTACCCTTAATACGTATGACTAGGTGCCATTCAATAACATCATCCTCTTCAAGTACCATACTCGAAATGTTTTAGGTGAATCTATCATCTATCCTTTTGTCACAGATGTCATGTTAAATCCTAGAGACATAGAGTGATCATTCTCCACTGATTTAACTTTGTCAGGCCTTAGACATCTTACTCTCAACGAATAAGAGGGACAAATCCCATCTTGACTACATACGTCTCTCATAATTACCTTATATCATACCTGAACTCAGACTTATATATTGTCATGTTTCAAAACAGCGAAGAACTAATTCAAAGTATAATATTTGGTAAATATCAAGACCCAATATGTATCTCAGGTCAGAGGATACCAAATGATGTTCGCCTTTACTCAAAATTACTTATGATCAATCAAGAAGATTCCATGTAGTAATGATTGAGATGCAGGTCAGTCCAATATTTGCATCCCACAAATATCTATGAACTTTGGCAGCAACTTTTTGCTCTATATTCATCCATATGAATATCTACCAATCCAAGTTCATAATAGTTTTACCTTCTTACTTGTTCCCACAAGTATGAACAACTATAGACGTTCTGAGTTAATAACTTACTCATGGATATTAAACATGCGAAATAGGAATATTAGTTGAATCATTATAACCAAATAATTCATTCAAGTAATAAGGGTTACAATATCTCAATACAGAAACTAAAGATCATATCCAGTCACTAGAATATTGAAGTCCCATGGCACAAGTATGACTTTCTTGCTTTGCCTTTTCAAGAAGCTTGTGAGTGGATCCGCAATGTTTTGATCCATGTGAACTTTTGAATACATATCTTTCCCTTTTTAACTTCATCCCTTATGTAGTTTAATCTTCGTTCAATATGCATAGTCTTTTGATCTGCAAGGGGTTCCTTGATTTGAGCAATCGCACCCTCGTTATCACAAAGATATTCTAGGGGGTCCTGAATGGAAGGGACCACCCTTAGATCAACAATGAATTTCTTCAAGCATGCAGCTTCCTGAGCTGCTAATGAAGTGGTGATGTATTCTGACTCTGTAGTTGATAATGCCACCACATCTTGCTTAGAGCTCTTCCAAGAGATTAATCCTCCATTCAAGATGAAAATGTACCCCGATTGTGATCGTGAATCATCCTGATCAGTTTGGAAACTCGCATCCGTGTAACCCTTTACTACGAGTTCCTCCTCACCAGATCTATAGATTAGGAATATATCTTTGGTCCTCCTTAGGTACTTAAGTATGTTCTTAACAGCCATCCAATGACTGCTTCCAGGATTTTGTTGGTATTGACTTGTCATGCTCAAAGCGCATGACACGTTCGGTCTAGTGCATATCATTGCATACTTGATGGATCCTATAGCAGACACGTATGGGATTCCCTTCATTTTGTCTTGCTCAACCTTTGAGCTTGGACATTGAGTCTTACTCAATATCGTTCCTCTTTGAATAGGTACGGTACCTTTCTTAGAGTTTTCCATCCTGAACCTTTTCAAGATCTTGTCAATGTATGCACTTTGATTTAAACCAATCAACCACCTTGATCTATCCCTATAGATCTTTGTTCCCAAAATATAGGCGGCTTCACCAAGATCCTTAATGGAGAAACAGCTTCCAAGCTAGGCTTTTACACCTTCCATGGTTGGATTGTCATTTCCAAATAGTAGGATGTCATCGACATACAATACTAGGAAAGTGGTGATACTCCCACTAGCCTTCTTATATAAACATGCTTCATCAGCACTTTTGATGAACCCAAATTTGATTATCTCTTCATCAAAACGGTGATTCCAACTCCTTGATGCTTGCTTCAATCCACAGATTGATTTCTTTAACTTGCATGCTTTGTTAGGATGTTTTGAGTCGACAATACCTTCAGGCTGAACCATATAGACGTCTTCCTCAAGATATCCATTTAGAAAAGCGGTTTTGACATCCATTTGCCAAATCTCATCATTATAATGAGCAGCTATGACAAACAATATCCTAATATACTTTAGCATTGCAATTGGTGAGAAGGTCTCATCATAATCAACCACTTGAGTTAGAGTGAAACCTTTTGCTACAAGTCTAGCTTTATAAGTATCCAAGTTTCCATGCATATCGGTTTTCTTTTTGAAAACCCACTTACTTCCAACTATCTTGGAGTTAAGAGGTGGTTCAACCAAGTCCCATACTTGGTTGTCATACATGGATTGCATCTCAACGTTCATGGCTTCAAGCCATTTGTCACAATCCAAATTGGGCATTGCATCACGATGGGTGGTTGGTTCATCGAAATCTACCACATAGCATCCATCTACGAAAAATCCATATCTTTCAGGTGGATTACTATTTCTACCAGATCTATGAATGTTTTGTGTATATTGATCAACCACTTGATCATTCTCAACATCCTCATGTTAAGTGCTAGTGTCAACCAAATGTGTATTGGTTTGTGGTTCTTGATCCTCCTCAATATCCATAGTTCTACTGCTAGTTCCTTCTGTAAGGAATTTAGCTTCTAAGAACTCAGCCTTCTTGGCAACAAACTCCTCTTGTTCCAATGGATCATAGAAATAATATCCTATAGAATCTCTAGGATATCTAATGAAGATACACTTAGTGGAACGAGTTTCTAGCTTGTTTGAGGTGGGAGTCTTAACATAAGCCTCACAACCCCGTACCTTTAAATAAGATAGTGATAGAACCCTTCCATACCATATTTCAAAAGGTGTTGTTTCCAATTTCTTGGTTGGGGCCATAATCAAGCTACGGGCCGTAGAGAGCAAAGTGAAACCCCAAAATGATAGAGGCAGTGAGCTTCTAGCCATCATAGATCAAACCATATCCAATAGAGTTTGATTTCTCCACTCGGACACACCATTATGTTGTGGTGTTTCGGGTGAAGATAGTTGTGAGACAATACCACAACTTCGAAGATGATTCCTAAAAGCATCACTTAGGTACTCACCTCCTCTATCGGTGCAAAGAATTTTTATTTTCTTGTTGAGTTGATTTTCTACTTTATTTTGGAAGATTTTGAACATTTCAAAAGCTTCATCTTTGTGTCTTAACAAGTACATATAACCATATCGACTATAGTCGTTGGTAAAGGTAATGAAGTATCTTTGATGGTACCTAGTCATTGGCTTAAAAGGACCACATACATCCGAATGTATGATGGCTAATCAATCTTTTGTCCTTTCAGATTTGCCACTAAAAGGTGCCTTAGTCATTATACCTTGTAAACAATATTCACATACATCAAATGAATCATATTCATTTGCTTTTAAAAGACTGTTCTTTTGAAGTGTTTGTATGCGCTTGTATATATGACCAAGACGGCAATGCCAAAGATAGGTATCACTCAAATCCAAATTGAGTTTCTTAGTGGTGGTTTGGTACAATAAGCTATCATTTAATGTGTTTTCACAAACCAATTCATAAATACCATTAATAGGAATAGCTTTAAAATAAAATATCCATTTAAAGAAACATGAAATTCATTTTCATTAAATGTCAAAACATAACCATATTGTCTTTATTAGGCAACAAAAATAATGTTCCTAGTCAAACTAGGAGCATACAAAATATTGTTCAAAATTGCTTCCAAACCATTTGGAAGCTTCAAGATGTAGTCCCCACGGCCTTCAACTTGAACTTTTGCCCCATTCCCCATGTAGAGGCTAACATCCCCTTTCTTGAAGTCCTTACTTCTTTTGAACCCCTGCAATAAGTTGCAAATGTGAGTTCCACATCCGGTATCCACTACCCATGTGTTAGAGGATATTAAATTTAGATCAATGTGAATCATGAAAATTATACCTGAGGTTTGCCCAGCATCCCTCTTAGCTTGCAACTCTTTTAGATGGACTGGGCAATTTCTTGCCTAATGTCCAATCTCCCAACACTTAAAGCATGGGTCATTCGAAGCAACCTTTTGCTTCTTCTCTGTTGGTTTTGGTGGTGGTGCTCTTACCACTGCCTTTCCCTTTCCCCTAACGTGCCCCTTACCCTTGGCAACATTTGCCTTGGGTACGGGGTGAGGCCTCTTTTTGTTCCCACCTCCATTGATGGTGAGAACAGGTAAAACCCTTTTACCCATGGCCGCCACGGCAGTTTTGAGCATAGAGTGAAGCTCACTTATGTTCTTGTCCCACCTGTTCATGTTATAATTCATGACAAAGTTGTCAAACCTTTTTGACAAAGACTTGAGGATCAAATCCATAGCCAACTCTTTCGAGACTAGACAATTCATCCTTTCGAGGCGATCGATGTGGCTTTTCATCTTAAGTACATAAGATGAAACAGATTGGGTGTCGTCCATACAACACGCATGGAGTGCTCGAACCGTTTCGAAGCGCTCTACCGTTGCTTGTTGTTGGAATGTTTCCTTCAATTGGGTTATCATGTCGTATGCTCCATGATGTTCATACTCCTTTTGGAGATCCGGAGTCATACTTTCCAACATGAGGCAAGACACTTGGACCGAGTCCTCAGTGTATTTCACCCAATTATTGTAGGCCTCCTCATCATCCTCGTTAGGTTGATCGGGAATCAGATCGTCTAAGATGTATGATCGTTTCTCTTGCTTGAGAACAATTCTCAAGTTTCGAAACCAATCAATAAAGTTGTAATGGTGTAGACGTTCATTTTGGAGAATGGTCCTTAGTGATAATGAGTGAGCGAACGGGATTTCATTGTTTTCATTGTTGTTGGTGGCCATCTACAAAATTTAACAAAGTTCAATTTTAGTATTTTTGATATTGTTCATATTTTAATAAGTAAAACCCCTTTTAAGTGTCTTACATAATTTTAAAATTCTTAGAATCCAATGTTACATTTAAAAAGTGGTTAGGTAACCTTTATCCCATTATTTAAATTAACAAGGTAGTCAACGTTTTGACAATTGCAACCCTTTGCAACTTCTAGGGCATGGGATCGACTTTAAAACATCATATGTATAGTCGGCATGTTTATCCATCAACACCTTTGTAAACCATATTGTAGGTGATCCATTTAATATGGTTTGCAAATCAAGTTACCCTACTTGCACACACATGTGAGTTTTCCAACATAATTGGTTAGGTGACCTTTATCCCACAAATATGGTATCCCCACCTCAAATCACAAGTTCGCTCAAAATGGTTAGGTGACCTTTATCCCATTAAGAGTTTCCAAGTGACTCAAGTGTTGTGCAAAAGGACGGTGTTAAAATTGTTTATGAAAGAAATTTTAAGTTTACATAATCTTAGTTTAGAAATCTCTATGTACCTTATATTTGCATGCTTTCAAATACAAGGTACCCTATGGTTAACTTTTAATAAAACCCCTTTTATTAAAATTATTAATCCTTTTAATAACCTTTTATTAACCACTTAATGATAAAGAACCATCGATTTTCACCTTGTTAAGTTTGTTAATGAGTTTGTTATGCATATCCAAATATCAACCAACAAACATCCAATCAAGCAATATCATACAAACATAAGTGCATAACCATAGCCACTAAGTTGACCAAACTTGTTTGCCATCACAAGTGTTGTCATAAGGTCTTTCCTAAGGATTAAGATGACACATCAAAATGTGTCCATGAACTGCCACTTGAATCCTCATCCAAATGCTTCAAGTGTTCATATCTTTTGTGTCCTTCTTTGGGTCTTCATCTTTTGCATCTTCTTTTACAAAATCATATCCTAATACAATTTTTCTAATAAAAGAAATGCACCTAATCTATTTATTGCATAACCAAATGAATAAATAAATTACAACCCAAAATACAAACACAATATTACAAGCCTTTCAAGAATCAAAACCAACATGACAAAACCATAATCAACCAAATCCAAAACATAAGGCCAAGGCTATGTTATGCACAAAATATGAAACATATTCAACATCCAAGAACAACAATAAACCCCTTATTATAATCTTAAGGTTCTGGCCAACATGAACCAAAACTTTAGGGTTTTGTCCAAACAACACAATCAACCATTTGATGTTAATCTTTCAAGTTTATACTAAAGCATGTAAGATTAAACCTTGAATCATAATGGATTCATACACCCACAACAAAAAATCCCCTAATGGGTTGAAAAAGTACATGAAAACTAACTTTTCAAGAACTTTTGAAGCATATATTCCACACATCCGGCTCTAGATGCCATTGTTGGGTTTTGTAAAATGTAAATCAAAGCTAGTTTAACCATTTCAACTATAAAATGCAGCGGAAAGTAGGGTTTAAAGTGAGGTTACCAATCTGAAATTTTTACCATTTTAAACCATAAACAAAACCCAAGAACATGTATCAATAATATATGTTAAATAGTATGCTATCAAAACCAAAATAACAACCATAGGGTGTTCAATGAAACAACCTTTCAAGCACAAGATGTTGTAGATGGATGAGATGAAGATAGTGATGTTCTTGAATGTCCAGCCCCCAAGAGAGAAAGCCTCAAGTTGTGATACCCACAAGCTCTTCCAAACACTTAGCTAATTAGGGAGCTCAACACCAAAACTGTCTACCAATGCACCTTCAAAATCCGAAATTTTTAGCCTTATTTTTGCCTCTAATCCGAAATTTTCAGCCTTGTTTGAGAGAGTTATTGCTTGAGTGTGTGTGAGAGAATTTGTGAAAAAATGATGGAAGAGTGCAAGGGGGGTAAAAGTCTTACAAATACCAAGACACAAAAGAGGTTCCCAATGCCCACTAGGGCGGCCGAAATCCTCAATTAAAAATGGATTCCCCCCATTTTATTTTTTTATAAAATGTTACACTCTTAACCCATTACTTTATAATATTAAAACCTCTTTTAATTTTATAACATTAACACACTTTTATTTGTTATTATATAACTCACTTAAATAAGGTAACAAATAATTTCTCATGAACAAATTATCCATATAATGTTGTTCTATTACAGAGCAACGTTTTAGAAAACCCATTTTGTAAATTGGTGTCAATATTTATTTGTATGATCTCATTAATATATAAACATTTATTGATGTTTGTATAGCTTGTTATTGGGTATGACCCAACTTGGATCATAACGTACTAACCACATCGATCTTGTATGTGGGCATATAAGATCCAACACAAATCCAGTCACTAGATTATTGAAGTCCCATGGCACAAGTATGACTTTCATGCTTTGCCTTCTCAAGAAGCTTCATGAGTGGATCCCAATGTTTTGATCCGTGTGAACTTTGCGAATACATATCTTTCCCTTTTCAACTTCAATTCCTTATGTAGTTGAATCTCCGTTCAATATGCTGTTGATACATATGTACTTAGTTTATGATCTTAATGTAATATGTCTGTCATGTCCTAAATGTAAATGAAATGTATGAGTTGAATGAAACAGAATATGTGATTGATGATCTTAATGTTAAATGTTTCAGTGTATGTTTCAATGTTTATCATTTATTAACGCATATTGAACTAACTATATAGGTTTGTTGTTGTTTGAATAGATCTTAGTCAAGTAATAATTGAGAAACATATTCAAACTGACTGGGTTGAGTAAGAATGAGATTCTTACTGTGAATCGATTATGGTAATCAAGTCAGTGATTGAATGGCGGAAACAAACAATCAAAGAACATTCAATGCAAGAAAATTACTCATAATGCTTTTGTATTGTATATATGGAAGTTGATGAATTACAGAGAATAATTACAACAAAAATTCTCTATATCTATCTGTTGTTGCCTCAAGTACGAGGTTATCTATTCTATTTATAGGCAGACAAGATGCCTTTTACAAAATGACTAAACTACCCCTAAACTATTACATCAGAACTAGTCTAAGTGTTCATCCGTATCTTTGCTTGTTCATCCGCATTGACAAATGCGGATGAGTTAACTTGTTCAGCATTTCTTCACTTGATCAACCGCATTGCTTAATGCGGATGAACAAATACTTATGCGCATTTGTTCGGTCATCCGCATTTGACAAGTGCGGATGAGTAAAGTCTTGTCTGCATTAACGTTTACTCTTCTGCATTTGTCAATGCGGAAGAGAAAATACTTGTCCATATTTGCATTATGTCTTCTGCATTGACAAATGCGGAAGACAACACTTGTTCTTTTTTTTAGCATAATTTTCATCCGCATTTCTTCTTGGACTTACGGGATTCTAGCAGAGCAATCATCAAATCACCCATTGAGTTGGCATGTATGATCCTTTCAGGGTGCAACACAAACTTAGTCGTATGAAGTTTTCATGCAAATGGACCATGCTAATGGACCATACGCATGAATACTTCGTGCTAATGGACCAGTCGCACGACTGAACCAGAAGACTGGATCAGTCACACCATTGAGACATACGGATGACTCAGTCGTACGACTGAACCTTCAGTCGTGTGATTGACTCAGTCGCATGCTTTAGTTGCATGACTGAACCATGTTAATGGTCCAGTCGTACGATTGACTAAGCCTAACCTATAAATACCACTTAATTCATGGAAAAACGTAACACTTTCAATATTTCGACTCCTACTCGTACCCTAGCCATGTAGAGACCTTAGAGACCCTGTTCCAAGTTCATAAATCACACAGATTCGTATTGCAATCGTTCTTAACATTTAGATTCATTCTAAGATCGATTCTACATGCGTTCTCACTGATTGGATCACCAATCAAATAGGATTCCGCACTATTTAAGTTGGTTTACACGTAAATTAGTTAGTACTCCATCCGTACACGGTCCTAACAAGTGGTATCAAAGCCTTGGCTCTAGATTTACGTGTGATTCAATCAATTTTGGCCTAAAACTCATGTTTTTTCACTCAAAAATTCAATCTTTTTGTGTCAAAAAGTGTTTTTGAAGTCTTCTGGTCATAAAATTAACGTTTTTCGTCATATGGAAATTAGGGTTCATAAGAAATTCGTGTTTTTACGTCAAAGTGTTCAAACCCTTTGTTTTTGCAAAAACAACAGCCTTCAGTCGCACGATTGACTCAATCGCACCATAGAACTCATTCGCACCCTCCATACGCATGATTGAACTCAGTCGTCTTGTTCATTCGCACGACTGACCAACTTCATTTGCATAGGCTCCAACCACACTCTCCTTCCACATGATTGAATCCAATCGCACGATTGAAATCATCCGCATACTCCATTCGCACGGTTGACCCAATCGCATAAGTTCAATCGCACAAGTGGTCCATTCGCATAAGCGAAGTATTTGACTTCAAAAATTTTAAGTTAACTAAATGGAAAAGCAATACTCAGCCTTTACTGCAGGTAGAGACACATGAATCCAGAACCTCTTACTTTTGGAAAATGAGACAGGGAATCACAATAAACACCCTAAGCTAATAACGTTAGACGATTACCCTGAATGGAAACAACATTTTGAGATTTACTTAAATGGATTTGATCCCAACCTTTGGGAGTCAATCGAGACAGGGTATGACATGCCATTTGGGATAGATGAATGACACGCAGAAAGCAAAATATAACGCATAGAAGAAAGTGTACGCCCTGTTAACTCAGTCTATACTGAAGGATATATTTCATCAATTCTCTGAGAATAAACAGGCTAAGAAACTTTGGATAGCCTTGGAAAAACGCTATGACGGGAATGCTTCGTTAAAAGCTCTAAAGGCAAAAGCGTTGAAGAAGGAGTTTGACAACTACTCTTCAATGGGTAAGGAAAGTCTAGATGATGTAATTGACAGGTTCTATCATCTCATGAGTGAGCTACATATTCATGGAGTTAAAACGTCGATGGAAGATAAGGTTTCTAGTTTGGCTGATGGGTTACCAGAGAAGTGGGATTCATTTGTATCTAACCTATAACAGAACAAGTATTTTGGAAAAGTTAGATTTAAATGATTTCATCCTGAAATTAAGAGAGGAGGAACTTAGGATGAAATACAGGTCGCGAAAAGGAACGTATGATCAAAATCCTTCGCTTTACAACGCCTCTTCTACAACAACTAGTTCAGGAGCACCCCTTTAGACAGCTTTTGTTTCCAGTTCAACTGCTCCTTTAAAAACCATAACTTCTGGGTCTGACACATCTAGGTCATCAAGTACCCACTTTATTGCACCAGAGGCTAATGCTGTGAAGTTGAAGATGGAGAACCTCGGGAACATCATTGTGGAGGTGGCTAAAGAGCACATGGATTTATTGGCGGTTGTGGTACACTCATATGATGGGTTAGTTGTAGGAAAGATTGGTAACTGTCGTCCAGCAAACAAAGACGAGAACGAGCTTGAACGTATGGACATAATGTGGGCGTTAGCAAGTGCTGTTCAGAGGGCTAAGAAGTTTGTTAAAAAGACGGGACAGAACTTGATAGCTATCAAAGACACTACGTTTGGGTTTGACAAGTCCAAAGTGACCTGTTTCAATTGTGGAGAGAAGGAACACTTTAAACGTGAATGTGTAAAGCCCAAGAAGACTGGCAACAGGAACCCGTTCTTGACATTCAACCATCAGGATAAACCAACTGGGAGAGCTACATCGTCTAGCGCCGAGACAAAAGCCTTGACTGCTCAAGGTGATGAAGGGCAAGACTGGACCTTCAACATCGTGCCTCCGGGAGAATCCAACATTGCAAATGTCGAGGTGTTGGATGATGATACTGAAAGTGAAGACGATCTCGCAGTAGAAATAGCCATGTCAGAAACTGAAGAAGCTGCGAAAGTGGTCAAACCTATGATTGAAGAACATGACAAAACTACATGTTTAGAATCTCCAATAGCTGAAGAGAAAATCTCTGCACTGATGGTAGATTCAACTGAATCTTCTCAGGTAAGTTCTAAAGCCCAATTATTTGATAATCATGCTTGTTTTGAATGTAATAAATTTAAAGAAAGCATTGATTTGAAATTTGCTAGGTTATAAGATCATAACGATAGCATAGTAAAGGACTTGCAACTATGCACAGAAGCAAATTGCATTTTAAAACAAAACGAGCACAATTAGAAAGAAAAAATAGAACTATTATGTAAACAACTAAGAGAAACCAAAGTTGTGGCTTTTAACCAATTAAATGACATTAAGTTCTATTTAAACTCCTTTGAAGAAACTAAAAAGGAGAAAGCAGTTTTGGAAGTCAAAGTAAATTCTTTAAAACAAAAACTGCACGGTTGGACTAGTTCTTCACATAGAGTTAAAAACTTAGTCAAAGAACAAAACAACGGGGAGGGATTAGGTTACAAAGTGGTTCCACCACCACATGAGATTTTGTTAAATACTAAATGTCGACCAGTAAACAACAATGCTATTAAGGATCATGTGGTGACTACTCCTGTAGTTAGTGATCCAGATTCCACTTGTCAAAAGATGGAATCTGCCACTAAAGAGAAGGAGGACACTTTGAAATCTAAGGGTAAAATGCCTATTGTTAATTTGGACGAATAGTTTAAAAAGGTTAATATACAGTCAGCATCTAGCACGTCTTCTTCTGAACCGAAAGTGACTAAACAAACTAACCTACCACGTGATAATCCAAATAAACAAAAGGCAAAAGATGTTTCAAACGCTCAAAAGGTAAATTTTACTAAAGAAGTTAAAACATCCAAGCAAGAAGAGTTGAAACCCAACAATACCAAATTCACACTGGTCTCACACTCTTCTCCACAGAGACGTCTTTCCTAATATGTAGAAGTTCGCTCATGCTACAATTGGGGAAAGAGAGGACATATAGCTTCTAATTGTCCTCAGTCTCAGACACCGAGAAAGAAATTTAAGCTTCAAGATTCTAAACAGATCTCTTCTAAAAGGAGTTCTATTACTCCACCTAAAAGAAATAATGAAACTAAGGTTCAAACCATAAACCAGTCGTCTGTTTATCACAAACAGGCATTGCACAAAGCTGGCTTGTGGAAAGAAAAATCAAGTCAAATATATGATACTGAGATCAGTAAGAAACATGATGGGCCCTCACCCTCAAATGGGCAGTGGGTTGACTTTTTTATGTGTGATTCCTCTAGGATACCCAAGCTAGTTAAGGCTTGGGTCCCAAACCTTAACTAATCATTTCCTTTGAATGTGCAGGGTGTTCGTTATAGTGCTATCACAAACACGTGGATTGTAGATAGTGGAGCATCCAGGCACATGACAGGAAACTTGTCTCTCCTCTCAAACGTCAAACAAATTAAAGGAAGACATGTTTCTTTCGCGGGAAATAATGGAGGATACATCACAGCACAAGGAGAAGTGGGAAATCAAAAATTAAAGTTTGACAAGGTCAACTACGTTTAACAACAACAAAACAACTTACTTTCTATATCCCAGATTTGTGACAAAGGTTTTACAACAAGAAATGCTACGTATTGATGAAGGAGTACACCATTCCGGAAGACTAGATCTTCATGTCAAATTCAAGATACAATGATTTATATGTCTTGGATCTAACAAAGGTCCCAACAACCGATAAACAAGTCGAATGCTTCTTGTCAAAGGCAACTGAGAAAGATTCCATCTCCTGGCATAGGAGGATGGGACACATAAATTCAAGGAAGATGAATCATCTCATTCAGAATGATTTGGTCTATGGAGTTACTGTCAAAAACTTTAAACTTCCTGATTTCTATGTTGCATGTAAGAAGGGAAAATAGACCAAGAAGTCTCACAAGGCAAAGAATGTCAACTCTAAAATTGCCTCTTGGACATCTACATATGGATCTGTTCGGTCTAGTGAGCACCAAGAGTATTGCTGGGAACCTGTACTGTTATGTAGTCACCGATGACTACTCCAGATTCTCTTGGGTGATGTTTCTTAAATCCAAATAAAAAACATTTGATTCATTCAAACAACTTGTGACCACTTTGGAATCTCTACACAAGTTAAAGGTACGTCAGATCCGCTCAAACAACAGGACAGAGTTCAAGAATCAGTGGATGGATGCATTCTGCAAAGAAAAGGGAATTGTACATCAGTTCACATCTGCCTACACTCCACAGATGAATGGAGTTGCTGAAAGGAAGAACAAAAGCTTGATAGAGACTACAAGGACAATGCTAGCAGACTCGAAACTGCCTATCCAATTCTGGAACGAGGCAGTGGCCAATGCATTTTACACTTTGAATCAAGTCTTGGTGGTTAAATGACATGGAAAAACATGTTACGAGTTGCTACAACGACGGAAACCTAATCTGGAGTATCTCGAACCGTGTGGGCACCATGTACGTTGCTGAAAAAACATCAGTTAAGCAAATTGAGTGAAAAGGCCGAAGAAGGGATTTTTCTAGGATACAACACACCGAACAAGAGGGTTTACAACAACTCAACACGTGAAGTAGAAGTGTGGTGCAATGTCAATGTTTAGAGATACACCACCCCTCCTGTAGGAAAAGGACCAGCCTTCTTTTTTTATTATGATGGATTCTTCAAGTCCTTCAACATTCCTCTCACGCCTTCTGATGATGAGATATCAACAAAGATGATGTATGATGTCTTAAACATACCGCCCCTAGACTCGACAGCATCTAGTTCACAAGGCCAATCTTCAAGCAGCTCAGGGGGAGCACCAGAAGTTAGTGACTTCTCCTCTGACGATGAAGATGTGAAGAATGTTTAGGTCGAACACGAGGAACAGGTTCCTGCTACAACAAGTACACATGCATCCGATGCTGATGCCCCTGACACTTCGGAACCTCAAACTCCAACAGCTACAGATTCGAACTCTAGAACTCACAATCTAGGTCAGGATGTAGTTGTTCCCACCACTCCCGAGTCGCGACTAAATGTTTTTCATCCTCTGGACAATGTCGTAAGGGATGTACAATCGGGAGTATAGACATGAAATCATCTATACTCAGCTGATTATGCCTCAGTCATGGAAAAAGGATACCTTCACGACGAAGCTTATCGATGTTTTGTGTCTGAATTTGAGCCAAAATATGTAAGTGATTCCTTGAACGATGAGGCTTGGGTTAGTGCCACGCAATAAGAACTTCTTCAATTCAATAAGTTAGGTGTGTGGACTCTAGTGGATAGACCTAAAGGTGCTAAGGTCATTGGCACAAAATGGGTCTTAAAATGCAAGAAGGATGACCAAGGGGTCATGATCAGAAATAAGGCTCGACTTGTAGTTCAAGGACTTCGACAAGTCGAGGGTATTGATTACAACGAAGTGTTTGCACCTGTGGAAAGAAGGGAAGCCATCCGTATCTTCCTAGCCTATGCATCGTATATGAAGATTAAAGTATATCAACTTGTTGTGAAGAGTGTGTTCCTTCATAGTGAAATCCGAGAGACAGTGTATGTCAGTCAACCCGAGGGATTTAAGGATCCATATTATCAGGATAGAGTTTACAAGTTAGACAACACACTATACGGGTTACATCAAGCCGCCAGGGCATGGTACGAGAAACTCTCCACTCATCTTATGAAACACGGGTTTCAAAGAGGATTGATTGATTGTACACTGTTTATCAAAGAGAAAGATGGTGACTTACTGCTTGTGCAGATCTATGTTGACGGCATAATCTTTGGTTCCAAGAACGAAGATTTATGTAAAGAATTTGAAGCAGTAATGAAAGTAGAGTTCGAAATGAGTGCAATGGGAGAAATGAAGTTCTTCCTTGGATTACAGGTGAGACACCTAAGGCAATTTTCCTACATCAAACCAAGTATGTAGGCGATATTCTCAGTCGGTTTGATATGGAGAATGCTTTGGCAGCTGGAACTCCTCTTGCTACAAACCACAATGTAGCACCCAACGAAAGTGGTGATCTGGTTGATTCCACCATGTACCGAGGAATGATCGGATCCCTCATGTATCTCACAGCCTCACGACCTGATATCATGTACGCGACGTGTCTATGCTCCAGATATCATGTGAAACCAAAAGTCAACCATCTTATTGGGGTGAAAAGGATATTTCGTTATCTGAAGGGTACACCAACACTAGGATTGTGGTATCCTCATAATGATGACTTCGAGCTTACAGCGTATAGTGACTCGGATTACGGCCGCAAAATGAACTACAAGTCCACATCAGCAGGATGTCAATTCTTTGGGAGGAGATTAGTGACCTGGCAGTGTAAGAAGCAGACCTCAGTTGCTCTGTCAACCTGTGAAGCCGAATATGTTGTTGTTGCAAGTTGCTCACAAATCATCTGGATTCAACAGCAAATGCAGGATTACGGTTTTCAATTCTCTAATACTCCTATATACGTTGATAACTCTGCTGTGATAGCTGTAACTAAAAATCCGATCTAATATCCTAAAACCAAACACATCGGGATTAAATATCATTTTATACGTGATTGCTTTGAAAAACATTTAATTGATGTGGTTAAAATTAATACGGATTTCCAACGCACCGACCTCTATACAAAAGCTTTTGATAAACTGATATTTTTATATCTCTTAAAGGTTAATGGCGTGAAAAAGAAAAGTGACGTAATCTCAGAAGATGAAAACGTGTAGTCAGACACTGTGTTTTAATTTTAATGTTATTTTTAATTTTTTTTATTTTTTTTAATTTCCTGTCTTACAAAATTCAAAAACTGCAAAAAAAATTCGGTTTTAGAATTTTAGGAGGAGAATAGGTTAAGAAGTAAGTGTTCATTTTAGTTATTCTAATTTCAGTACAAAAAAAACCGAGGGAGGAGCACAGGCTAGCTGATAGAAATGAGATCGTATCTGTGATACCGATTCAATAACTATGGAAAATGATAGTACACAACAACAAAGAATTTAGGACTTTAAAAGATTTAAATTGAATTAGATGCGAAATTCAAAGTATAAGTCTGAGAAGTCTGAGAAATATAACAGGAAAAATGATAGTAAAACTGGCTACTACTAAGGTAACACAAAGAAAGTAGGTCTAGAGGTTGTTAGACCACTACATGATGTGTCGGTAGATTCAACACAATAGATGATTAGACCGCATTTGTGACTTCAATTCAAAATAAGTTGTTCAACTAGTTGTGGGTTCCCATCTTATCACTGGTTAACACAATCAATTATTTCCAATAAGGGGTGACGAGCAAATACACGCCACAAATGTGTGCGGATGACTACAAAAAGAGCAAAGCACGAAAAAAAATATAAAAAATAAACACAATCAAGCTAATAAAAAATGTTATTGGTGTGTTATGTGCAAAAAGAAAAAAAATATATGCTCTAACAAGAAGATAGGTTGTGTGCATCTCTGCTGTGCGGTAGCACTGACCTAAGGATAAGCATAACCTAGATATTCTAGAACTCATTGTTGTTTGCCGCCTCTCTACTGTGCGGTGGCACTGACCTGAGGCTTGGCTTCTCTTTGAAAGCTCTAAGAATAGTTTCTTCTTGTCAAAATACCCGTAGACCGCTCAAAAATCTCCTAAGGAATGTTGATTACCACATAAGCATGGGATCCACAAATGCTGGTTGAAATAATTTAACCTAATGTATCACCAATCTATGTCAAAAGTCTGTGTATGGATTTAAGTGGACAAGTATACTGACAATCATCATGGCTACAATTCTTGAAAGTCCAAATCAATATGTGTATCTAATAGTACTAGTATGATTTCCTAAACTTGACTTTCGATGAAAACAAGAATCTAGCATCAAAAGATTTTGGTAACCTGTCCTAAATGATTTGAAATACATGTATGATTCCATAATGAATCGTACCAGTTATGGTCATAATAACTTGAAGCTGTACTGTTCTAGGAATAACTTTGTTAGATATCTATCTTAGGATTTCCACCTCACACAAAATCCCAAAAAACATGTTTAGTTTTGTCCTTTAGTTTTAGTTCCTTTTATTTTGTTTAACTTTTTTAGTCAATTTAGTTCTAAACGTCGGACTATGCAGTGGAATTCAATCTGGGATTTAATCACTTAAAAAGGGTCACGTCTGAGGTGACCACACGTGTTACATGTAAAATGGGTCACGTCTGAGGTGACAAAATGTTTTATTGTTAAAAGGGATCACGTCTGAGGTGATCAAACGTTCTCAAAGTTAAAACGATCATGTCTTAGATGATCAAATGCTCGTAAACTCTTATCAATAGTTAAAAGGGGCTTAGTGTTAAATGGTCATAAAGTCAAAATCATAAGGATGAGCCATTCGCACTACTGGACCATAAGTATAGACTAGCCGTACGAATGGGCCATATGAATGAGCTCAATCGCACGACTAAGCCACACGTATGGCCCAGACGTGCGATTGGATCATCAACATGTGTCAATCCATGCGATTGGATCATCAGATTGAACCAACCGCGCAAATGAAAGCAACCGGAGTTGTCGCATGACTGAAACCCAGTCGCACGACTGATGGTGACCGATTGAGTCAGTCGCACGACCGAACCTCAATCGCACGAACCAGTTGTGCGATTAGGTCCAGTCTCACGACTGGAGGAAACCCTAGTATAAATAGAAGGGGAGTCGGTCACAAACCCTATTCACCCCCATATCGCTCATTTTTCGCACGACTTAACGTTACTTTGCCCAAATTTCATTTGATTTTTATTGGACTGTGATTATTACGTTCTAACGATTTCCAGTGACTGCACAGGTAATGTGCAATGATTTCCAGTCAGATGTTCAATCGATTCATCTTCAAAAGATTGAAATTGTGCCCTAAAACTTAACCAAGACTAGTTTGACAAATACATTGACAAAACTAAGTAAAATGTTAAAATAAAAGTTATTAGGTGCTATGTTAGGTGTTTGCGAGACTAATGCACCATACCAAGACGTCTAACACTACGAATTGCGCAGAATTTGAATTTGAATGAACCAACAGTCTGTCATGCGAATGGGTACTCTGATGAACTTCAATCGCACGACTGAGCCCGGCGAATGGCTCAGTCGCACGACTGAGTTGAGCGAATGGCAAAATTGCACGACTGAAACATGCGAATAAGTTCAGTCGCACGACTGGTTCAACCGCTTGGTAGAGCATACAACTAAGCACAGTCGCATGACTCAGTCGTGCGTATGAGCTCAATCGCACGACAAAACCTTAGTCGCATAGTTCATTCGCACGACCGAACAGATAGATTCAAGTTAAGAAATTTAAATGGTTATTCTTTTATCACACTAAAGTTTATCTATATTATGTAACAGATGGCGAGTCACTGGACCATGAGCACGAAGCACAACATATGTGCTCACCTGGATTTGACTTCCAGGAATGCTACAGACTTTTTGGGCATCATCACATTTCTACGACGATCTAGGATATTCCGAGCCATCTCGACACCATGTACCCCTCCCAGTAGGCTTTCTGGGAAAGCGTTGTGGTGGATAGGTCCTCTGAGTCCCATTGCATCAGGAGCTCGATATTCGGCCAGGCTATTGAGATCACAGAGGATGATCTCCGGATTGTTCTAGAGTTTGGGGATGACGCTGATTGTCCCACACGATTACACCCACTTAAAGTATGAGGATGTTCCTTGAGGGCTAAGTACTCTGGGGACATCAACGCAGGTGTGCTCAACAAGAGCAACCTTGCCCCCAGTTCAAGTACCTCACCCATGTGTTGCTCAAGTGCATAGCCTCTCGGAAGGGAGAGTTCGATGAGCTTTCCGATCAGATCTAGAATGGCATTGGTGCTGAACCACCCGTTCAGCTTCTCTAGGATGATCTTCACCTATCTAGTGCAGATTATTGAGGGGAAGGGGAAGGAGGGGTTTTGTATGTACCTTCGATTCATTTAGATGATCATTGATCTGAAGCTAGCGTCGCTGCCTAAGGAGAAGGAGGATGCAGTAGTGCTTGAAATGATGGATGATACCACTTTGGGCCGCATGAGGGTGTACAGGGAGAAGCAAGTGAAGCCCCTATCAGGAAATTGTTCGGGCATCTGGGCCAGGAGGATTATGTGGCGCCCGTTAGAAGGAAGTGGCGTCACGAGGACAGTGATTGGGTGTAGAGCAGATTGTGCTCCCGGATGATTACTCCGACGACGATGATAGTGGTGATGGTGGAGATGCAGGGCCCGCCCAATCAAGGGCACCCACTGCTGATATAGCATCTCCATCATCCACCCAAGGTGGAGCTGAGTCAGCTGGTTTCCATCAGGACTTTCCTCCTGATGAGGAGGAGGAGACAGATGAGGAGCCTTTGACTCGTACTGTTGGGAGCAGGGTGGTTGCCACCGACCGAGGTATTCGGGAGGTTGGAGGACACCCTAGTGAGTCTGGGGAGACTGCTGCTCATCCCACTTATACCCCTGATCAGCCTAGCAGCATCCTAGGGGGAGCATCCTCCTTAAAGGGCATGAGGAGAAAAAGGATGGCTCAGCCCCATGGGATGAAGACTAAGAGGAGGAGGATTACATTCATCACTACCACCACTACCTCTACCATAGCCACCACTACAACCATTCCACCCACCACCTTTACTACCACTCCACCCACCATGACTACCACACCTCCACCTGTCACTACTACAGCCACCCCTTCACCACCCATACATATCCCACCATCCATCTACTCTACATCCACTACCACCACCACCACTCACGGAGCCGGTTCCACATCACAGGTCCCACCTACTTTTGGATCCTCTATCCCATCCGTTAGGTTGGAGGAGCAGCTGGCTAACCTAAACCGGTTAGTACTGAAGCTGCTGGCGACGGATGAGCAAAAGAGCCACTCAGCTTAATCAGCTGATGGAGCTCAATGTCTCCCAAGCCTAGAGGATTAAGGCTCAGAGCCAAGAGATTGCGAAGTTGCATGAGATGCAGTCTTTGTCTGTACAGAGGATTGAGGCTTAGAGTCAGGAGATCATAGAGCTACGTGAGATGCAAACATCCTCTATACAGAGGATACAGAATTTGGAGGCAAAGAACAAGAAGCTCATGCTGAGGCTCAAGGGATCCAAGGATGAGCCTCTAAAGATTAGAGAAGTGTTGGGTTTGTTAGAAGATAAAAACAAAGTTTAACCTATTAAACTTTTTGAAAAACGCAGCGGAAGTGGAACATTATAACATTGTTTATAAACTGAAAATCCAGATTTATTTTGATGTTATAATTCTTACACAAACCCAAGAACAAGAGAATCTTTTATATGTGAATGGTCCTTACTATGAAAATGCAAACAACACATTATGGACAGCTATGAAGAAGCTGCCATAATCTACCTTTCAGAAGCAAGATGTTCGAGAATGAAAGATAATGTTGTCCAAGAAATCGACCAAGGCACCAAAGGAGGTCCTCTCAAGCTTGTATACCCCAAGCTTGATTGCAAAACACCTTCTTGTTAGGAAGAAACACCACCAAAAACAACTCAAAACCTCCAAAATGTTGCTGCTTGCGCCGAGAGCTTTTAGAGAGAGAGAGAAGAGTTTTGTTCAATTTTGCATGTCTATCATGAGAGAGTAAAGCATTGAGTGTGGGACTTGTTTTATTATGTGTGTTTTCAAGGAAGAAAAGGGGCCAATCCCCTTCAATGGGGCCGCCAAAATGAAGTTCCAAAAAAGGGTTTCCCTTTTAAACATAAACACACATTATATTAAACTAGTCACTTAATAAGTTATGCAATTAACTATTTAATTGTATAAGTTATACACCTTTTTTATTATTTGATGTTATCTAACCTACTTAAATAACAATACAAATAATATTCCTGAACAAAATATCCTAATAAGTTGTTCCATCTCATATGCAACTTGTTTAGAAAACCTATTTTCTAAATTTGGTGTGGTTATTTAATTGCATGATCATATCGTCAATTAAATAATTGTTTGTGTTTGCAAAGCTTGTTATTGGGTATAACCCGACATGGATCATAACGTACTAACCGCATCAATATTCTACGTGTCTTGGGCATATAGAATCCTACAATCTCCCACTTGCACAAGATTCATAGAAGATGATGCAAGCGGTAAATACCGCCTAACAACGGTTTACTACCCTTAATACGCATGACTTATAGCCATTCAATAACATCATCCCATTCAAGTATCCTACTTGAAATGATTTAGGTGAATTAATCATTTATCCATTTGTAACAGATGTCATGTTAAATCCAAGGACACAGAATGATCATTCCTTGTTGATTTAACTTAATCAGGCCTTAGACATCTTGCTCTCAACGAATAAGAGGAACAAATCCCATCTTGACTACATACGTTTCTCACAAACACCTCGTGTCACTCCTGAACATAGTCTCATGTACTGTCCATTATTTCAGAACAGCGGATGACGAGATCAAGATATGACACTTGGTGAATATTAAAACCCAATATGTATCTCAGGTCTGAGGATACCAAATGATATTCGTCTTTACTCATATTTACTTATGATCAATCAATAAGATTCCATGTAGTAAAATTTGAGATGCGGGTTAGTCCAATATTTGTATCCCACAAATATCTATGAACCTTGGCAACAACCCATTGCTCTATATTCATCTTTATGAATATCAACCAATCCAAGTTCATAATAATCTTACCCTCACACTTGTTCCCACAAGTTTGAACGACTACGGACATTTAGAGTAAACAATTTACTCATGGATTAAACATGCTAAATAGGAATATAATCGAAACATTATAACCAAATAATTTTTATTCAAATAATAAAAGGTTACAAATATCCAAATACTAAATTTCAGATCAAATCCAATCACTAGAATATCGAAGTCCCATGGCACAAGTATGAACTTCATGCTTTGCCTTTTCAAGGAGCTTCGTGAGAGGATCTGCAATATTTTGATCCGTGTGAACTTTGCGAATACATATCTTTCCTTTTTCAACTTCATCTCTTATGTAGTTGAATCTCCGCTCAATGTGCCTAGTCTTTTGATGAGCATGAGGTTCCTTGATTTGGGCAATCGCACCCTCGTTATCACAAAAGATCTCTAGGGGGTCCTGAATGGAAGAGACAACCCCTAGATCGGCAATGAATTTCTTCAACCATGCAGCTTCTTGAGCGCCAATGAGGCGGCGACGTATTCTGATTCTGAAGTTGATAGAGCCACCACCTCCTGTTTGGAGCTTTTCCAAGAGACCGCTCCTCCATTCAAAATGAAAATGTATCCCGATTGTGATCGTGAATCATCATGATCGGTTTGGAAACTCGCATCCGTGTAACCTTTTACAACGAGTTCCTCATCACCAGATCCATAGATTAGGAACATATCTTTTGTCCTCCTTAGGTACTTAAGTATGTTCTTAACAGCCATCCAATGACTGTTTCCAGGATTTTGCTGGTATCGGCTTGTCATGCTTAAGGCGCATGACACGTCCGGTCGAGTGCATATCATTGCATACATGATGGATCCAATAGCATATGCGTATGGGATTGCCTTCATTTTATCTTGCTAATCCTTTGAGCTAGGACATTGAGTCGTACTCAATATCGTTCCTCTTTGAATAGGTACCGTACCTTTCTTAGAGTTCTCCATCTTGAACCTTTTCAAGATTTTATCAATGTATGCACTTTGATTTAAACCAATCAACCGCCTTGATCTCTCCCTATAGATCTTTATTCCCAGAATATAGTGGCTTCACCAAGATCCTTGATGGAAAAACAACTTCCAAGCCAGGTTTTTACACCTTCCAAGGTTGGAATGTAGTTTCCAAATAGTAATATGTCATCAACATACAATACTAGGAAAGTGATGATGCTCCCACTAGCTTTCTTATATACACAAGCTTCGTCAGAGTTTTTGATGAATCCAAATTTAATTATTTCTTCATCAAAACGGTGATTCCAACTTCTCGATGCTTGTTTCAATCCATAGATTTATTTCTTTAACTTGCATACTTTATCAGGATGTTTTGGATCGACAAAACCTTCAGGCTGAACCATATAGACATCTTCCTCAAGATATCCATTTATGAAAGCGGTTTTGACATCCATTTGCCAAATCTCATAATCATAATGAGCAGTTATGGCAAACAATATCCTTATAGACTTTAGCATCGCAAAAGGTGAGAAGGTTTCATCATAATCAACTCCTTGAGTTTGAGTGAAACCCTTTGCTACAATTCTAGCCTTATAAGTATCCAAGTTTCCATGCATATCGACTTTCTTCTTGAAAACCCACTTACTTCCAACTACTTTGGAGTTAAGAGGTGGTACAACCAAGTCCCATACTTGATTGTCATGCATGGATTGCATCTCAACGTTCATGGCTTCAAGCCATTTGTCACAATCCAGATTGGACATTGCATCACGATAGGTGGTTGTTCATCGGAATCTACTACATAGCATCCATCTACGAAAAATCCATATCTTTCAGGTGGATTACTAATTCTATCACTTCTGCGAACATTTTGTGTGTATTGATCAACCACTTAATCATCTTCAACATCCTCATGTTGAGTGCTAGTTTCAACCAAACGTGCATCGGGTTGTGGTTCTTGATCCTCCTCAAGATTCACTGTTCTACTGCTAGTTCCTTCCATAAGAAACTTTGCTTCTAAGAACTCACCCTTTCTGACAACAAACACCTTTTGTTCCAGTGGATCATAGAAATAATATCCCATAGAATCTCTAGGATATCCAACAAAGATGCACTTGGTGGATCGGAATTCAAATTTGTTTGGGGTGGGAGTCTTAACATAAGCCTCACAACCCTAGACCCTTAAGTATGATAGGGATGGAACTCTTCCATGCCACTTCTCAAAGGTGTCCTTTCCACCTTTTTGGTTGGGGCCATATTTAGAATACGGGCCGCGGAGAGCAAAGCGAAACCCCAAAATGATAGAGGTAATGTGCTTCTAGACATCATAGATCGGACCATATCCAATAAGGTTTGATTCCTCCTCTCAGACACACCATTATGTTGTGGTGTTCCAGGTGGAGTGATTTGTGAGACAATCCCACAACTCCTAAGATGATCTTGAAAGGCATCACTTAGGTATTCACCTCCTCTATCGGTGCGGAGAACTTTAATTGACTTGTTGAGTTGATTTTCTACTTCATTCTTGAAGATTTTGAACATTTCAAAAGCTTCATCCTTGTGCCTTAAAAAGTACACATACCCATAGCGACTATAATCGTCGGTAAAGTAATGAAGTATCTTTCACCATTCCTAGTCATTGGCTTAAAAGGACCACATACATCCGAATGTATGATTCCTAATAAATCTTTTGCCCTTTCATTAGTTCCATTAAAGGGTGCCTTAGTCATTTTTCCTTGTAAACAAGATTCATACATCAATGAGTCACATTCATTTGTTTTAAAAAGACCATTCTTTTGAAGTGTTTGTATACGTTTCTTGTTTATGACCAAGACGACAATGCCAAAGATAGGTATCACTCAAATCCAACTTGAGTTTCTTAGTGTTAGTTTGGTACAATGAATTATTTAAAGTATTTTCATGAACCAATTCATAAATGCCATTAATGGGAATAGCTTTAAAATAGAACATCGTTTAAAGAAACATGAATATCATTTTCAACAAAAGATAATACATATCCAAATTGTTTTAATAGGGCTACAGAAATGATATTCCTAGTCAAACTAGGAGCATACAAAATGTTGTTCAAAATTACTTCCAAACCATTTGGAAGTTTCAATGTAGTCACCACGGGCTTCAACTTGAACTTTAGCCTCATTGCCCATGTAGAGGCTAACATCCCCTTTGTTAAAGTTACTACTTCTTTTGAACCCCCTGCAACAAATTGCAAATGTGAGTTCCATATCTGGTATCTAATACTCATGTGTTAGAGGATATCATGTTTAAATCAATATGGATCATGTATATTGTACCTGAGGTCTGCCTGGCATCCCTCTTTGCTTTCAACTCTTGGAGATGGATAGGACAATTTCTTTCCCAATGTCCAATCTCCCCACACTTGAAGCATGGGTCATTAGTAGCAACCTTTTGCTTCTTCTCCTGTGGTTTGGGTGGCACCCTTACCACCCCTTTCCCTTTTCCCCCCATACGGGTCCCTTGCCCTTGGCAACTTTTGCCTGGGTAGTGGGATGAGGCCTTTTCTTGTTCCCACCTTCATTGATGGTGAGAACAGGTAAAACCCTTTTACCCATGGCCGCCTCGGCCGTTTTGAGCATTGAGTGAAGCTCACCAATGCTTTTGTCCCAAGCGTTCATATTGTAGTTCAACACAAATGTCTCGAACTTCTTAGTAAGGCCATTGAGGATCAAATCCGTGGCCAATTCCTTCGAGACAGGACAGTTAACCTTTCGAGGCGGTCAATGTGGCTTTTCATCTTAAGTACATAAGATGAAACTGATTGGTTGTCGTCCATACGACATGCATGGAGTGCTCGAACCGTTTCGAAGCGCTCAACCCTTGCTTGCTGTTGGAACGTTTCCTTCAGCTGGTTTATCATGTCATAAGCTCCGTGATGTTCATACTCCTTTTGGAGATTCGGAGTCATGCTCGCCAGCATGAGACAAGACACTTGGATGGAGTCCTCAGTGTACTTAAGCCAATCGTTATAGGCCTCCTCATCATCCTCAGCAGGTTGATCAGGGATAGGGTCGTCTAAAATATATGATCGTCTCTCTTGCTTGAGAACGATTCTCAAGTTTCGATACCAATCAATGAAATTATTATGATTTAGACGTTCCTTTTGGAGAATCTCTCGTAATGATTGGGCGGACGCGGATGAATTATCATGATTATCATTATTTGTGGCCATCTACAAAATTTAACAAAGATCTATTTTAGTATTTTCGATATTGCCATTTTAAATAATCAATACCTTTTAAGGTCATTTTCATATTAAAATCTAGAACCCAACATTACATTTAAATTGTGGTTAGGTGACCTTTATCCCACGATTTAATTAATAAGGTGGTCAATGATTGACGGTTGCAACCATTTGCAACTTCTAGAGGTATAGGATCGACTTTAAACATCATATGTAAAGCCGGCATGTTAATCCCATCAACACCATTTGGAAACCATATTGTAGGTGATCCATTTAACATGGTTTGCAAATCAAGTTACCCTACTTGCACACACATGTGAGTTTACCAACATAAGTGGTTAGGTGACCTTTATCCCACAAATGTGGTATCCCCACCTTAAGTCACAAGTTCCCTCTAAATGGTTAGGTGACCTTTATCCCATAAGATTTTTCAAATGACTAAGTGTTGTGCAAAAGGATGGTGTTAAACTTGTTTGAAAATATTTAGAGATTTCATAATTCTAGTTTAGAAAACTCTATGTACTTGTACTTGCATGCTTTCAAATACAAGATACCCTATGATCCTTTGATTAAAATCCATTTTAATCTTTAAAATCATTAAATCATTTTAATAACCTTTTATTTCCTTTTAATGATTAAGAATCATTTAATTAGTTTGTTTTGATCATGGATAGGATTGATAAAGCAAATACCACATACATGCCATCAACCACAATAATATAATAAAACAACATAGCATATGTGCATAACCATAGCATCTAAAGTGGTCCACACTTGTTTGCCATCACAAGTGTGGTCCATAGGCATTCCTAAGGTCATAACAAAACACATAGAAAGCTTCCAAAAGCCTCCCACTTGAAACCGCATCCAAAATGCTCCATGTTTCTCTTATGACCTCCTTTGTGCTTCCAACGTGTACGTCTTCATATTACAAGATATAAAGTCCTAATACAAGATATCTAGTAAAATGAAAAATACACCTAATCTATTTATTACAACCCAATAATAAATAAATTACATTTTTAAACAAAGCACAAATAAATTAATATACAACCCCATTGAATAAACAAAAACAACCATTGCATTCATCCAAACAACACAAGGCCAAAAGCTAGGTTATGCACTAACTAAAAACCCATCATATCATCCAAACATAACAAAGAATCCCCACTAAAACCCACAAAATTTCAGCCAACATGAACTGAGATTTCAGTTTGAAACATGTCCAAACAATACACATATCAACATACATATCTTTCAAGGTTTAATCACAAGCATGTGTAATACAACCTTGAAAGTTGGGGATTCAACATACAAGAATATTGCAGCCCATCAGAGGGTTATAAAGTCCCATAAAACGATTTTTAAAGGACAAAAACAAGCAAGCAATCCACATAACCGGCTCTAGATGCCATTGTTGGGTTTTTTAGAAGATAAAAACAAAGTTTAACCTATAAACTTTCTGAAAAACGTATCAGAAGTGGAACATTATAACATTGTTATAAACTGAAAATCCAGATTTATTTTGATGTTATAAGTCTTAAACAAACCCAAGAACAGAGAATCTTATATATGTGAATGGTGCTTACTATGAAAATTCAAACAACACATTATGGACAGCTATGAAGAAGCTGCCATAATCTACCTTTCAGCAGCAAGATGTTCGAGAATGAAAGATAATGTTGTCCAAGAAATCGACCAAGGCACCAAGGAGGTCCTCTCAAGCTTGTAACCCCAAGCTTGATTGCAAAACACCTTCTTGTTAGGAAGAAACACCACCAAAAACAACTCAAAACATCCAAAATGTTGTTGCTTGCGCCGAGAGCTTTTAGAGAGAGAGAGAAGAGTTTTGTTCAATTTTGCATGTCTATCATGAGAGAGTAAAACATTGAGTGTGGGACTTGTTTTATTATGTGTGTTTTCAAGGAAGAAAAGGGGCCAATCCCCTTCAATGGGGGGGCGAAATGAAGTTCAAAAAAGGGTTTCCCTCTTAAACATAAACACACATTATATTAAACTAGTCACTTAATAAGTTATACAATTAACCATTTAATTGTATAAGTTATACACTCTTTTTATTATTTGATGTTATCTAACCTACTTGAATAACATTACAAATAATATTCTTGAACAAAATATCCTAATAAGTTTTCCATCTCATATGCAACTTATTTAGAACCTATTTTCTAAATTTGGTGTGGTTATTTATTGCATGATCATATCATCAATTAAATAATTGTTTGTGTTTGCAATGCTTGTCAGTGGGTATAACCCGACTTGGATCATAACGTACTAACCGCATCAATATTCTACGTGTCTTGGGCATATAGAATCCTACAAGAAGGGGATGATGATAGTGATGATGATGATGATGATGATGATGATGATGATGAGGATGATACTGATGATGATGGAGGAGATGATGATGCGGGAGAGGATGAGAGCAGAGATGATGAGGAGGGTGATGATGTTGCTGCTTCTGCTGCCACTCAAGCAAGAAATAGACAATCCAAGAAAGCCCAGGATCAGGGTGCCTCATCCTCGGCCCCGCTAGCTAAAGAACCCATGATTCAAGATCAACGTAATGATTTGATGTTTATGTATTTTGAAATTTTGTGTAATTGAATCATGTATTAAACTTATGTACTGAATGATTATGTATATATTTGATTATTTAACTGTCTTGATTATTAACTAATGAATGATGTGTTACATGTTTTGAATCAAGCAGATCATCCATCTCAGCAGGATGAATATGATGTTGCTCCCATACAGTAGATCAAGTCCCAATTCACTATGATACTTGATTTGCAAGGGATTGTTAGGAGGTCAGTAAGCTACACTCCCAAAGAAGGAGAAATCATTCACGACCTCACTAATGAGCAACTCGCAGAGATGTTCCGGTTAAATCCAGATGAACTGGTTAAAGATGCACCTACCGTCGATGTTGCTAGTGATGACAAGCTCAACGATGTGGATGAGATATAGATTGAAGATGTCACAGCACAACATTATCCAGAATATACTAATCGAGAGGGAAATATGGTTCCTGATTTTGGTGATACTCTCGACAGTGATATGTATTCTAAACTAGATACAACAGAGAAGGAGGTCGAGAAATCAGAAAGCCAAGCCCAAGCCTCGGACACCAATGTTGAGATCAAAAAGGCTGAATGGGCGGCTTGTTTTGCAGAGATCCGTGCCCAACGCACAGGGCCAAAGCCGACTGCCTATGCCAAGCTCTACAAAGTAAAGAAGCATCTAAAGGTGTCTGGTAGGATTATAGCATGGGCTTATTTTGAGGATCTTAATGTATATGTGGTGAAGAGGGAGAAGGGAATTAAGTACTTCAGATCACCACATGATCTAAAGACTCTCCCTGGTTTTGAGCTCAACCAGCTGACACGCATGAACCTACTGTATGCTAACCCCAGGAAGATGTCAGGCTAGTTTGAAGCTGCGTTAAAGAAAGAATACCACACTAGATGGGTTAACTTCAAGCCTAAACAACCTACGAGGCATATTCGAAGGTCGGAGCTAGACCCAAGGACTGGGAAACCCAAAGTGGTGCTGAAGTGGAGTCCTCCGCGCACTATGTCTAAGATTCCCCTGAGGGAAATGCCAAAGGACTTCACTCCCCACTTAAAGTGGTAGTATTATGATTGGAGAACAGGAGAAGCGGTCATAGTATTGTAGAAAGAGCGCCAAATGGAGACCATTCTGGTATTTGACCCAATGTGGCTAACCAACCTGTCAGCTAGTGATGTTTATACTTTATACAGGTGGCCATTATTCTATGATACGCAAGATATAGTACAGGCCCTCCAGTTTCAGAACGTGATAAGACTCTATTTTGCATTTGAGATACATGTTGGAGTCACAGTCGAGGAGAGGTATAAGAAGTTTGACGAGCTAATGAAGGATGCTGGACAATGAAGGAAACTAGGTCTAAGGGGGAGTTTGTTGATACATATGTACCTAGTTTACGATCTTAATGTAATATGTCTGTCATGTCCTAAATGTAAATGAAATGTAAAAATGAAACAGAATATGTGATTGATGATCTTAATGTTAAATGTTTCAGTGTATGTTTCAATGTTTATAATTTATTAACGCATATTGAACTAACTATATAGGTTTGTGGTTGTTTGAATAGATCTTAGTCAAGTAATAATTGAGAAACATATTCAAACTTAGTCATATGAAGTTTTCATACGAATGGACCATGCTAATAGACCATACGCATTAATACTTCATGCTAATGGACCAGTCGCACGACTGAACCAGGAGACTGGATTAGTCGCACGACTGAGACATATGGATGACTCAGTCACATGACTTAACCTTGATTGACTCAGTTGCATGCTTTAGTCGCACGACTGAACCATGCTAATGGTCCAGTCGTACGATTGACTAACCCTAACCTATAAATACCACTTAATTCGTGGAAAAACGTAACACTTTCAATATTTCGACTCCTACTCGTACCCTAGTCGTCCAGTGACCTTAGAGACCCTGTTCCAAGTTCATAGATCGCATAGATTCGTATTGCAATCGTTCTTAACGTTTAGATTCATTCTACGTGCGTTCTCACTAATTGGATCACCAATCAAATAGGATTCCGCACTAGTTGAGTTGGTTTACACGTAAATTATTTAGTACTCCGTCCGTACACGGTCCTAACATGTGCCTAGTCTTTTGATGTGCATGGGGTTCCTTGATTTGAGCAATCGCACCCTCGTTATAAAAAAGAATTTCTAGGGAGCCTGAATGGAAGGACTACCCCTAGATCGGTAATGAATTTCTTTAACCATGCAACTTTTTGAGCTGCTAATGAAGCGGCGATGTATTCTGACTCTGTTGTTGATAATGCCACCATGTCTTGCTTAGAGCTCTTCCAAGAGATTGCTCCTCCATTCAAGATGAAAATGTACCCCGATTGTGATCGTGAATCATCGCAATCAGTTTGGAAACTCGCATTCGTGTAACCCTTTACTACGATTTCCTCCTCACCTGATCCATAGATTAGGAACATATCTTTAGTCCTCCCTAGGTACTTAAGTATGTTCTTAATAGCCATCCAATGACTCTTTCTAGGATTTTATTGGTATCGGCTTGTCATGCTCAAAGCACATGACACGTCCGGCCTAGTACATATCATTGCATACATGATGGATCCTATAGCAGACGCATATGAGATTCCCTTCATTTTGTCTTGCTCATGCTTTGAGCTTGGACATTGAGTCTTACTCAGTATCGTTCCTCTTTGGATAGGTACCGTACCTTTCTTAGAGTATTCCATATTGAACCTTTTCAAGATCTTATCAATGTATGCACTTTGGTTTAAACCTATCAACTGCCTTGATCTATCCCTATAGATTTTTATTCCCAAAATATTGGCGGCGTCACCAAGATCCTTAATGGAAAAATAACTTCAAAGCCAGGCTTTTACACCCTCCAAGGTTGGAATGTCATTTATAAATAGTAGAATGTCATCGACATACAATACTAGGAAAGTGATGATGCTCCCACTAACTTTCTTATATACACATGATTCATCAGTGTTTTTGATGAACCCAAATTCGATTATCTCTTCATCAAAACGGTGATTCCAACTTCTTGATGGTTGCTTCAATCCATAGATTGCTTTCTTTAACTTACATACTTTGTTAGGATGATTTTGATCGACAAAACCTTCAGGTTGAACCATACAGACATCTTCCTCAAGATATCCATTTAGAAAAGCGGTTTCACATCCATTTTCCAAATCTCATAATCATAATGAGCAGCTATGGCAAATAATATCCTGATAGACTTTAGCATTGCAACCAGCGAGAAGGTCTAATCATAATCAACCCCTTGAGTTTGAGTGAAACCTTTTGCTACAAGTCTAGCTTTATAAGTATCCAAGTTTCCATGCATATCGGTGTTAGGATCTCGGCATCTAGTTTGATCAATTAGATTGGATTTGCAGCGGAATGAGTCCAAGAATTAACAAATTTAAAAAAGAACACACGAAATTTATCAATGAAACAGTGTTTGTTATAAAGAGAGAATTTCTGCCAAAAGGAATATATTCATTCAATACACGCTTCGGCTGGCTTCCACACCCCGTTACAATTAGGTCATCTTTCCTTTTATAAGGGAAGCTGACATTAGCTGATGTCACTTGACAGTGACATCTAACTGTTATTTAACTACTGAAAGTTAACACAACTACTGAAGATGACAAACAGCTGACATCTTCTTACAAAAATACCAAGTTTTAACTATAATTTGTTGGACCAAAAGAACCAATGAGCCAGATCAGAAAAACCTTTAAGTCCCACAAGACATCACAACAACTGTTGAAGACTTGATCAGCTGTTTGACAAAGTCTGAAGATCAACAGCAAGACTAAAGTACTGAAGACTTCAACAGCTGAAGACCAAAGTCTGAAGATCAACAGCTGAAGACTAAAGTACTGAAGACTTCAACAGCTGAAGACCAAAGTCTGAAGATCAACAGCTGAAGACTAAAGTACTGAAGACTTCAACAGCTGAAGACCAAAGTCTGAAGATCAACAGCTGAAGACTAAAGTACTGAAGATCAACAGCTGAAGTACAAAGATTGAAGACAACATCTGAAGACATCAACAACTGAAGTTCAAGAAGTCCAAGTACTGAAGCCTTTAGAGTTTGTCACAACAGCTGAAGAAGCATTCTTCAGTTGTTGTGATGGTTTCCCTTTAGTAGTTTTCTTTTCTATTTCAGTACTTGTAAAACGACTGAAGAGCATGTTCTTCAGTCGTTGTTGTTTCAGTAGTTTTCTTTTCAGTAGATGTAGTGATAGTTAACACTTGGTATTTTTGTGAGAAGATGTTAGCTGTTTGACATCTTCAGTAGTTGTGTTAACTTTCAGTAGTTAAATAACAGTTAGATGTCACCATCAAGAGACATCAGCTGACGTCAGCTTCCCTTATAAAAGGAAAGATGACCTAATTGTAACGGGGTGTGGAAGCCAGCCGAAGCGTGTATTGAATGAATATATTCCTTTTGGCAGAAATTCTCTCTCCATAACAAACACTGTTTCATTGATAAATTTCGTGTGTTCTTATTTAATTTTGTTAATTCGTGGGCTCATTTCGCTGCAAATCCAATCTAATTGATCAAACTAGATGCCGAGATCCTAACAATCGGTTTTCTTCTTGAAAACCCACTTACTTCCAACTACCTTGGAGTTAAGAGGTGGTACAACCAAGTCCCAAACTTGGTTGTCATACATGGATTGCATCTTAACATTCATGGCTTCAAGCCATTTGTCACAATCCAAATTGGACATTGCATCATGATAAGTGGTTGGTTCATCGGAATCTACCACATAATATCCATCTACGAAAATCCATATCTTTCAGGTGGATTACTAGTTCTACTAGATCTGTGAACGTTTTGCGTGTATTGATCAACTATTTGATCACCCTCAACATCCTCATGTTGAGTGCTAGTTTCAACCAAATGTGTATCGGTTTGTGGTTCTTCATCCTCCTCAAGATCCACTGTTGGAAGGAAATTAGCTTCTAAGAACTAATCCTTCTTGGCAACAAACTCCTTTTGTTCTAATGGATCATAGAAATAATATTCCATAAAATCTCTAGGATATCCAATGAAGATACACTTAGTGGAACGGCTTTCTAACTTGTTTGAGGTGGGAGTCTTAACATAATCCTCACAACCCCATACCTTTAAATATGACAGTGATGGAACCCTTCCATACCATATTTCAAAAGGTGTCGTTTCCACTTTCTTAGTTGGGGCCATATTCAAAACACAAGCTGCTGAGAGCAAAGCAAAACCCCAATATGTTAGAGGCAATGAGCTTCCAGCCGTCATAGATCGAACCATATCCAATAGAGTTCAATTTCTCCTCTTTGACACACCATTGTGTTGTGGTGTTCCAGGTGGAGATAGTTGTGAGACAATACCACAACTTCTAAGATAATCTCTAAAAGCATCACTTAGGTATTCACCTCCTCTATCAGTGTAGAGAATTTCTATTTTCTTGTTGAGTTTATTTTCTACTTCATTTTGGAAGATTTTGAACATTTCAAAAGCTTCATCTTTGTGTCTTAACAAGTACACATAACAATATCGACTATAGTCATCGGTAAAGGTAATGTAGTATCTTTCATTGTACCTAGTCATTGGTTTAAAAGGACCACATACATCCGAATGTATGATTCCTAATAAGTCTTTTGCCCTTTTGGTTTTGCCACTAAAAGGTGCCTTACTCATTTTACCTTGTAAACAAGATTCACATACATCAAACGAATCATATTCACTTGCTTTTAAAAGACCGTCCTTTTGAAGTGTTTGTATGCGCTTCTTGTTTATATGACCAAGACGGCAATGCCAAAGATAGGTGTCACTCAAATCCAACTTGAGCTTCTTAGTGGTGGTTTGGTACAATGAGCTATCATATAATGTGTTTTCACGAACCAAATCATAAATACCATTAATAGGAATAGCTTTAAAATAAAAGATGTCATTTAAAGAAACATCAATTTCATTTTCATTAAATGTCATAACGTAACCATATTGTCTTAATTGGGAAACAGAAATAATGTTCCTAGTCAAACTAGAAGCATACAAAACAGTTTTCAAATTTTCTTCCAAACCATTTGAAAGCTTCAAGATGTAATCCCCTCGGTCTTCAACTTGAACTTTTGCCCCATTCCCCATGTAGAGGCTAACATCCCCTTTCTTGAAGTCCTTACTTCTTTTGAACCCCTGCAATAAGTTGCGAATGTGAGTTCCACATCTGGTATCCAATACCCATGTGTTAGAGGATATTAAATTTAGATCAATATGAATCATGAAAATTGTACCTGAGGTTTGCCCAGCATCCCTCTTAGCTTTCAACTCTTTGAGATGGACTGGACATTTTCTTGCCTAATGTCCAATCTCCCCACACTTGAAGCATGGGTCATTTGAAGCAACCTTTTGCTTCTTCTCCACTGGTTTTGGGGGTGGCGCTCTTACCAATCCTTTCCCCTTTCCCCTAACGTACCCTTTGCCATTTGCAACATTTGCTTTGGGTGCGGGGTGAGGCCTCTTCTTGTTCCCATCTTCATTGATAGTGAGAACGGGTAAAACCTTTTTACCCATGGCCGCCTCAGTAGTTTTGAGCATAGAGTGAAGCTCCTTATGTTCATGTCCCACCCGTTCATGTTATAATTCATGACAAAGTTATCAAACCTTTTTGACAAAGAGTTGAGGATCAAATCCGTAGCCAACTCTTTTGAGACGGGACAATTAATCCTTTCGAGGAAATCGATGTGGCTTTTCATCTTAAGTACATAAGATGAAACAGATTGGGTGTCGTCCATATAACATGCATGGAGTGCTCGAACCGTTTCGAAGCGCTCTACCGTTGCTTGTTGTTGGAACGTTTCCTTCAACTGGGTTATCATGTCGTATGCTCCATGATGTTCATACTCCTTTTGGAGATCCGGAGTCATACTTGCCAACATGAGGAAAGACACTTGGACCGAGTCCTCAGTGTATTTCACCTAATTGTTATAGGCCTCCTCATTGTCCTCATTAGGTTGATTGAGAATCGGATCGTCTAAAATATACGATCGTTTCTCTTGCTTGAGAACAATTCTCAAGTTTTGAAACCAATCTATAAAGTTATTATGGTGTAGACGCTCCTTTTGGAGAATGGTCCTTAGTGATAGTGAATGAGCGGACGGGATATTATTATTTTCATTGTTATTGATGGGCATCTACAAAATTTAACTGTAAGGCCCCGTTCCCGGGACGCTTACAGCTGGTAAATCATTACACATAAAACATATAACTTTATATTTAACATTCATAAAACATTGCAGCGGAAACATAAAAATAACTTATCATATCATTACAAATGCTTTTGCAAGTTAATACAAGCGTTCATTTCAAAACATCTTTCGTTCGCATTACAATGCAAAAACATTAATCAAAAGAATGCCGCCCAAAAGAGCTGAGTAGTTGCCCTATGCGATCCTCAATAACATTACCTGCCAACTGGAAACACATAAAAGTCAGCGTTGCTGAGTGAGTTCTAGTTTTATAATAAAACAATACTTTATCTTTCGTTAAAACCGATCTTTACTTATGTAGGTGATCATACATCATACATACACATAGATAATATCATTATTATCTTCATCATTCGTTCATTAACTTTCATTCGTTCACCATACGTCATTATCATTCACATTTTTTACTTTCATTCACATTCATTCATACTTCTTACTTTCATTCGTATGTTCATTATCCCTCGATGACATGTACATTACCCCGAACACTGTGCACAAAGCTGGTAACTGAGCCTGAGGTCTTTCATAGACCTCGAACATTATGCACAAAGCTAACTCCAGTACCTAGGGCAAGTACATTCACCACTTATTTTTTCTCTTTCATTCTGGATCAATGCCATATGCTATACCCTGAACATTGTGCACGAAGCTGGTTGCTGGGCCTGAGGTCTTTCATAGACCTCGAACATTATGCACGAAGCTGACTCCAGCACCTAGGGAAAGAGGCAAGGATCCCATACGTATGGTCAATCACAAAGATTGGACCCCAGTGTGCATCCGTCTGGGGTAGCTAACCCACACACTGTTGAGCTAACACCCTTCATTAGGTGTGAACCTTCATACATTTGCTTGCAAGCCTTTCTTACATTCATTCATTCATTCATTAATGCATGCATTCTTTTGTTACATTCCTCTTTTTGTTATCTTTCACTTTACGTTACATAATACTTTCATTTCATTCATTAACATTCCACGTAAAGCCAAGGGAAAATAGTCATACAAAATAAGGAACATCAACATACACAGTCAACATCATCATATCAGGCATCATACATACATAACACATACATCATACATACCATCATGCATAAACATACATCATCATACATCATCATGCATCATTGTCATCCATGCCCAACATAACCTTTAAGGCCACAAAAGTCATCTATATGAACCCCCGGGAACATTCCACATCAAAACTTACATCTGCACTTTCCCCTGAAAGTTAGTAAATAAACTATGTTCCCTCGGGTGCACAAGCCCTACTTGGGCGTATGGGCACCCTTTAGTCGCATGGCCTTCCAAGCGACTGACCACAATGCGGATGAACACCAAGCGAATGGGCCCTATGTGAATGGACCCAATGTGGATGAACACAATGCGGATGAGTCCCATGCGAATGGAACAAATGTGGATGGACATCTTGTGCGAATGAACACAAATGTGGATGGACCCAATGCGAATGGAACTAATGCGGATGAACAATTAGGCGAATGGACCTCAGTCGCACGACTCCCCATGAGAATGGACTCCAGCCGCACGACTCACATGCAAATGAACGTCATTCGCACTCCTTTCGGCTGTATGGCCTCCATTCGGTCGCCTAGCCCTAGCTGATGCAGAATGCAGTTCATCCCGAACCCAATCTGCACTTTTCGGCATCCAAACTCTCCCAAACTCGTTCTAAGCCCAAATCAACCATCCTAAACCTTAGAAACACATACCACAACACCATTCAAGCACACACAAGCTCGAAAACAAACTCCACTCGTATCACACACAAACACATACACATACATACATACGGGTTCAACACCCAACATTTTAAAAACTGGTTTCAGATGTGTTCTAGCCCTAAAATCATTCAAAAGTGTGTAAAAGAGGGGTCCTAGAACTCACACAAATAATGTCATGGAGTAGAGCTTCAATGCAAACTGCTACACTTCAACTTTCACACTCGAATCCACGAGAACCAAGCTTGAACCCCCTTTTTTTCCTTCTCTTCTCTCTTTGGCAGATTTTGTGAGTGTGGGGGAGGGTGTGGGCTGCCCTCCCCTCTTAATCCCCCACTCTTCTAATCTTCCTCCCGTTTTGGCAAGTTTGGTCCCTCGACTGTGGACTTTATTTATTTTTCTTCTTTCGTCGGCTTCAAAGAAAATATCCAGGTGTTACATTAACAAAGTCCAATTTTAGTATTTTTTATATTATCATATTTTTACAATAAATTCCCTTTATGTGTCATACACAAATTAAAATTCTAGAATCCAACGTTACATTTAAATAGTGGTTATGTGACCTTTATCCTATTGTTTAAATTAACAAGGTAGTCAACGATTGACAATTGTAACCCTTTGTAACTTCTAGAGGTATGGGATTGACATAAACATCATATGTATAGTCGGCATGTTAGTCCCATCAACACCATTTGTAAACCACATTGTAGGTGATCTATTTAACATGGTTTGCAAATCAAGTCACCCTACTTACACACACATGTGACTTTTTACAACATTTTAGGTGACCTTTATCCCACAAATATGATATTCCCACCTCAAATCACAAGTTCCCTCAAAATGGTTAGGTGCCCTTTATCCCATTAAGAGTTTTGCAAGTGAATCAAGTGTTGTGCAAAAGGATGGTGTTAAACTTGTTTTCAAAAGAAAATTTAAGTTTTCATAATTCTAGTTTAGAAAACTCTATGTACCTTGTATTTGCATGCTTTCAAACACATGATACTCTATGGTTCCCTTTTTAATAAAACCCCTTTTATTAAAATCACTAATCCTTTTAATAACCTTTTATTAATCACTTAATGATAAAGAACCATCAATTTTTAGCTTGTTATCTAGTTTGTTAAGCATATCCATACATCAAACAATAACCATAAAACAAACAACCAAACAAGCATAGCCATACAATCACAAGTGCATAACCATAGCCACTAAGTTGACTACACTAGTTTGCCATCTCAAGTGTTGTCATTAGGTCTTTCCTAAGGGTTAACAATAACACATCAAAATGTGTCTATGAACTCCCACTTGAATCCACATCCAAATGCTTCAAGTGTCCATGTCTATTATGTCCTTCCTTTATGTCTTCCTTTAGGTCTCCAACATGTGCATCTTCTTTTACGAAATTATATCCTAATACAATTTTTCTAATAAAAGAAATGCACCTAATCTATTTTTTACATAACCAAAGAATAAATAAATTACAACCCAAAAATACAAACACAAAATATTATTACATCCCTTTGAAAGAACAAAACCACACATGACAAACATTCAACCAAATCCGAAGCACACATGGTTAAGGCTATGTTATGCACCAAAACATGTATCCAAATACAATATACAAGAACAAAATGAACTCTCTTTTTAACCCATAAAATTTTAGCCAACATAAACTAAGATTTTATGGTTTTTAGTCCAAACAACATAATCAACCACTTGACTTAATATTTCAAGATTTATTCTAAAGCATGTAAAATAAAACTTGAAAGACAATAGATTCATATATCCATAACAAATCAGCCCCTAATGGGTTGAAAATGTCCAACAAAACTAACTTTTCTTGGACTTTTGAAGCAAGTTTTTCACATAACTGGCTCTAGATGCCATTAATGGGTTTGTTACATGTTTATCAAAGATTGTTTAACCAATCTGAAAATAAGCCATTTATTAACCAACATAACAAACCCAAGAACAAAGGATCAAATATATGTGAAAAGAAATGCTATCAAACATAAACAAACATAGGGTGTTCATAGAATACAACCTTTGTAAGAACAAGAATATGTGTGGAGTTCGATAGAGAAGATGATGATATTCTTGAATCCAAGCATCCAAAGGAGAAGGCCTCAACACCAAGCCTCTTCTTCTTATGCTTTCTTGCTAACTCGTAATTTTAGCCAAGGAATCTCTTCCAAATCCGAAAATCAGCCAAGAAGAAGAAGAGAGATTATTTTTGTGTGTGAGAGAGAGTGTGTGTATGTTGTGTAGTGTAAAAATGGTTTAAGTCTTGTATTAAAACAAGACAAAAGGAATCCCAAGGAGACCGCCCAAGGGGTGGTCGAATTTAATTCAAAATGGGTTCCTACCCATTTTAATTTTATAAAATTTTTACACTCTTTAACCCATAAGTTTATAAAATTATGCTAAATCAATATTTCAAATTCATTGAGCTTGGATCTTAGAATTCATCTCGTTCGGATCTAGAAATCAAAATTAAGATGGGTGGACGTGTGTGAATCAAAGAAAAAAGAGATGGATAATAATAATGTTATCATTTCATTGATGTTGATAAACAAGTTACAATAACAATCATAGATGGCTAGTGAAATCAAACCCACCCAAAGGAGAGGATTTCTCCTTGGATGGTGATTCACACCATGAGAAACACACACACAAAAGCAACACTTGCAAAAATGAACTAATGGGTCTATATATATTATTATTACAACATGACCTAATTTTGACTTTTCTAATTGTTTTGATCAAGACTTTGTCATGTTGAATTGTCTTGTATAAATGTTTTTGTTGTAATCAACTTGATCTCTGAACTTGTACAATGAGATCTTCAGTTGGCTATAATTATGATTTGGTAAGCTTCAATTTATTCCGTTGTTGAACCCCATCAATACTCCCCCTAAACTGATGCTTGTCAAACCTTGAATTTGAAGATCTTCTCTGTCACATGTCTTCTTGATCAATTGATGTTCTGGCATAATTCATTGATGTTCTCCCCCACAGATTAAGCTCCTCCTAATATATTCTGACAAAGGTTAGAATCTCTTGAGAATACTTCTTGGTATTGGATATGGGTTGTATCACTTTTGGATTACAGTTCATATCACAACTCAAGGATTAGAATGTATTAGGCATATGGTGAGGCTTTGAACTTCAATAAACTACATCAGGAACATGAATCAGTGTTGAACACACTTCCAGTCTTTTGAAATAACTTGATAAATGACATTCTTGAGATAATAATTACTCCCTTGATTAAATTCCGACTAACTACCCACTCAGTAGTCAGACATGGGTGCAAAACATCAACAAAAAAAATATGAGCTCAAGTACTTCAAAAAGGGCATCTGATAGTTGTACAAGTCCCTGGATGCATATGTGAAAAAGTGACCAAAGTTGATTTATATACTCTTTTTTTTTGCTTTCATGATCAAAATGGATGTGCTTGTTGGTTGTAATCATCCACATTCATGTTTTTCTTTTCTTTTTAAAGTCATGTTTATCCATTATTTTAGAGCAGTGAAGAAAAGAAGAAAAGATATACAACCAACAATGTTGAAGTCCCTAAACATAGCCTTATGTATTGTCCATTATTTCAGAGCAGTGAAGAACTAGCTCAAGGTATAACACTTTGGTGAATATCAAAACCCAATATGTATCTCAGGTTGGAGGATACCAAATGATATTCATCTTTACTCAAATTTACTTATGATCAATCAAGAAGATTCCATGTAGTAAAAATTGAGATGTGGGTCAGTCCAATATTCGTATCCCACAAATATCTATGAACCTTGGCAGCAACCAATTACTCTATATTCATGCCTTATGAATATCCACCAATCCATGTTCCTAATAGTCTTACGTTCATATTTGTTCCCACAAACATGATTGACTACGGACATTTAGAATAATAAACATATTCATGGATGTATAGATGCTAAAAGGAACATAACTCAGAATATCACAAATATATAAAAGAGTTAAATATTAAAATTGTTCCAAACTTTTAAATACTAAACAGATTGATGGGTTTGTTTGAACACAAGATCATAGTTTAACCTCTTAAACATTCTGAAAACGCAGCGGAAAGACAACATTATAAACTTACTTATAATCTGAAAAACATGTTCTTTAGGTGACCATATAAATGTATAAAACAAACCCAAATATCAAAGGATCATTGTATGTGAATGAGCATGCTATGTGAACATAAAACAACATAATATGACAGCCACAAGGGGCTGCCATAACTACCTTTCTGCAGCCTTCAAAAATCGAATGAAAGAAGGATAAGATGAAGATGATGATGATATTGTTTATGCAGCCCTCAAAGAAGAGAACCTCAAGTTGTAATACCCACAAGCTTCTTCCAAACACCTTGCTTTGTTAGGGAGCTTTACACCACAAGAAAACCCTTAGAAGAGCAATCCGAATCAGCCAAAACAACTAAGAAAAACGAATTTTTCAGCCTTGTTTTTGCTTCTTCAAATCCAAAATTTGGCTAGCTTCCAGAGAGAAAAGTTGCTTTGTGTGTGTGAGAGAAAGTGTAGCATGTATGATTGCTTGAATGAATGAATTAAGTCTTGTAGAAGCCAAGACAAAATGTGCATCCCTATGCCCCTTTGGGCGGCCGCAAGCCCCATCCAAAAAGGGTTTCCCATCCTTTTGAAATTTTTATAAAACTACACATCCAAGCATATTAAGTTATAAAATTAAAACATAGTCTAATTTTATAACATGACATACTTTTATTTGATATTATTTAACCAACTTAAATAATGTATCAAATAAATATCTCATGAACAAATTATCAACATAATATTGTTCTTTCACAAAAGCAATATTTAGAAAACCATTTACTAAATAGGTGTCAATATTTATTGTATGATCTTATCAACAAATAAATAATTGTTGGTGTTTGTATAGCTTGTTATTGGGTATAACCCGACTTGGATCATGACGTACTAACCGCATTAATATTCTATGTATTTTGGGCATATGAAATTATACACAGATCAATTCCAATCACTAGAATATCGAAGTCCTAAGGCACAGTATGACTTTCATGCTTTGCCCTTTCGAGGAGCTTCGTGAGTGGAACCACAATGTTTTGATCGGTGTGAACTTTACGAAAGAATATCTTTCCTTTTTCAACTTCATCCCTATGTAGTTGAATCTCTGCTCAATGTGTCTAGTCTTTTGATGTGCACGGGGTTCCTTGATTTGAGAAATCGCACCCTCGTTATCATAAAAGATATCTAGGGGGTCTTGAATGTTAGAGATCACCCCTAGATTGGCAATAAATTTCTTTATCCATGCAGCTTCCTGAGCTGCTAATGAGGCATCTATGTATTTGGATTCTTTAGAGGACAATGCTACCACGTCTTGTTTTGAACTCTTCCAGGACACTGCTCCTCCATTCATAATGAAGACATACCCCGATTGTGATCGAGAATCATCTCGATTAGTTTGGAAACTCGCATCTCTGTAACCCTTTACAACAAGTTCATTTTCATCAAATTCGTATATTAGAAACATATCCTTAGTCCTCCTAAGGTATTTCAATATACTTTTAACAGCCATCCAATGGCTATTAGCTATATTCTGCTGATATCTGCTTATCATGCTTAACGTGCATGACACGTCCGGTCTAGTGCATATCATCGCATACATGATGGATCCTATAGCAGATGCATATAGGATGTCCTTCATTCGATCTTGCTCATCCTTTGAGCTTGGACAATGAGATGTACTCAATATTGTCTCTCTTTGAATAGGTACCATACCTTTCTTAGAGTTTTCCATCTTGAACCTTTTCAAGATTTTATCAGTATATGCACTTTGGTTTAAACCTATCAACCGCCTCGATCTGTCTCTATAGATCTTTATTCCAAAAATATAGGCACCTTCACCGAGATCTTTTATGGAAAAACAACTTCCAAGCCAGGTTTTAACACCTTCCAAGGTTGGAATATCATTTCCAAAAAGTAGTATGTCATCAACATACAATAATAAGAATGTAATTATGCTCCCACTAGCCTTCTTATATACACAAACCTCGTCAACCTTCTTCATGAAACCAAATTCTTGATCTCTTCATCAAAACTTTGATTCCAACTTTTTGATGCTTGTTTCAATCCATAGATTGATCTTTTTAACTTGCATACTTTATTAGGATGTCCTGGATCGACAAAACCATCAGGTTGAACCATATGGACAGTCTCTTCGAGATGTCCATTCCGAAAAGTGGTTTTGACATCTATTTGCCAAATCTCATAGTCATAATATGCAGCTATGGCAAATAATATCCTAATTGACTTTAGCATTGCCATAGGCGAGAAGGTTTCACCATAATCAACCCCTTGAGTTTGAGTGAAACCTTTTGCTACAAGTCTTGTTTTTTAAGAATCCAAGTTTCCATGCATATCTGTCTTCTTGAAAACCCACTTGCATCCAACCGGTTCGGAGTTAAGTGGAGGGTTAACCAATTCCCAAACTTGGTTGTAATACATGGATTGCATCTCTACGTTCATGGCTTCCAGCCATTTGTCACAATCCAAATTGGACATTGCATCATGGTATGTAGTTGGCTCATCGGAGTCAACCACGTAGCATCCATTCATGAAAAATCCATATCTTTAAGGTGGGATGCTAACTCTACCAGATCTACGAATGTTTTATGTGTATTGATCAACCTCTTGATCATCATCAAAAACCTCTTGTTGATTGCTAGTGTCAACCAAATGTGTATCGGTTTGTGGATCTTGATCCTCATCAAATTTCACTATCCTATACGTCATTCCTTCCACAAGGAACTTAGCTTCCAAGAACTCTGCCTTTCGAGCAATAAATACCTTTTGCTCCGTTGGATCAAAGAAGTAGTATCCTATACGGTCTTTGGGATATCCAACAAATATACACCTAGTGGATCGAATTTCGAACTTGTTTTGGGTGTTTAGCTTAACATAAGCTTCACAACCCCGTACTTTTAAATATGATAGCGATGGAACTCTTCCATGCCATATTTCAAAAGGTGTCGAATCCACTTTCTTGGTCGGAGCCATATTCAAAATACGAGCCGCGGAGAGCAATGCGAAACCCCAAAATGATAAAGGTAGTGAGCTTATAGCCATCATAGATCAAACCATATCCAATAGGTTTCGGTTCCTCCGTTCAGACACACCATTATGTTGTGGTGTTCCGGGTGGAGTAGGTTGTGAGACGATCCCACAACTGCTTAGATAATCCTAAAAAGACTCACTGAGGTATTCATCTCCACTATCGGAATAAAGAACTTTGATAGATTTGTTAAGTTGATTTTCTACTTTATTCTTGAAGATTTTGAACATTTCAAAATCTTCATATTCATGTGTCATCAAGTACACATAACCATAGCGACTGTAATCGTCGGTAAAGGTAATGAAGTATCTTTTACCATTTCTTGCCATTGTCTTAAAAGGACCACATACATCCGAATGTATGATTCCCAATAAGTCTTTTGCCCTCTCGTTAGTACCCTTAAAGGGCGGATTGGTCATCTTACCTTGTAAACAAGATTGACACTTATCAAATGAACCATTTTCATTTGTTTTCAAAAGACCATTCTTTTGAAGTGTTTGAATCCGATTCTTGTTTATGTGACCAAGATGACAATGCCATATATATGAATCACTTAAACCCATTTTAAGTTTCTTGGTGCTTGTTTGATATAATGAGTTATTAAAGGATGAATCATCATGAACCAATTCATAGATACCATAAAAAGGCATAGCCTTAAAATAAAGTACATCATCCATACAAACATAAATACCATTGTTAACAAACTTTAATTCATAACCACATTGTTTTAAAAGGGAAACAAAAATTATGTTCCTAGTCAAACTAGGAGCATACAAAATGTTCTTAAGAACAACTTTCAAACCATTTGAAAGTTTCAAAATATAGTCTCCTTGGGCTTCGACATCAACTTTTGCTCCGTTACCCATGTAGAAATCTGTGTCACCCTTCTTGAAGTGCTTATTTCTTTTGAACCCCTTCAACAAATTGCAAATATAAGTTCCACATCTAGGATCCAAAATCCATGTGTTTGAAGAAATAACATTTAAACCAATATGAATCATGAAAGTTGTACATGAGGTTTGCCCAGCATCCCTCTTGTTTCTTAACTCTTTGAGATAGGTTGGACAGTTCTTTTTCCAATGTCCTATCTTACCACACTGAAAGCATGGATTGTTCTCCGTTACCTTAGGCTTCTTAAGCTTAGTCTTTGGAGGTTCTGCTTTAGCCTTTCCTTTCCCTTTGCCTTTGATGTACCCCTTTCCTTTGGCAACATTTGCCATGGGATCGGGGAATGGCCTTTTCTTATTGCCTCCCTCATTGATCGAGAGAACAGGTAGAACCTTTCTACCCATCCCTGTCTTGACTGTTTTAAGCATTGCGTGAAGCTCACCAATGCTCTTGTCCCACCCATTCATATTGTAATTCATTATGAACGTCTCAAACCTTTTAGTTAGGTCATTAAGGATCAAATATGTGGCCAACTCCTTTAAGACGGGGCAGTTAAGCCTCTCGAGGTGATCAATGTGGCTTTTCATCTTAAGTACATAAGATGATACCGATTGGGTTTCTTCCATACGACACACGTGAAGCGCTCGAACCGTTTCGAAGCGCTCTACCCTAGCTTGTTAAAGGAACATTTCCTTCAAATAGGTAATCATGTCATATGCCCCATGATGCTCCAAATCCTTTTGGAGTTCAAGAATCATAGTTCCCAACATGAGGCAGGAAACCTGCATGGAATCCTCAGTGTACTGAAGCTAATCATTATAGGCCTCAACATCCTTGGGATCGGTTGGTCAGGAATGGGATCGTCAAGGACATAGGCCTTTTTCTCTTGCTTGAGAACAATTCTCAAGTTTTGAAACCATTCCATAAAGTTATATGGTTAAGACGATCCCTTTCTAAGATAGTTCTCAGCGATAGGGTATGGACGGTCAGGGTGGTAGCATTATTTTTTGCGGCCATTTTTACAATAATTAACAAAGTTCATATTAGTATTTTTGAAATATTAAATTTTAAACATTAATACCCTTTTATGTCTCATAGACAATTAATAATTAAAACCTAGAATCCAATGTTACATTTGAATGATGGTTAGGTGACCTTTATCCCATTATTTAAATTAACATGGTAGTCAACATTTGACAATTGCAACTTCTAGCCTTATGGGATCGGTTAAACATATTATGTTTAGTCGGCATGTAAAATCCCATCAACACCATTGTACGCCATGCTTCGGTGACCCTATGCACATGGTTTCCAATTCAAGTCGTCCTACTTACACACACGTGTGAGTTTACACATACAAGCGGTTAGGTGACCTTTGTCCCACAAATATGTTAAGCTCACCTCAAACACACAAGTTCCCTAAAAATGGTTAGGTGACCTTTATCCCACAAGTAGTTCTCAAGTGATTCGAGTGACGTGTAAAATGATGGTGTTTAACTTGTTTCCAAAGGGATTTTAGTTTTCATTAATTCTAGTTTTGAAAACTCTATGTACCTTGTATTCGCATGTTTTTAAATACATGGTACCCTACGGTCCTTTTTAATAAAACCCTTTTTTTGAAATCATTAATCCTTTTTAATAACCTGTTTTTAACATACTAATGATTAAGAACCATGAATATTTAGCTTGTTATGATTATATATTTAGATTGTTAAGCATATCCACATGTCAAACAATCAACAAAAAAAGATAATCAAACAAGCATATAGAAACAATCATATGTGCATAACCTTAGCCACTTAGGTGACCACACTTGTTTTCCATCACAAGTGTGGTCATTTGGTCTTTCCTAAGGGTTATCAACAACACATAAGATAGGATCTCCAAAGACCCCCACTTGAAGTTACATCCAAATGCTTCAAGTCCTTCTCTTTGTGCCTTCTTTTTGTGCTTCCAACTTGTGCATCTTCTTTTACAAAATTTATATCCTAATACAAATTTTATAATAAAAGAAAATACACCTAATCTATTTATTACATCACCATTGAATGAATAAACAAATTACAACCATATACAAGCACAAAAGAATGAATAATACAACCCATAATGAATGAAATCAACCAAAAACAAACATTCCTCCAAAACCAAAGCAACACAAGGTCAAGGCTAGGTTATGCACCAATATTAACAACATATTCAACATTCAAGAACTAAAATAAATCCCCATTTAACCCAAAATTTTCGGCCAACATAAACCTAGAATTTAGGGTTTTTGTCCAAACAAAATAATCAACCATTTGACATCTATCTTTCAAGGTTTAATCATAAGCATGTATGATATAACCTTGAAGGATTGGGGATTCATTATATCAACACAAAACAGCCCCTATTAGGTTGTTTAAGTCCCATAAAACCAATTTACAAGGACTTTAGAAGCTAGTTTTTCACATATCCGGCTCTAGATGCCATTGTTGGGTTTGTTAGACACCTTATCAAAGTTGATTAACCTCTTAATCATGAAAACGCAGTGGAAACAAAGCTTAATAATATGTTTTACAAACTGAAATTTAAAGAATATTATTCATCATCAACAAACCCAAGAACAAAGGATCAAATATATGTGAAAGAACTAGCTATCAAGCATAAAATAACAACCAAATACAAACTCATGAAACTACCTTTCAAGAACTACCAAAAACCATGAGAATGAGGAAGGGGATGAGGTTCTTGAACGGCCAAAACACCAAGGAAGGTGTCCTCAAGCTTGCATACCTACAAGCATCAAGCAAAGACCTTTGTTGCTAGGATTTTGAACACCAAAATCAACCAAAAGGGGTTGCTAAAAACCTCTTTCAGCCATGACTTTTCTTCAAGAGTAAAGAGAATTTAGTCCCTTTTGGTTTTTGTGTGTAAGAGAGTGGGAGAGCTGGAGTGTGGGACTAGTTAATTATGTCTACTACCAAGAAAACAAAAACCAACCACCCACCCACAAGGGGTGGCCGAATTGGGTTCAAAGTTAGGGTTCCCCCCCCCCCTAATTTTTATCTTCCATCAATTCTAACTAGTTACTAAGTAAGTTATGTAATTAACCTTTTAATTATATAACTCATACACACTATTATTATTTGATGTTATTTAACCAACTTAAATAACATTACAAATAATACCCATGAATAAAATATCCTTATAAGTTGTTCCATCTCATATATAATTTATTTAAAAAACCCACTTTTCTAAATTGGTGTAATTATTTGATTGCATGATCATATCATCAATTAAATATTTATTGGTGTTTGCTAAGCTTGTTATTGGGTATGACCCGACTTGGATCATAATGTACTAACCACATCAATGTTCTATGTGTCTTGGGCATAAAGAATACAACATTGGTGACAAGTCATCCGCATTTGTGCATAACACATCTGCATTTGATGAAGCTTCATCCGCATTTGTTTTTGTTCATCCGTATTTCTTTTTAGACTTGAACAAAAATGATTTCACACTACAGTGCAGGTCAGGAAATCAGCAGTAGCTTCCATTTCTTTATCTTTTCTTTGTTTTTAATGATAATCGTGTTCAATTGCATCGAATTTTGAAGGAATAATCCAGTGAATGATTATATTTCTTCAAATTGTACCATATTAGAACAGATCTTGATGATTTTTCTTCTTGATTTTGAGATGAACAAATGTTTTTTCTTTTTTTTTCTCTTGATGTTAATCTTGTTCAATTGCATCGAATTTTGAAGGAATAATCATGAACATGTTCACGATTCTTCAAATCGTACCATAGTTGAACAGATTTGTTGGTTTTTCTTCTGGTTTTGGGTATGAACAGATGGGTTTTTGATGAACATGGACTTTGTTCTTCATTTTTCTTCTTTTCTTCATTGTTCTTGACATCATTAAAGATAAAATCAGATCTTAAAACTAGATAAATCCAGCAACCAACAGCTCTGATACTATTTTGCTAAATCAATATTTTAGATTCATTGAGCTTGGATCTTAGGATTCATCTCATTCAGATCTAGAAATCATAATTAAGATGGGTGGACATGTGTGAATAGAAAAACAAAGAGATGAATAATAATAATGTTATGATTTCATTGATGTTGATAAGCAAGTTACAATGAGAATCATAGATGGCTGGTGAAATCAAACTCACCCAAAAGAGAAGATTTCTCCTTGGATGGTGATTCACACCATGAGAAACACACACACAAAAGCCACACTTGCAAAAATGCACTAATAGGTCTATTTATATTATTATTACAACATGACCTAATTTTGACTTTTCTAATTTTCTTGATCTTGCCTTTGTCATGTTGAATTGTCTTGTATTGTTATTTTTTTGTAATCAACTTGGTCTCCGAACTTGTACAATGAGATCTTTAGTTGGCTGTAATTATGATTTGTTAAGCTTTAGTTTATTCCATTGTTGAACCCCAACAAATTAAACCCCCTTTGATTTTATAACTTTAACATACTATTATTTGTTATTATTTAACCTACTCAAATAATAATACAAATAATTTCTCATGAACAAATTATCCATATAATTTGCTCTATTTCAAAAGCAATAATTTAGAAAGCCCATTTTCTAAATTGGTTTCAATATTTATTTGTTTGATCACATCCACAAACAAATATTTATTAGTGTTTGTTTAGTTTGTTATTGGGTATGACCCGACTTGGATCATAGCGTACTAACCACATCAATATTATATGTGTCTTGGGCATACAATATCCAACAGATATTCCTAAAACAGCTTTTCGCATGCGCTATGGACACTACAAGTTCCTCGTGTTGTCTGTTTGTTTAACCAACGCGCCAGCTGCTTTTATGGACTTGATGAATCAAGTGTGTCAACTGATATTGGATAAATCAATGATCGTGTTTATTGATGATATCCAGATTTATTCGAAGAGCGAGAAAGGGCATGCCGATCATATTCAGGAGGTTTTGGAGATGCTAAGAAAGGAGAAGTTGTATGCTAAATTCTCCAAGTGCGTGTTTTGGTTGCACGAAGTTAAGTTTTTGGGGCATGTGGTGAATCCCGAGGGGATTATCGTAGTTTCTTGGGTTTGGCGGACTACTATAGGAGATCTATTCAAGACTCTCTAAAATAGCTTCCCCGCTAACCAAGTTGACCCGCAAGGATGTGAAGTTTGTATGGGGTCAAGATCAAGAGAAGGCTTTTGAGGAGTTAAAGGTGAGGTTAACTCAAGCTCATGTCTTGTCATTACACAAAGGGAGCGAGGATTTGGTGGTTTATTCAGATGCTTCCTACTCGGGGTTGGGATGTGTGTTGATGCATAGAGGAAAGGTTATAGCCTATGCATCCCGACAGTTGAAAGTTCATGAGGTCAATTACCCTACTCATGCCTTGGAGCTAGCAGTGGTGGTGTAAGGTTCCATTCCTGGTACACTCACAGCTGGTCAATCATCGCACATAAAAAATATATTTACATTAACTTAATTAAAACATCGCAATGGAAATTTCATTTCATATAATAAATCGCTTTTGCAAAATAATACAATAGTGTCAATAATTACAAAACATCATTTGTTTGCATTAAAATGCAAAAACATCATCATTATACAAAATGGATGCCATCTAAAACCAAGCCAAGTAGCCACCTCATTCCGTCCTCAGCAACATTTACCTACCAACTGGAAAATGCATAAAAAGTTAGCATTGCTGAGTGAGTTCTAGTTTTAGAAAATAAAATACGTTTACTTCCATTTAAAACCTTCCTTTACATTCTTACGCGATCAAGCACCATACGCACGCATAGATAATAACATTATTATCTTTCATCACCATTCGTTAACTTTCATTCATGCATCATCATACGTTATTGTTATCATTTGTTACCTTTCTTACCGTTTATTACGTAAGTTCATTGTTACTTCTTTACATTCCATACCAATACCACGAACTTTACCCCACCGTCATGCATAAAACAGGTATTGGACCGAGATCTATAATAGATCCCCATACTTTGCGCCCAATGGCCCCACCACAATACCGAGGTAAATTCCGGTGTACCAATGTCGTGTGCTATACCCCACCGTCATGAATAAAGCAAGTATTGGGCGGAGGTTTATAATAGACTCCCATACATTGCGCCCGGTGGCCTGACCACAGTATCGGGGTAAGTGACAAAGGTTCCATACAAATGCTCAATCACAAAGATAGACCCCAATATGCATCCTTTTGGGGTAACTAACCCACACACCGTTGACCTAACACCTTTCATTGGGTGTGAACCTCCATACTTTGCTTGCAAGACTTTCATTTGTTCATTATGTTCCACTTTCATTATCTTAAATATTCTACTTTGTTAAGATAATACTTTACGTTCATTATCTTAATCACACCACGTAAAGTCACATCATGATATGTAGTAAGGAACATAAGAAAACATATCATACATAAGCATATCATCATCACGCATCATCATACATAACACGTACCATCACACATCATCATAAACATCATGCATCATAAACATAATGCATCATGCATTCATATCGATAAACATATGCACAACAGGCATAAGTCATCATAAAACATAACTGATCCTCCGCGGGACAGCGGGGGTTCGGGGGCGGTAGCCCCTGACAGCGGCGTCCTAGGGGCAGCAGCCCCTAGTGGGGTCCAAGGGGCAACGCCCCTGGCTGGGGTCGCGCTGCCAGGTCAGCATGAAAATTTTTTATTTTATCACTTTTATATAACACATTTTGTCATAGAAAATTTGATTTTCCTCTTAAAACCTCTTAAAATCTTGGTCATTTAAATCGTATATTTAGTATGTATTTCCAACCCCAAACTAGTTTAAAACCTTTAAAATTGGGGATCTAGAACTCACCTGGACTCGATGAGTAGCTTCTCAACCAAGCTTTCAAAACAAGGGTCAGACTACATAGCCTGCAAATAAGTTAATACTCAAGGAGTTAGTTTCTGCTTAATTTCGCTGCTAATTTCGCTGCTAATTTCGCTGCCAGATCAGCAGTTTCGCTGCTAGTTTTGTTGGCATCTTCGCTGGCAGTTTCGCTGGCATCTTCGCTACCAGTTTCGCTGGCATCTTCGCTACAAGTTTCGCTGGCATCTTTGCTGCCAGTTTCGCCTAACTATTGTTGGATAACCATGTCTGCGAAACTACCAGCGAAACTATAGTTTCGTAGGAAGTTTTCATAGTTTCGCCGGACAACTACGTAATTTTGCTGGATGAACCCTTAATTTCGCAGAACAGGCTGAAAATTACGAACCAACTCATTTTTGACCCAAAACTTCAATTTTTTACATCCAAAACCTTGGTTTATCACCCAATTAAGCTTCTTACATGTTTTCTTACACAAAAACATGAGTTTTGGGTGAATCTTTGCCACGTTCAATAACCCAAGCCCTGCAATTCGGGTTTACATCAAAATGAAGATTAAATGATGTTTCTTACCTGGATTATTGGTTTTTTCTTGTTGTTTGGATGCCCACAAACACCGATCTTCAATCCCATGATCAACCGAGCCTTGAATCTTCAATTCTCTCCACTTTCTCTCTCTACACACTCTCTCTAGAAATAGGGTGTTGAGTTGTAAATGAGAGTTGCTCAAGCTGATTCGTTTATGTATATCGGGCGTTCTTGGGACCTTTAACTCGCCGAACACATAACCCACGAGGTCTACTCAATCCATACTCCATTACCCGCTTATTTTCTTTAAATAATCTCGGCTAAGCCCATTATTATTAATTGGCTCATTTTGACTTTATTTCGGGCATTACACGTGGTCTTTGCGTTAAAGATTTGGAGGCACTACTTATACGGGACGAAATGCACCATATTTACCGACCACAAGAGCTTGAAGTACTTCTTTGAGCAGAAGGACTTGAACATGAAGCAGAGAAGATGGTTGGAGCTCATAAAGGATTATGATTGCGAGATCCATAACCATTTGGGCTAACCTAACATGGTGACGGATGCCCTCAGCCGAAAGGAGAGGTACGTGCCAATTCAGGTGAAGGCTTACCAGTTGATTATGACCTCTGAGATGATGACACGTGTAAAGGAGTTTCAAGATGAGGCATTGAAGGAAGATCATCTCAACTCCGAAAGAATGAGAGGTCTAGTCATGGAATTGGGTGAAAACACACTCGGTGTTAGGACCCGAGTTAGGACCCGATTTGGACGTATGTGGATTCCTCGCTTTGGGGATCTACATGGAAAGATTATGGATGAAACTCATAAGACTTGATACTCCATTCATCCTGGTGCTACGAAGATGTGCCAAGACATGAAGAAAGATTATTGGTGGCCGGGTATGAAACGTGAAGTGGTGGAGTATGTGAGCAAGTGCCTTACTTGTTTACAAGTGAAGGCCGAGCATCAGAAGCCGTATAGGAAGATCCAACCGTTGGATATACCAGAGTGGAAGTGGGAGCATATCACCATGGACTTTATTACGAAGCTACCGCGTGTCGCGTGAGGATATGATGCTATATGGGTGATAGTTGATTGTTTGATGAAGAGTGCTCGCTTCCTACTGATCCGCGAGACATATTCATCCGAGAGGTTGGCAGATCTATTCATTAAGGAGATTGTAACTCGTCATGGCGTTCCGGTGTCTTTTGTGTCTGATTGTGACACCCGGTTTACATCTAAATTTTGGAAGAAATTCCATGATGCAATGGGAATGAGGTTACATATTAGCACGGCTTATGATCCTCAGATGGATGGTCAGTCGGAGAGGAGATTCAGACATTGGAAGATATGCTTCACGCATGCGTCATTGATTTTGGAGGAAGTTGGGATGACCACTTACCATTAGCTGAGTTCGCATATAACAATAGTTATCATGCAACATTGGTATGCCCCGTTATGAGATGCTATATAGTAGGAGATGTAGCGCCCGTGTGTTGGGGTGATATCGGTCAGAAAGAGTTGGGGTGTATAAAGGTGATCGAGGCTATGACTGGGAAGCTTGAAAAGATCAAAGCCTTCATGAAGGAAACCAAGGATAGGCAGAAGTTGTATGCCAATAAAAGACGTAGACCGATTGAGTTCCAAGTGGGTGACAGAGTTATGTTGAAAGTCTCCCCTTGGAAGGGTATCATTTGGTAATGAAGGCAGGGCAAGTTTAGCCCAAGGTACATAGGGCCTTTCCGAATCATCGCTCGAGTAGGAGAGGTGGCCTATAGACTAGAGTTACCCGATGAGTTAAGTGGAATTCACCCTATATTCCATGTATCTCATATGAGAATGTGCTTGGTGGATGAGGATATGATTGTACCACTAGAAGATATCGAAGTATATGAACGACTCATTTATGTGGAGCAACCAGTGGTGATCATTGATCGTAAGGAGAAGAGGTTAAGGAATAAAGTAGTTCCTCTTGTGCGTGTACAGTGGAAGCATAGGAAGGGGTCTGAGTCTATGTGAGAGACTGAAGAGGAGATGGGACAGCATTACCCATAATTGTTTGAGGAATAACAGGTTTCAAGGACGAAACAGATATAAGGGGTGGACTTGTAACACCCGGTTAATTTTTTAATACACGAAAGAAAGAATGAGAAGAAGAAAAGAAGAAAAGGCTATAAAACCCAAGTTGAGGGGTTGAAAGTGTGCAAAGTACAAAATTTATTATAGTTTTGTACAAAAGTAGCATGGCCGCCCATGCCATGCCACTTTTCACTTTTTCTGCCGATTAAAGAGAGAGAAAGAAGCTGAGAGAGCTTTCAGGTTTGAATAAGAACAAGAAAGGATTCAAATTCAAGGTAAGAATTCATGGTTTTGTGATGTTCTTAACTGCCCTTAGTCTCGGTTGTATGCTTATATGTGTGTTTGTGTTCGGTTATGTGTGTTTGGTGGGTTTCTAGGTGTTGAACTTGTAGCAAACGGGTCTTGAAGGAAGTCATACCTAAAGGATTGCTAAGGTGAGTTCTAGAACCCCTTTTTTACTTATTTTAAACTGATTTGGGGCTGGAAATGCATGTATGAACTTTTTATAAAATGGGGTTTTCTCCCGTATGTTTGTGTGTATGTGTTTACGAGTGGGGTTTGATTTGGGTGTGTTTATGGTTATGATGATGTTATGAATGTGTTTCTATGGCTTAGAATGTAAGATTTATGCTTAGAACATGTTGGATGATGATTAGGGACTGAATTATGTTGTTTAAGTGTGACTTAGACTGCCCATGTGCCTAAATAGTGGTCTATGTGCCTAAATAGTGGCCCATGCGCCCAACGGCATAAACTTTCTAAGTCTTCCCATGTGCCCAAAACCCCATGCGCCAAATAGTAGCCACGCGCCTGGAAAAGGTTGAATTTGGTTAAGTGTCCAGACATCCAGAAAGCCCATACACCTAGGTACTCATGCGCATGCATAGTGCCCATGCGCCTAGAATTTGCCCAGAATGACTAAGTGTTACCCATTCACACCAATAGTGCCCATGCGCCTAGAACCTTCCCATGCGCCTAAGTGTTCCCCATGCGCCTGAAAGGCCATGTGCCCCAACAGTGTCAATGCGCCTAAGGCTTAGAAAATTTTCTAATATTTTTGGGGAAAAGGTGAAATGTAGGCTTTGACTTGGGATGTTCCCGGGGGTAAAGTAAGTTGACTTTTGATGATGTATGGGGTATGTTATGGCATGCTTGATGATTGTAATGTTATGTATGATGGTGCCTTGTATGGTGATGTGTTGTATGACTATTTTTATGTTCCTTGTATGTACGTTTATGTTCCACGGCTTTACGTTGAATGTTGATGAGTGAAATGAAAAGTATTATGTAACGTAAAGTGCAAGATAATGAAAAGAAGAACGTAATGAAAGAATGCATGCATAATGAATGAATGAAAGTAAGAAAGTCTTGCAAGCTAAGTATGGAGGTTCACACCCAATGAAAGGTGTTAGCACAACTGTGTGCGGGTTAGCTACCCCGGAAGGATGCACACTGGGGTCTAATCTTTGTGATTGACCATACGTATGGGATCCTTGCCACTTGCCCTAGGTACTAGAGTCAACTTCGTGCACAATGTACAAGGTTTATGATATACCTCAGGCCGAGTAACTAGCTTCGTGCATAATGTTCGGGGTATAGCATATGGCATTTGTAAGGCCCCATTCCCAGGACGCTCACAGCTGGTCAATCATCACGCATAAAACATATATTTACATTAACTTAAATAAAACATCGCAGCGGAAACATTAAAACAAATATTTCATTTCATTATAAATGCTTTTGCAAGTTAATACAACATTTATTACAAAACATTGTTTGTTCGCATTACAATGCAAAAACATTATACAAATGTATGCCATCCAAAATGATCCAAGTAGCCGCCCCATGTCATCCTCAGCAACCATTAATTGCCAACTGGAAACACATATAAGTCAGTATTGCTGAGTGAATTCTAGTTTTAAATTAAAATACTTTACTTTCTTTCAAACCATACTATACTTTCGTACATGATCACACATCGTACGTACACATAGATAATAACATTATTATCTTCCTTTATTGTTTATCACTTTCTTTCTTTATCTCTTTCCGGATTAGTGCATCAGCTATACCCCAAACGTATGCACAAAGCGGGTACTGGGCCGAAAATCATAATTGACTTCCATAACACACATAGCCTCGCACCCGCACCGGGGCAAGCAACAAACATCCTAACTGTATACTACACCCCAAACGTATGCATAAAGCGGGTACTGGGCCGAAGATCATAAATGACTTCCATAATGCACATAGCCTGGCACCTGTACCGGGTTAGTATCCACTATAAACCATGTACTATACAACTAGTCAGTCACAAAAACTAGACCCCTACGTGTATCCTTATGGGTTAGTTAAACCACACACAGTTGAGCTTACGACATTTTAGAGTCGTGCACCTCCGCACATTTTGCTTGCAAGCATTTCTTTACTTTCTCTTTCATTAATGCATGCACTCTATCATTATGTTCCTCTTTACATTATCTTTCACTTTACGTTACATAATACTTTATCATTTCTTCACAACTATAACACGTAAAGCCATGGAAAATAAACATACATAACAAGGAACATAAACACAATCATACAAAACCTCACCATACAAGGCACCATCACACATGACATATCAATCATCATACATACTATAACATAGCCCATACATCATCAAAAGTTAACTTACTTCTCCCCCGGGCACATACCAAGTTAAAGCCTACATTCTCCTTTTCCCCAAAAATCAGAAAATATTCCAAGTCTATAGGCGCATGGGCAATATTCAGGCACATGGCCTTTCTGGGCGCATGGGGAACACTTAGGTGCATGGGAGGTTTTCAGACACATGGGCACTATTGGGGCACATGGGCAACACTTAGTCAATTCTAGGCAACTCTAGGCGTATGGGCACTATGCAGACGCATGAGTGCCTAGGCGCATGGGAATCCTGGACGCATGACCACTTAGGCATCTATATCGGTTGGGCGTATGGGCCACTATTTAGGCGCATAGGCAGTCTATATCACTCTTAAACATCATAATTCAGTTCCCAATCATCATCTATCATGCTCTAAGCTTAAATCATACATCCTAAACCTTAGAAACATAATCATAAAATCATCATAACAAATACATTGCCTAAATCAAAATCCACTCGCAAACACCATACATAAAGCATACGGGTGAAAAACCCATTTTTATAAAAAGTTTCATACATGCATTTCCAGCCCCAAAGCAGTTTAAAACAAGTAAAAAGGGGGTCCTAGAACTCACCTTAGCTGCCTTTGGTTATGAATTCTTCAAATCCCGTTTGCAAATTAAGTTCAACTGCCTAAAAACCCACCAAAAACACACTCAAACACACATAAGCATATAACCGAGGCTAAGGCCAGTTGAGAACATCATAAACTCATGAATTCTTACCTTGAATTCGACTTTCTGCTCTTGTTCATCTTCAAACTGAGAGTTTTCAGCTCTTCTTTACTTTTTCTCTCTAAAAATATCTAAATGAAAAGATGTGTGTGAAGAGAGTGTGGGCGGCCATCACCTTTTACACCCACTTTTCAAACATTTTGTCTTTTTGACACTTTTAGTCCCTCTACTTGAGTTTTATTGCTTTTCTTTCTTTTTATTCACTTTTATTCTTTCTTTTCCTTCTTATCTTAAAAAAATAACTAGGTGTTACAGCATTGGTCTGGAATGAAATAGAAAAGATAATGATGAGTGTACTTGCCTTAGGTACTGGAATCAGCTTCGTGCATAATGTTCGGGGTAATGTACATGTCATCGGAAGTAATGAATGTATGAAAGTTAAGTAAGGAAGTTTACGAATGAAAGTGAATAATGATGTACGATGAATGAACGAAGGTTAACGAACGAATGATGAAGATAATAATGATATTATCTATGTGTACGTATGATGTGTGATCATGTACGAATGTATAGAACGGTTTTGAGATTAAGTAAAATATATTTTATTTTAAAACTAGAACTCACTCAGCAACGTTAACTTTTATGTGTTTCCAGTTGGTAGATGATTGTTGCTAAGGATGGCACAGGGCGGCTACTTGGTTCATTTTGGATGGCATCCATTTTGTATAATGTTTTTATGATGTAATGAAACAAGTTATTTTGTAATCAGTAAACGATGTATTATTTTGCAAAAGCATTTATAGTGAAATGAAATGGTTGTTTAAATGTTTTTCGTTGCAATGTTTTATTTAAGTTAGTGTAAATGTATGTTTTATGTGCGATGATTGACTAGTTGTGAGCATCCCGGGAATGGGGCCTTACACTGTCTTCATAAACTTGGCTTCAGAAGACTTTGTCTTTGAAGCTTCGGAAGACTTCATATTTGGCTTCGGAAGATATTGATCTTGGCTTCGGAAGATTTTACACTTAGAATATTTCTTGTGTGAGGTGTAAAACTTCTAAAGCATTTCTACTTTAGTACTTCAGTGCATGCATGCAAAGAGACTTTGGATGCTTTGAATGTTTTGACTGCATCAGACTTGTTGGAATCCTTACACTAAATGTCATCAATATTTTAGGTATATTATTTTGTTATACCTCAAATTTATCTGTTAATTAAAATGTCGCAATGCGTCGATGTCACGTCTCAAATGTGTTTGATCGTTTACTAGTCATAATGTTCGTTATAAATTTATAATGATTCACATTACGACCTGTTAAGCATGTATAACTACTGTTTAAGCTTAGAGTTATCAATTTGAGTGTTAAATGAACTTAAATACATTAACGGTCCATTTTAGGCCTAATGTGTTTGGTTAAGGCTTTTGTTACGTGTCAAATTTCATGGCTGTTACACATGTCTTGCTGTATGATTTGAGAAGGAGTGAGGTTGGCTCTTAAATAAGCTTCAAAACTTGTTAAGAAAGTTGCAAAAGCTGCCTTTTGCTCCTCACTTTACAGAATGATTGTTAGTGCATCAATTGGTTTCTCAAATTTTTGATTGTTTTGGGTCTTAGCTAGATGTTGTTTACTAGAGGTAGAAGCTTATGGATGCTATTTTCTTTGAGGTGTAGCTACATGGGAAGCATGTACACCAGTCTTTTTGGACTTTTGTTTGTTTTGAGATGATTCGGTAACAGAAAGAATGACGTTTCACTAGAATCCAAGAATTCTTCATCTTCCTCCTTACTAGTGCAACTCATGAAAACACTGTCTATTTGTTGCATTTCCTTGGATTTGTAAGATTCAACATGTCTGATTGTACTGTTGTTTCTGGATCTTTCATCTAACTCTAATGCCTCTACTTTGGCAACTAGAGCATCTAATAACAATGCTTCTAGATCCAATGTTGCTTTGATTAGATATATTGACTGAGTCCAACTATCTGGAATGTATGCAACATCTTTTTGTTAATCTCCACTTATTCATATTTGAGACCATAGACTATCATCTCATTTACCAATTAAACAAATCTGTGTAACTATTATGGTATGGATTCTTCTTGAACATGATGATAGGTTTTATATTGGGTTCTCAACTTTTCCTTTTTGATTTCTCTTATTTCATCACTTCCTTCAGACATGGTACGAAGAACCTTCCATAATTCATAGGTTGTTTTGAATTTTTCGACTCTTGTTAGAATCTCAAATGGTAAGGTCATAGCCAAGATGCTATAAGCCTTCATGGTAGTTTTCACCTTCTTTAGGTCATAATTAGTTACACTTTTAAGTTAACTGGTTTTTGTATGTTACAATCTGGACCAAATGTCACAGGAATATATGGTCCCTTGGTTATAGATGTCTATAGATTCGGGTCTTGAAAAACTATCCAATTTCTGAACATTATTTTCCACTATTTGAAGTGTGCTTTGTTCTTGAGTCTTAGTGGTTTGAGACCATTGTTTCATCCTGAAATTTCGTCTAACATTGTGTTGATTTGTTTTGAACCTAACGGTTTAAAAAATTTGTTTGTTAATTTAGCTCGATACTAAAATGAATTTATGCTAATGTCACTAGGATTTGTTTGTTAATTAAGTCACTTTTAATTTGATTTAGCGAAAAAAAGGAATTAATTTATTTTAATTAATTAATTTCCTATGTGATATCACTTTAATTATTGGTTAAAGGGAATATTTTGGTTGATAATACCATCAATGATGTTAGTCAACAAACGTCAAAACCCTAAAAACAATTATTATGTTTCTAAAAGTTAACTTTTTGGATCAAAAAGTGACATTTTCAAAAAATTCAAAAGAAGATTGTGTTTCTTCTTTGATTTGATAATGAACCAACACATCACCGAAGATTATAAAGATTTATGAATGATAAAAAATTATGGTTTATCCTAGGGTTTTGATGGCAGTTGTAGTGTTCTTCACAAAATCAATAATCGGTTTGTTGATTGAAGAGCAAAAACCTGATTCAAGCGAGTATATACTTGAATATGATGATTTTAACACTATGAAAGATTCAAAATGTTTAAAATAATGTTTGTTATGTAAACTTCATGAAACAATACTCGATTGATTGTTTTATCAAAAACCCTTAGAATCAATGAGGTTTTGTGATGTTTCTGTTATGAAAAACAGTGGTTAAATGTTGTTTAAAACTTTTTCCATACAAGATCTTCTACAAAATGCTAAAAAACAGATTAATGAATCATATTTTATGCATTTGTTGAATGTTTGGAGTAGAAGAATGTTTTGTGAAGATTTTAAGCTCAAAAATATATGTTATGAAGCTAATGAACCACCAATTTTATTTTGTTGAATGAGAGAATAAAAAATTAGTGTTTGACTTAAGCAAAGGCTCTGATACCACCTGATGAAAATCCAAATGAGTTGAAATGAATTTCCCTAATGATCTTCTTAATGTCTCACAAAAAAACAAATTGTTATATATATTCAACACTCAATGAACATGGTGTGGAAACCCATAATCAAAGATATCAATGTCCCATGTGTGAGTGTGTGTAAGATTGTGTGTTTGTATGCTTGATTGATAATATGAATACTTAATTGTATTGAATATTGAGAAATTTACAAAGAATTAGGGTATACTACTATTTATAGGCTATACAAAAAGCTATTTACACTTACTAAATTACCCTTATGTAAAACAAAATTACATATATAATCCTAGTCTAAGTCGTTCGATGTGGATGATAAACTGTTCGCTGTGCATGATAAGTTGTCCGTTGTGATTGTTGAATAAGTTGTCCAATGTTTTAATACTTATAGTCATTTAATTTTAATTATAGCTTATTAAAATATTATTTTATAAGTAATAATTTTTAATTTTATTTAATTTTTTAGTTATTTAACTTAGATTATTAAAGCTAGTTGATATAGTAATAAAGATTGAAAAAAGATGATTGGAGAAATAGAAAGTTAGTGTGAAGTCGGTTTTACGGGATCGATAAACATCCGAGCATGTTCTTGACGGAAGGATAAACAACAGCACAAACCAAAAAGTCAAATAATAATACAAATTATAATTGAATGGTTTCATTAATAAAACCTAACGATTACAAGCTCGTTACAACATAAGAATCAAGACTCTTGGCAAGGGGAAGATCGAGCATGATCTCCCCTCTCATCCGGCAGCCCTAGGCTCCGGGCAGACTTCCTCTCCAATACCTTAATCTTTCTACACATTGAAACTGGTATATCTAGGCCTCGGCCCATATTAGATGCGACTGGGCCCATTCGTGCGATTGGACCAAGCGTATGGTTCAATCGTACGACTGGACCATGTGTGTGGTTCAATCGTATGACTGGACCATACTTATGGTTCAGTCTTACGAATGTCCCAATCGTATCTCTCAGTTGCACGGCTAGTCCATTAGCATGGCTCAGTCGTACGACTGAGTCTCATTCGCATATGCTCCTGCGAATGACCCAGTTTCATGTGCTTACAACATATCAGGTGTATTACATTAAGCCTAGAATATTCGACAAGCGACGGACACACTATATATGATTATATATGCTCCAACAGTTAGAAAGGTAAAATTATAGAAAATATTCTTTAAGTTTATAAAAATTTACACGTATCATCCTTTATGTTCAAATATTACTCTAATGATCGTTTATGTATACTTTTTATAATGGATTTCATCCTTTAGACTAAGGGCGTTAAGTTACTCCGTTAAGTCAATAGCATTTTAGGTGTTGTTTGTTTATTATAAAGGAAAACGTCTACATACTACATTTGCACACATTTGCAACAGAAGAGGTGGACCAAATGTCAACGGTCTTTAAGAAAAAGACTGTTTGTTTTAACATCTGTAGAGTGTTAAAACAATTTCATAACCAACGGATTCTTGGGGGAGGGGGCCAGCGGGCGCAAGTTGGGGGGGGAGGCAGCCGGCGGGCGCAAGTAGGGGAGGGGGAGGTGGGCATATGTAGGGTAGGGGAGGCGGTCGACGAGCACAGGTGAGAGGATGGGGGAGGCAGCTAGCGGGTGCAGGTGGGGGGAAGGGGGAGGAGGGCGCATGTGGGGGGAGGAGGAGGTGAGCGCAGGTGGTGGGAGGGGGCCGATAACGGTCCGACCGATAAGGGGAGGTGGGTTGGCGGTGGTCCGGCAAGTAGGGGAGGTGGGGCGACGGTGGGGGGAGGTAGGGCGATGGTGGGGGGAGGTGGGAATGTATTGAGAAGTTGAGAAAATGTTAAAAAAACCTCAGAAGTGGTAAGTCCACATCTTTTCCACGCAGATGTCAGGGAGACGTTTTTTAATGAAACGCTTTCCAAAAATCTTGCGTGCGCTTAGATGAAAAGGTGAGGAAGACCTTTTGAAAAACAACAAATAGCACCTTAGTCTTTCTATCTTAAAGGACTTTTAAACCTAATTAAAGGATGTTTTTGTAATTAGCTTTTACTTCAAAATTTATTATATATATAAGTTTTAAATATAAATTATTTATTTTAATATCAGAGTTAATTACACGATTGGTTGGTGTTAGGGATTAATCGTGTTACGATTTGGTAGACAGTTTGGGACCAAACCTGTAATTTCTCTAAACTTAGGATTAATCATGCATTATGGGCATACCACATGGACCAATCGTGTAATTAACTCTTAATATTAGCACTCATAACATATACACAAATTAAAAATTTTGTTATCAACTTTTAATGTTATAAATTATAGTTCGTTAAAACTTTTTATTAACTAGTTAAAATTTGTATTTATAAAATCCTATAAAAACATTACTACGACAAATTAATATTACAACACACTAATACTAATCAAGCACCTTTTGTTTAATCAAACAATTACGTTTAACTGATGAGATTTTTTTAGAAGGCTATTCTCCATTTTCTTACTAATCCCTCGATAAAAACGAGAGTTCATGAAACTTATTTAAAACTAGAATATACTTTCACTTAAAAAAAGAAATGATTCGTGAAATTTACTCAAAACTTAATAAAAAACCATTAATTTATGACTCTCTCTGTTTGTCACTATTATAATTTAAAAAAACAAGTTTAAGATAAAAATATATAGTTAAATTAGTAATGTGTGTACTACACGTGATAAATAAGAGATAAATAAAATTAGTATTTAAATTGTTTCAATTTAAAAAAACAATAACATATTAAATCATATGATATGTAGACTTTAAAAATTATGTTGTGATTATTAAAAAAAGTTAAAATTTTGACTATTAGATATTATTATCATATTAAATAAAACTTTATTTATTTAAAATATTAAGAAATTATAAAGGTTGACTTAATTGATTTTCCATATATATATATATATATTAAAATGAAATTTGGAAATTAATATTTACGTAATTATATTTATATGTAAAACGTGAATGTAAAAAAATTAAATAATATATACTTTGTTATATAAAAAATCATATGTATATAATATTTTAAGGGTTAAAAAACTAAAATGTCATTTACTTAACGGAGAAAACTTAACGCCCATTAAATTAAATAACAACATTTGTTATAAAATGTATATATAAATAATGATCAGAGTACTTTTAAATATAAAAAATAATATTTGTGATTTTTTATAAACTTAAATTGATGTTTTATGTAGTTTTGTAAATTAGAAATTTGAGATGTTACGACGTCGGAAAAGAGATTGTTTGATTGATTTGTATTGCTCCTCACCACAAATAATAAGTAAAGGCGTAGCGATCCAGGGAATCAATCCCCCGTTTCTCTTATCATTTTCCCCTTTCTTTCTTTTCTTCATCAAACATTTTCGTTTTAATTTTCTTTACTTCCCACCATTTTCTTTCTCTCTCTCTCTTAGGGTTAGGGTTTTCAGAAAAATTATGCAGCAGGAGAACATCCTCAAGTCTATCTGCAAATCATGTAACTTTGCTCTAATCCTACTATCCTCATCTTCCAAGGATTAAACTAGTTATGTTGTCTTCCTTCTCAAGGTATACTCGGCCTCTCTTTTTAATCACATATACGCAGTGATCGATTAGATTCCTTTTGCTTAACTATTATGTCTTTTGATGCGCTTTGTTGATGCTATCTGTTTTTTTCTCCTTTCGATTTTGATAAGCGAGAGGATTTCGGGCTCAGTTTTTGCTTACTAATATGTGAGTTGTGTGTTTGCTAATGTTTCTAGTGTTTGTGTTCTATAAAATTTTAATATCTGTGTTTATGTGGTCCATTGAAAGTTATGATTGTGTGTGTTTTGATTAAACGATAGCCTTTGGGGCTTTATTTGTACTCTTGTTTATTTGATTTTTGGAATTTATGCTGTTTTCCTTAACTTTAGCACCAGTTGACATGCTCAGCTTGAATTATTGTGCATTGTAGACTTTGTGAAATGTATTCAGCTTTCTTATGTTTGACAGCATATGCGTAATATAGGGAATTTGAAGCGTTTAAGATTTCTGGTACTCAGGGTGCTCTGTTGAATGTCTTGGGAATTTGTTGCCTTGGATTATTTTTTGGATACCATAAAACCCATTTGCTTTAGCTTCTATATAGGATTGTGATTAGAAAGTTTTCTGGAAGGAACGCTTGAGCTCAAATTTTGGATGGTTTTAACTTTCTATGTTTTATGTTAAAATGTCATGTGATTGAGTTGTGATATGCTAATACATTGATTGCAGTCTAGGATTGGATGTGTATAATGTTCTGAACATGGAAATCCAGTTGCTTACACAAACAAACAAACAAACAAACAAACATACCCAGTAAATCCAGTTGCTTACCTGGTAGTTAAAAAGAGAATCTGAAAGCATTTATAACTTACAAACAAAATCAACATGTGACATAACATGTGCG